>OY982577.1:16744519-17344519 GCA_963859945.1 Euplagia quadripunctaria | reverse complement strand
ACAGGCGTGAAACTACTAGCTAAGCATGTATGATCTATGTACACTTTACCATCTTCAAATACCGTATTTTAATGCAAATAAATGATGATTATTATGATTATGAAAAATATTATAGGTATCTAAAAAACTATAAGTAAAGTTTTTTTTAAATATTTTTGAGTACGAAGGTAAAAGAATATCTTTATGCTTAGCTCAAAACAGTAATAAAAATCAGCACTTTTTCAGTTCATCACTTTGTCAGTATTTCTGATCGATTTGTATGGATGAAAGTTCTAGGCACTTGTATATTTGTCCATATTCAAAATACATTTTTAAACGATGCTTAGTTTAGATCTGGATAGCGCTGTGTAATAGGGAAAATAACATTAATCCTGGTGTCCCTTTCTTAATTTTTTTTTTATTTTATTTCAGTTTCTAGGTGAATGGTATGAAATAGAACGCTTTCCACATTGGTATGAGCGATATGGAGAATGTGCATATATACGCTTCCAGTACTGCGAGCGACGTGTGGAAATTGAACATATTTACGTCAGAAATGGTGTACGATTTATACTACAAAGGAACAGCAGCTATGCGCCTGGGGATGAAGCTATTTTTATGATAGACTCAAGCAACATCGGTGAGAACTATTTTAACTAGCGTATGTCCGCGACCTCGCTTGTGTTAATGAAGATTTTTTCAATCAATCTATTCCTCGGGAACGGTACTTCTATTTTTTACAAGCTTTTATTTAACTTGCAATGTTTGTATGTATGTATGTGAGTTTAGCACGAATCTTGGAAGCTAAATTAGAACCACTTCCCGATATCCGATTGGGCTCAAATTTGGTGTACATATGTATCTTTGGTGACAATACAATAATATTCCCAATTATATGGTAATATGGAGATGTTTTGATGTTAGAGCTGGAAGACTGCCATAGGGACTAAGATAAACCCATCGAGTTTAGGCTCATTTGTTTTGTCTTGGTGAGCACTTTTGTGCTACATGATATCCAGGGTGTGATGATGGAGTCGGAAGGTGGCCATAGGAACTTCTAAACTAAACAAGATAAACTAATCGAGTTTGGGCTCGATTGATTCGTCTTGAGGAGTACAATTTTTTAACATCAAATCTACTAAAATGAAACTTAGTTTGTATAAAAGTTTGTTTGCTTGTTTTAAAACCGATTGAGTGCGGTTTTTTTTTTGTTTGAAAGGTGACTTGATCGAGAGTGTTCTTAGATATAATACAGGAAAATCTGTTCAGTCATTCGAAGACGCTGTTTTGTAATCGTTGAAGGGATTTTCGAGTCGGAGGTATTTTAAATTTTTAATTTATGATAATGTTAGTCAGGGTAGAAACTAGACGATTCCACAGAACTGAGAATAAGTAGTTCTAAAGTTGAGAAGAAACCTAGTTTAGTTAAAAATCGTTATTACATTAATGGTAACGGATTGGTATCTACTGGTCACCTTAACTGAGATTTAAAGCAAATTTCCAGGATTGAGAACTCGTCCCGGACAAATTAAAATTAAACTTATTCTTATATAGTGGTGCTATTGAGTTAGTAGAGCTCTTTAGGTAAAGTGAAACTTATGGTGTGGTGAGAGTATAGTTGAGAATGTCGAACGCAAATATGAAGCAAACGCAAAATACGCGCTGTGACGTGGAGTGGCGAACAAAAGCCTGTGTTTACCTTAACTACCCATGACTGTACTTCTGTATGTTCAATGTAGGAAAGTATATATCTTAATGAAAAGTGTGGTCATATGATTTATGAACGTCCGATAAATATATGAATCATTTTAATAAAATGTCTTCGAAGAAGCTTGCTTTAAGTCGCGTCGTGCTTATAGATGAACATTTATAAACAACGTCTTATCAAAATTGATGTCAATATCAATGATTTTGTTTATCCATTTTTTTTACAGATATTTGCAGACATATACGTTGTATACACGGATAAAATGTTAATTTTGTTCATGTGAAACTCTCTTAGCTAAAGTTAAAGTTTAAAGTTATTATTTTTTGTTGAATAAGAACCATAATATTTCCTAACTGAAGATATGCTCAGACTTACGGTTTCGAGAAAACAAATAACTAGATAAATTGAAATGGAGGAATTTTAAAAGACATTTTTACTAAAGGCAAACAATCTGGCAAATATGGGTTATTTCTGAACTCGCCTGAAAAAATATCGAATTGGGGCTTTTTGATTTTACCTACTGTTTTTATTTTATCATTGAACATTTAATCTTTCGCGATCCAAGACATACGGAGCGTAGTAGATGACCGGATTAAACATAACACT
The DNA here is from genome assembly GCA_963859945.1 of Euplagia quadripunctaria. NCBI lineage: Eukaryota > Metazoa > Arthropoda > Insecta > Lepidoptera > Erebidae > Euplagia > Euplagia quadripunctaria. The sequence continues at coordinate 17,342,226 of OY982577.1, read as the reverse complement.
CTCATAAAAGCAAAAACAGCATCTGATCCCTCGTTAAACCAGGGCCTGAAAATACCATTGCACTCCACAAATCTTTTAAAGTCCATACAGCTCGCCTGTGGAATGAACTGTGAGACGTGGTCAATCGCAAAACATAAAAAAAAATTGGTAACTGATCACTCTCTGTCCTCATAGTTAATCACTGATGTATTTAAGGTATATGTTATTATTATGTATCTATTTTCTCTTACATTCATATAGTTTAATAAGCTACTGAGCTGAGTTTGTACACCTGCAAACTGCCTTACGCACTAATCCATCGCATTTGGCCATCTTAAGGTTGTCTGGAAGAAAGCGCAACTAGCGATAAGACAGCCGAACAGCCGATTGGACCAGTATTCAATGTTTTAACTTTTTCTATGGTGTACAATAAAGAATATTGTATTGTCTAAGAAGCATTTCTTCTTGTGTCTACTATTCTGTGGTGGTAGCAAATGGAGGGCTATTTTCTCTTCCCACCCCAAGAGCAAAAGGTGTGTCTATGTGTGTATGTTGTATGTTGTATGTGAATAATTCCTATTGATCAGTTAACTGTTACACATGTAGGTACAGCAATTTCTACGAATTGTAAAATGGCAGTGGTTTAATCAATACGAATTATTATTTCAGATCCGATTGGTATACCTTTGTCCGTGATGTACACGGACTATTCAAACTACGCAGTGGTGTATGGTTGTAAATATAACGAGGACTTAGACATTAAATATCGTAAGTATTACCACAGAAGACTGGCCTGTTGGTCTAGTGGTTAGTGACCCTGACCCCTATGCTTATAGGTCGTGGGTTCGATTCAAACATTGTTTGTAAAGTCCCCCGCGACACAGGAGTAATTCCTAATGCGGGAGTTGTCTTTTTAAAACAGAAAACAGAAACAGAATACACAATACTACTGGATCGTTTATTCGTCAAATACCTTCACGCAAAAAACTTCTGAACCGATTGCGATGAAACTTGTTATGTAGATAGCTGGACACTTGGATTAACACATAGCCTACTTTTATCCCGATATTCCCACGGTATCGGGACTTACGCGGGGTGTAGCTAGTACTCTTTATAATACAAAAAGAATTATGCAAATCAGTGTGATAGTTATAGTACGTTTAACCAAACAAAAAAATAAACTCTAAGGCTTTATTATATTATAGAAATAGATAAGGTCGAATTTACTAACTCAAAGTTTGGGCTTTACGAGTTATCTATATATTAATACGTGAAGCGAAAACTTTGGATCCCTTTTTACGAAAATTGGGTGGACGGAGGAGTATGAAATTTCGCACACTTATAGTTTATACAGAGAAGTGACGAATGCTAAAATTTTTGAACAATATTTGTTACAAAGTTAAAAAAAAATGCAAATACGGGTACATACAGCTATGAGTGTCCAGTATATATTTTGACCTGTCATGGTACAAAAGTCAAAACAATGACAGGTCAAGTAATATTGGCCAATAAAATAAACCATGGTCGAAATTCGACCACCACGCGATCTCTAGTTCACATAAGAGGACTATTAGACGGTATAATAAAACTCATATTCTGAACTAATATGTACACCAAACGTTACTTTTTGTTCTCATATAAATGACTGTCTTTTTGAGAATAAATTCTTGTAGACACAACATTAAATCAAAGTTCATATCAATTATACTTGAGGTAATATTAATCGTTGAATTGCGACGAAGTAGGATCTCGCGATACCGTGGGAATATCGGGATAAAAGTAGTCAATGTGTTAATCCAAGAGTCCAGCTATCTACATACCAAGTTTCATGGCAATTGGTTCAGTAGTTTTTACGTGAAATAGAGAAAAAAGAAAAAGAAAAGAATCTCACCCAGTAAGTACATATATATTTATTTGACGTAAACCCACGCCTAACAGAAACATTATAGAAATTAGTTGCAAGGGTTCATAATTATATCAATAGTGCGACCCATGTTATTAGAAGACATTATAAAAATAATAATAACTATAATACAAATCTATTTAAAAATGTAATTTATATGTTAAACGTATGTTAATACGTTTACGGCCGTTACACGGCCGTCTGATCCCAAACAAGGCAGAGACTACTATGGTAACCAGACTGCTAATAAACATACTTATATATTTCTAAATACATACATATTATATATTACACCCAGACACAGAACAAAATATTGATCATGCTCATCACACAATTATTTGTCAAGGGTGGGAATCGAATCCTCGACCTCTGACTCAGCAGTCAGGGTCACTAACCATTAGACTAACAGGCCAGTCAATTCATAATATGAATTATTTAGAAGGCTTTATAGCACTGGACTTTAAAAACAATAGGAAAATATTCAGATGTTGATTTCGTTTCCAATTAATTTAAAACTATCTATAACTACTCTTACAACATCACTGTCAAGGTCGCTGTCACTCAAAATATTAATAAAAATAATAATTTCATTAATTTAACTACCTTCACCAAAGCATAGAAACATAAATATACTAAGTTATTAACTAGATAACATCACAATATTACATTAAATTATATATAAAATTAAATAAATTCAATTCAATTGATGTTTATCATGTTTAATGATATAATTACTTAAAATTACAAGTTTAAAAGTGGGTATGTTATTTTTTATTTCCAATATCTACGCAATTTGAAAGCATATAGGAATAGAATAAATAAATTAAACTAAAGGGTTGTTTAATTTGTACATACGTGTTACGTATAACGAAGCCTAGCGTACATCTATAGAAGCCTACGTATTTCCCAAAGGATTCCTTCAGGTATAAAATGAGACCTTGCAACAGATCCGCTTGTGAAGAACATCGTCCGTGAGGTGATGACCGGTGGGGGTTTCCACGCGATAATAAATAAATTAAAAAAGGGGCAAAATTCGTATTAGAACTTTATAAAGCTTTCGGTTCAAGCTCGATATTTTTTACCACAAATAGCGGCGCTCACACGAACATTCCGAAATGACGCGAAGTGGTTTGAGTTTGAATTATTATTATTGTTTTAAGTGCCTAGTGCCACCTCGACTATTTCTGATCTTTCGTAGCGCACTTTTGCTTTACAGTTCACTACTCAGACTTATGGCTTCGAGAAACCGCCAGATCCTATCAGCAGTGATTGTTTGTATTTCCTGCGGTTGCATGAAGTGTAAACCCTAGGTTAATACTTCGGTGCCGCATTATTGGGCCAGAAGAGCATAGAATATGCAATGCAGTTTCTTCTGCCTCTTGACAGAATCTGCGTATTGTGTTCTCGCCCAAGTCGCCCAACTTTAGGTTGAACTTATGTTTGTTCAGTTTGCAGTGTGAATACCGCGATATAAAACATAGGATTCTTGGACAATATCAACAACTTTGCTTGTCAATACTAGGCTTAGGTGGATATCTTTTTAATGAAACAATATTATGTCAGGTTTTGTCACGATATTGTTTGGTGATAATTCAAATCATGAATTTGTGGTCGGTCAGTATTTACATTATTTACGATTGCTTGTAAAAAAATATCTTATCGATAAAATGAATAGTAAAATAATCCTATATTATTATATTTCCTGGCTTAACTATTTTATCTAACCAATGTTGTTATCCTAGGGCAGGGATCTATTATTAATTTAAGTCCAGATAACTAACACGTTTTAATTGAGCATACAAAATTAAGTTTGAATAAAGTGTTTATAAAAACTATATGTGAGAATACCAATGATAATATTAATTGTCTAATCTATTTAGCTAGAAGTTGCTAAACACACTTGCCGTCTGTATAGTAATTCGACACTGATACGCTAATCATTTAAAACAACACATAATTGTTATTGAAACTTACATTGCGTTGGTAAGCACATCACTCGAGAACCGCTGGACCGACTTGATCATTTTTTATTTTATTTTATATGTTAATAATTGATAGTCCGAATAAGATTTTCGGAGAAAGAAATAAATGTAGGAAATTCAGGGAAAACTGGATGTGCTTTTTTCCATGAAACCAAAACAAATGTATTGAATTTTTTACAGGGCAACGACTGTCGGGTTTGCTAGTGGATCATATATAGATATATACTCGACTACTCGTATGCATGTACCTATTGAAATATAAGGAAAATATGTTTCTTGAGTTGTAGTCATAGTTTCGTGATGTATGCATTTCGGGAAAGCCTGTCTTGTTTCGGAATTAGTCGGATTTGGGAAAACATACACGTGGTGAGCGCAACCTTAAATCCTTAAAAATATACAGTAATAAATAGTAAAGTCTCGTAAACGTGAAATGATCACGACTCCCGTCGTTGACCTACCGCCTAGTTAACAAAGTAACTTTATAAAACACTGAGCTATGCGCGCAAATAATAGATAGTCACAACAAAATTGGTACAATTGTAATACGAGAACAAAATGGATTCATTTAGTGTGCTGTCTTTTTATAATGGCCAGGTATTTTTCAACCGCGGCACTTTTAAATCGGCGCCATGTAAAACTAGGATACAATTTTGTGTACTGGAAATAATGCAAAACATTTATTATTATTATTTTTAATAATTTATTGACATATTGCACACCTAAATCTAAAGAGGTATTAACTAAAAAATAACACTTTTCAGGGAAGGCGAAAAACTAATTTCTGTCCCTGTGCACTGCAGGAGTTTTGGAGTTTCATATGCAACTAGAAGAAAGATATTGTAGGAATCTTGTGTTTTATCATGTTTTTTAGAAATGAAAATTGGATTTTTGTAGTTATTTCCCTATTGCTTAACAATGTATGTACATTTGTTTTATTATTTTGAGTTGAGCCCGTGTTGGTGAATTTAGCATCTTGCATAGAGTAGTGGTGATATTTTAGAATCTGTATTGAGACAAGGAATTCGATGGTATTCATAACTTACAAATCCCTTTAGATCTAGGTGTGCGATATATAGGAAGCTTTCTTCTATCTTTGCCTACAATAACTGGATGAGACAAACAGTTGAAATGTCATATTTTTTGTAGCTACTGCTCTTTCTACGACACGAAAATCAAATCTAAAGCAAGATTATCTTCTGTAAAACTTTATGTAGGGAGTACAGAGTTGACATTTCAAACGAATCTTATGTCAACGAGTCCGTTGGTCCAGTCCCTTCCATTATCCATAGGCCTTAACCCTATTTTTGCTCTTTTACCTACTTTATTTTTTCTTCTATCTTTTTCAACATACTTCTGATTAAATTTTGCTGCATGTTCATGGATAATTTAATTTTCCTTGGGACTCGATGTGGAATTCCAGCAGTGAGAATATAGATGGAATTAGTCTAAATCAAAAGGACTAGGAGCATCCTAAGCGCTAATTAAGCGCTTAGTGTCAATTCTTCTTAATTTTTATTAAATAATTATTCTTTGTTACACAGTTTCAGCTTGGATACTGTCACGAACTTCTAGTCTAAGTGAAGAACTGCTACAGGAAGCTCACCAACAGCTCAGAGCCATACCTTACGCTAATGTTGCGTACTTAGAGAAGGTGGAGCAGAGAACAAGTTACTGCGGATTTTACTGGACAGCTGTAATCGCAGCAGAAAATGTAACAGATACAATGAAAAGCCAGACAATTTCAGATGATGGTGTTCTTGCTTTCACATAGTTTTATTTTTTAATTTTTCTGTGTATATTTGTACAGATACATTGTTAACTAAATGGATGTTAATGTAATTATATTTATACTGAGTTAATAAGAATAATTTATTATTAAAACCTCAAACTAAATAAAAGCGTACATAAACGAATGTACCCACGATTAGATTTTAAATGAAACAAAGCTATTTAAGCTATTTTTTTATTGTGTTATGGCTAATAAATGTATTTTCTTTCTTTCTTTCTATCATTTTCAACACTTAAAGGTGGAATTTTGTAGGAATATTACCTATCTCTAATCTAATCAGACATCGGTAGATTGAAGCTACTAAGGAATCACCTCTATAGAAGCACTGTATTATAGGCCAAATTTTGGGTATGGTAATAAATCCCATGCCTAAAGTAAATCTAAAAATTATAGGATAATTTTAATATATATAATATTTTGGGAACTGATAATATGGACTTAAAAATCTTAAGTATTATTCCTACAGCGAGCTGCCATTAAAGGTATTTATGGATATAATACCAAGGGTAAAAGAATTTTTGGATTCATTTGAAAGTATCCGGCACTTGGAATGTTAATTGATTTGAACGTTGTTTAGAAAAGTGATACACAAAAAACATACACATTTAATACAAAAACAAATATATACCTATTTTTTGTTTTTGCATGATGTTGACTGAATTTATTTATCACCTTCACATTGCAATCGGAATCGACACCTTTCTGGAACAACTTGTATAGATAATTGGTCCCCAGAAAACTGTAAAATCCCTATGGAATCCCTATAGGGCGCAATACTAACGTATCCATAAATTCTTGCTATTAAGAATGGCTTGACGGATGTGTCTAGAGCCTTAAAATATTCGTTAGTTCGATAGATCTTTCGAGATTGTTAGACAAAGTAAATTGAAAGTTTGGGAACGTTTTTTTCTATGTAAGAACCGATGATAAAGAATTATATTAAAACACGAACAGGACAACATCTGGCGGGTCAGTCACGTAGTAAATAAAATAAAATTAAAGTTCACCTACTAAAACTTGATTTAAATTATTAATAAAAGCAGAAGAATCTGCAAAAAAAACTGTAAATTAGAGATTTTTTCACAAGACAAAGCCCGGTCTCTGATTTTTAAGTTCGTTTTATCACTTATAATCGTGCATTTTATGTATGTCTAGTACAGTATTGCATCCGACTTATAAATTGCCGTGCTTTTAGTTTCATTTATCCGCTAAAAAATTTGAAAAATAATAATTCAAAGTTAACTTACTTGATAATGCTGTTACCGGCGCACGAAATTTTTTAAACCTCACGCGTTGAAACACTGACATTCAATGAATAATTGGAATGGAAAGCTATAACTCAAATGTAGTACATAATTACAGTAACGATTTTGTCAACTTACAACGTAAATATGTCCCTGAATAAAACAAATAATTTTAATAACATCATCGATATTAATCAAACATTCTCGAACATTATTGACATGTTTCTACGTCAATATTGCTTGAAGTGGTTCACATAAACGAAATGGTACTTGTACTCACATAATTGGGACACATTTTCATTAATTTATTTTGACTGTAGTTAAATAGAAACGTAAATCAATAGCAACATTGCAAGGACCCTGGCTCACTATTGATGCAGAGGATTTTAGAATTGGCTTTATTGATTGGCGAGACTAAGTTTAATGGATCATGCAAAAGTTCAATAAATTAAATTTTAAATAAATAAAGAAAATATAACTTCATCATCTACTTCTGAACCTCATTCCCTGTATTTGACTACCTATGTCTCCACTGTAAAAACCCCGATTAATTCCACTGTTCTCCTTGAAGTATCTGATTCGGACATTGAAAGGATAATTCTACAAGAATTATCCTTTCAATGTCCGTCCTCCGTCTCAACTGTGCAGTAGTTTGGGACGGCATTTCATCCCGTGCACTAAGGGTACGCCGACGGATCTAGTTCCCCCATTACTCATATATGCAACCATGCAATAAGTACCGGCGTGCTTCAACAAGAATTGGGACTGAAGGCTATATTAATCCAATATGTAGGCTAATCGCAGTACTATCAACACTGTCTAAAATCCTTGAAAATATATTAAACGAAAGACTCCAAAACTATCTGAGAACATTCAATATTCTGGCGAACACCAATACAGATTTAGATCTGGTATCTCTTCAGAGGATTCTGAAACTGATTTAACTAATGCAGTAATACAATGCCTAGATAACAAAAAAGTGTCTATGAATTTACCTACACCTAGCTTTCCACACAGTCTGTGTCCCTATACTGTTGGCTAATCAAGAGAAGATAGGTGTGAGAGGTACAGCACATAAAATATTTGTAGACAACCTAACACAAAGAAAACAGCATGTCAGGATATACGTATTGGTATAGGGATCTGTTTCCGCCTTTAGACTCATAGGCGGTCTATTTTGCATTCAGATAAGGTTGACTAGTTGAACCAGCCTGGCTTCTTCCAGAAGCACAGAATCCTCCTGGGCTTTCATGGACTTCTAGGAGCGTCAGGATATAGCGTTACCTGATTGATGAGAACACAGTCTCCTACGTGGTCTCTCGAGGAAAAATTCTTGGCTCGTTTCAGCTTCACCTAAATGAACTTTGCTCAATATCTCTACCGAACACTAAAATCTATACTTACGTAGATAACACAGCAGATCTGTCTGGGTTGATGATTGGGAAAACTTGAAGAAAAGCGCCGAATACTCGCTAGAATGTCAAAGTGGGAGAGCTATGCCACAGTGGGAGAGCCATGCTTCGGCACGTATGTACCGGCTTGACCGGAATGATACCGCGGCCTCGCACCGGAGGCCCTAACCCTTCCCCCTTCCTCTCTCCCTTCCTCGCCTCTTATTCCCCCCTTCCCCTACTCCAACCTTAAAGGCCGGCAACGCACTTATAGCTCTTGAGTTGCAGGTGCCCATGGGTGGCGGTAGTCATTTACCATCAGGTGATCCGTCTGCTCGTTTGCCCCCTATACCATAAAATAAAAATAGAAAAATATAACGTAATGGCTTAAAAATAACTTTTTAACATTAAAGATATTCAAAACAAATCATACCATTCTCTATCACCAAAGTAAATGAACCACCTACGTAACTTTTCGATTACAGCACACATATGCAATAAGCGAAATAACTGCACTAGCCAAGATATCAATAGATCAATAAGACAGACAGATAATCAGACTCATGTAGCGGACAGACCTGGTGACCTCTAGGAAAAAAGGAGATTAACCCTTAAGACTAAGAATAAAAATATTTAGGCTATTTTGGTCTAACATGCATATACCCTATTGAATAAAACACACATTCTTTTTACTCTGCCCAGTAGGTAGGCACATTATTCATACAGAATGGTTAATTTAGTTATTTTTATTATATTAACTACGCATATTGGGATTTTATTAAATGATCGTGACAATATGAATAATGCTTATATGCCTATATGACACAAGAAATTTAATTACGCGATACAGGATTTTATAAGTTACTATGTAGTTCGGCTTGGCTAGATGACGCTGAAATTTGTTTTGTTGTATGTGGATGTTGCCACAGTAGTTCTATTCAAGGCCGGGTCTCGCGCGAGCATTTTTCATTCCAACTACAAATAAGTTGAGTTCAATGTATTGATCGCGAACCTATTTGTTAAGATAGGTAAATATACCCAGTTCTCCTAAACGATTATAATAAGGTTCTTGAACAAGCGCCTATTGGCTACGGTGACCGCTTCCCATCACGAGGGTCGCATGTATATTTGGAACCTTAGTGGTATAAATAACTGTGGGAGAGCCATGCTTTGACACGTATGGGCTGGCTCGACCGGAGTAATACCACGGCCTCACAGAAAACCGGCAGTGAAGCAATTCATTGCTTTTCGCCAAGTGAGTGAGGTTACCGGAGGCCCTAACCTTTCCCTCTCCCCCTATTCCCCTCTTCTCCCCCTACCCGCACTCTCCCTCTTCCCCCCTTCCTCCCCTTCCCCTACTCCCACCTTAAAGGCCCGCAACGCACTTGTGGCTCTTGAGTTGCAGGTGCCCATGGGCGGCGGTAGTCGCTTACCATCAGGTGACCGGTCTGCTCGTTTCCTCCCTATCCCATAAAAAACAGGAATTAATTTACAACCCCCGTTAGAAAGTCTTCATGTATTTATGGTACATTTTACCGTATTAAGTTGATACATTAATTTTTAACTCTTCTTTAAAAATTGATTAATTTCTTTGTGGGTTCAAAGACAGTTCAGCTTTTGTCGGAACTTGTCGAGTTTAATATCATTTTATTTTGTGGGTTATTTATTTATTTATTAAATACTACAGCTACATCATACATTTTATTACATTTATATTAAATAGTATTGTTTCTGATATGTGTACGATTGGGGGAGATTCCTAGCAAAATTATAGTAGCAAAAAGAGTTGTCCTACCATCATTTTTAGAAGAATCTCTCCTAATCCTACTACAGTAATTCTACTGGAATTACAGTAGTAGGATTAGGGGAGATTGACTTCAGGATCAACAGAAGTAATTTGTTAAATAAATTAAAGACTAAATTGCAAAAAAATATTTTATAGTAACTCAAATCCTTACTAATATTATAAATGCGAAAGTAACTCTGTCTGTCTGTCTGTCTGTCTGTCGCCCTTTCACGCCAAAACTACTGAACCGATTTAAATGAAATTTGGTACACAGATAGTCTAGAGCCTGAGAAAGGACATAGGCTACTTTTTAAAGCGAAAAAAGGGGTAAGGGGTTGAAAGGTGGGGATGAAAAGTAGTATGGAAGTATCGTCATATTTAGAGCTAGAAGCTTGAAACTTATTTTTTAGAGTGTTGATTCGATATACATAAATACACTATTATACGCGGACGAAGTTGCGGGCACAGCTAGTAACTAATATTTGTTAAAATTGTTAGATGTCTTCAGCTTGTTTAATTTGTTTACTCATTGTTATTTTTTCTTCTTTAGCACTCCATTGTAACCAGCCATTGTTATGTTTCATTTGAGAGAAAATCTCAAATGAAACAGTGATAACCTACAATATAACTCGTATCTGAACGTCATTTACAGTAAAGTAAAAATATAAAAAATATTTTAGTGTATATTTTAGAATTAGTACTACAGTTTTTAAGTATCAATCAATATAAAAGTTCCAAATATAAACTCTCACTAATCCTTTAAATTAATGGTAATTTTTATATAATCACATTTTGACAGGATATCTAAAAGTCATAGGTTCAGCTTTTCGATCTTCATAATATTTTGGAGTGCACTTCGAGAGGTCATCTTTCACCAATCTCTTCGAATCCACCCCAATCTGTGATAGAGGCTTAATGGCGAGCTCCTTGGATACGACATTAAAAACAGGCTTCCTTGAAAGAATCCAGACGTAAACTGAAAAGAAAAAATATTAAGAAAAAAATAAAAATTAAATTAAATGGAAATTTACAATGTTTACTAAATTAGTTTAATTTAATTAGAATCTTGGGTTTCCCCCTCCCCTATCAGAAGTGTTGGGGGTTGGCTGTATCGGGCTTGAATCGACTAATATCACGGAGTATCTATCTTAGGTCAGGTATATCCAGGAACGAAGAATTTTTGTAAGGTACTCAACCTTAAAAAAATATAAGTTTCAACAACCATTCAGACGATTAGATTAAATGGATATAATTATTTTATTATTATTGCTATATAATAACGATAATAAGAAATACAATGATTTTATATGCCACAATTTATTTCGAGATTCGAGATTTCGAGAAAAATAAAAAAATTACAAGATAGAGGACATGGGAACATTACACGTGCAGAGTGCCGGCTAAGAGACTCGCCGCTTCAAAGGAGATCGTTACCCTCGATACCCTCTTATAGCGTCGAAGAAACGCAAACATTGCGGTCCGTCAGGGTCCCTGCCCAAACTGGAGCCCCATACCACCGGACCTGACCATGGAGCGCACGATCCCTACGTAGGGTCTCCTGCAGGAGGCATCGGGCCTGGTGTTTGAGTTGGCAATTTAATGGTATAAAAAGGCACATCAGATATTGTGTTCACAGTTTAACATGTTGATACTCTTTTGCAAACTAATGAGTGGATTTTATAATCCACGGCGCCAACCGACTGGCTTAAGTTTGGTTTAGTTGAATCAACAATCTTTTGATTAATAGTCCGACATTATCTATACATATGTAATAAAATCATTGCTCCAATATGTGGGCATAGCAATTACAGAGCTGAAGACCTAAGACATTGTTAATGTTTACACGTGTTCAACGCTAATCTTAGCAACCAACCATTTGAAAAATTTTATTTGTTTTTTGCCTGTTTATTGAGAAAGGCATATAAAACATAATGCTACGATCCACAAAAGCGGAGCAGCGACCATAAAATTTAAAGAAAATCCGGATAATTGTAGAATAGTATGGGATGGTGCATGAACTGTGTATTTAACTACCAGCTAGCATTTAATATGTTTCTGGATTGTTTTCCGAAAAGTCTATTCGATAATGGAACGACAACGATATGGGACAAGAGGACAGAAGTTAATTAATTAAGTTAACTTAAGTATAATTAGGTTAAGGTTAGATAACCTTAACCTAATTTTTCCGAGGATGTTTCCGAGGAACATTCGATATTCTAATGTTCTTCGAATGTGGTGACGATGTTAGTTCAATTCGAACTTTTAAAAGTTAATCAGCGTATTGGAAATGAATGATCACTTCCTTAAAGATGAAGAAAAACATCATGAAACCAGAGTTGGAACACTAACGAATATTCTCGCAGCTTTGTATAGTCCGTCATCATGCTAGGCTACCTTAGTACCTACCCTCCTCATAATGGGAAGAGACTGATATTATTGTTTAACTACAGTAAGAACATCCTGAATAAGGCTTAACTTCAGGTCTTATCTAAGGTGTTATCCTCCTTCATGGGTTCAGGATTATCACCTGGCACTATGTCGTGATCTTCTTCTACCTTCTAATGTAATGAAAAAAAAAACTCACTGAAGTGCTTGTCGATGGCAGGACTGTACTCGCAAGTGTACACACTGGCGTAATTATTGTAGTCGGTACGTAACACGCGGAAAGGATATCTTCGGTTTTCCACTGAAAGTAACAAAAAGTATACCCTTAAATACGATGATACTCATATTTCAATACATACTTGAGTCAGCCTGGTAAAAAAATTCAAATCTATAGTAATATAATATAGCTGAAGAGTTTTTTGTGTGTTTATTTGTTTTAAGGCACTAATCTCAGGAACCATCAATTAGATTTGAATGATTCTTTCTGAATCGGATAAAGTATTTATTGACGAATTATATAGGCTATAAAGCATTACGCTGCGACTCTTAGGAGTGGAGCAGTGACCATAAACGTAAGGGAAATTGCGGTAAATTGATAGAGTTAAATAAGACTTTTCTTAAAATTTGTGTTTTCTCATGTCTCTCGTAATACGGCCATAAGAAATGACCGCCTCCGTCCTTGACCTGATAATTCGGTGACTTTTCCTACCACCACCACCAGGCCATTTCAATGATGTTTTACAAAATACTAATATATTCTGTAAAATGTGATTATATCACGACTAAATTAGGATGTATTCCATAAAACTAATTTACACTTACACCTTCTAGGCTGATCCTTGAAATTAAATGTCACATCTAATTTCGCAGCATCTTCTATACTCGTGGGTATTTCGAGCCTTCCCAAACTATATCTATGAAACAGTCCGCGGTCTACCCTAGATTGGTTTAGGTAGATGCCGACAGAACTAGTTGATAGTTCCAGAACTGAGCAGTTGTTCAGCTGTTGAGCGTCGCTGGAGTAATGGTATACTTGGTACCATTTGTTGAAGAACTGTGGAAGATTTTTTTTATTTAACAAATTCATTTAAAAAGTATTTCCTTAACACTGTCTGAATAGTTAATATTAAGTTGATCTGCGTATATCACGAGCAAATATACTAACATCGGCTAGCCTGAACTCCGTCTGAAGTTGGACATTTTCAGGGCATTTTCCAGGCAAAGTGAAATACCCAAACGTACTACCCACACACAAAAACACAACAGATAATATTAACTTTAACATTTTTATATTTTGCTGTTCAATTACGCGACTGATCTTATAAAAGACAGAATGTAAAATAAACAAGAATAATGTCACTACCTATTACTCGGTCAATCTGAGGTTAACAAAACAGTTTATAATTATTGTCATTGTAATAAAAACATTATGTTCTAAGAATAAATTAAGATAAAAGACATCATTCCAAGTAATTATGTTGGTACTATTCTACTAATATGCAATAAAAACAAAAATAATATTTAAGGCACAGGAATATCCTAGGTAGACATAAAAGTATTTGGATAACAAACATACAAGCCTTTTCTACCGGTTGACATCTATTTAAGGCACACCGTGTGGTTTTAATCAGTTCGATTCCGACACACCGCCCCATCGTAAACCCTGGTGGGGTGAAGGTCCGAGGGGGTTTCCACAAGTACAAAAAAAAAGGTATTCTATAAACGTGAGACCAAGGGCTTGAACATTTTTTCCAACTAAAGACTAAAATAGAGATTACAAATCTCCGGTGGTGCAGAAGAAGAGATGCAGAACGTAGCATGATGTCCGGCCTTCAGAGCACGGCAACGGCTGCGCGGTGCCATTGTCCAGAAAAAATGGGCCCGAGATGAAGGTAAAACGAGCTCCGGCTCCGAGTACACTTCTCTGAACTCAAGGGAGCCAGACAGACGGCCAAAATTTACTCAGTTACCGGCAGTTCCTTTCACGTCTTCACATAGATACGTGCTGATGCATAATCAGCCCTATAAATCTTTGCTTGCCTGCTTTAGACTCTAGTTTGTAACAGGAATACACCGATACGCTAGTTAAACGCGGTATTATGTGGAATGTGGTTATCTACTCCCGAGCTAGAATACCTACTCCAATTTCAGTACAAATTATGTTATATCATGGGTAAAGTAGACAGTCTCAAGTCAATTCGTAGATTTTTTAAAATAAATGAAATTATTGTCGATTATAAACTTACTAGCAATCAGTCCCGGCTTCGCACGGGTAGCTGAGACAGCTTCAACAATCATCATCATATTTCAACCAATTTACACAAAACCTTAACAAATTATATACCTAAACCTTCCTCATGAATTGCTCTATCTATTGGTGAAAACCGCAAGAAAATCCGTTCAGTAGTATTTGAGTTTATCGTGAACAGGCAGACAGACAGACGCGGTGGAAGACTTTGTTTTATAATGTAGTGATGATGATTAATTATATCTTCCATAATTCGCTATAAGTTTATCCTCTTCGCTCATTATAAGTGTATTCAAATTCTACAAACCATTGTTGTTTACAAACATCTGTTCAGCGAACCTATAATCTGTTAATAACTTACGTTGTCAATATGAGTTTGACCCCTAACCCTATGTTGTGTTCACCATATTTTAGTAAAAATATATTATAATAACAAAAACTGGCTGTAAGGTCGAAGGTATTTGGGAGAAAAATGATACCAATGACCGCTGGCTGCAGATATATGTGATCAAATTTGTGCAACGATCAAAATCCTTCCATCCCACTAATATTATAAATGTGAAAGTTTGGATGGATGGATGGATGTTTGTTACTCTTTCACGTAAAAACCACTGCACCGATTGCGATGAAATTTGGTATATAGATAGCTGGAGACCTGGATTAACGCATAGACTAGTTTTTATCCCGATATTCCCACGGGATCGGGACTTACGCGGGTGAAACCGCGGGGCGCTGCTAGTTAGTAATAAGTCTTACCAAATTATGACTCAAACGAATTTAATTAACTAATCATGATAATATGATAAGCAGTATGTAATCAAAATATATGTGAATTTTTTGTAAATCCCCGGGGATTATTTGGTGTCATATAGGCGTAAGTAGCTACATTTTTTAGTACTAAGTAGACTGTAATATGCTAATCTCCATCGAGTGATCGAGCCAGCATTATCTACTTAGTACTAAGTAGTTGATATTCGGGTATATTTTAATCCCATGTTAAATTAGGTCTATTGTCGTCTACTCAGTTGGTAGCAATAGCAACCAAAAAACCTAATATTACCTTATTACATGGAATTGTAACATTACAAATCCAATTCTATAAACCTTAAGATTCAGATTTTGCTGTTAAGAAAATATGTCACATTTGACGACACTGAGTAGAGTAAATATTAGACACTAAATTGTCCGAAATTGGCCACTCGTGAACAGGCGGCTCCAAGAAAAAGTAATATACCAATATTTTTATTTTTATTTTAGATAATGTATACTAGTAAAAAAAGTTGTATAAACTATTATTAGAAGTAACTCTTTGTTAAAAAAGTAATTAATTACGAGAGGTATTTTATTACTTGGTTTCATTTACTTGCAGTGTTTTCTGAACAAATCTCTATGGAAACAACTATCAAATCGATTAAGCAATCGATTGAAAAGAGTGATTCTGGTCCTCTACCATGACCAATAAAACATGATATGATAAAGCTTTCATCAACATTTAAGCTCTCAAAATACAATAGTCGTCAGGCCCATCATAATTTGAAAACGTACATATCGATTATTATGGAATCCATTAATAATAACTTATGGCAACACTAGATTAGAATGTCATACTTATGTCGTTAATGTCAAACCGAAACGTCATTGCAACTGTATTGTGGGCGGTATAACAGTCCCTACAGTCTGTCAGACCGAATAACAGTCATAATGTGTGCACAGCAACCTTGCTGTGCACACAATATGACTGTTATTTGGTTTTTAAGTTGGGCAAGGTACCAGGATACAATTAATCCACCTGCCCAGTTTCTAGATCTCATTTTATTAACATATGAGTCTGAATAAAAACATAATTTAAAAAATGTTTTATTTAATACATAATCTTTTCTTTCCTTAGATGTTGAAATATGCTTCTAATATACAGTTTTGTACAAAAGTAAGTTTATATCATTTTCTTTAGCAATATGAACTATCAAATCTAGGCCATAATAAAAGTTTATGGGTATGTCCATGAGTGGCCAAAGACTCTATAGAAAATGGACAATCTTCTTTAATCCCTTTTAGCTCTGTACGCTACTATTGTAGAAGTAAGGCCCCTCATGGAGGATTAGGAGAAGAGGCAAAATGGCACCGCACATCATAGTGGGGTCGCCTTGTTCATCAGGTGCCCAAGGCTGCCGAGGTTTACAGGGATTTCCCTTCTAAGTCTAGTCAGTTCGAGTTTGCTTGCCGTTTGGCCTTGGTGAGATGACGACCAGTCGAGATTTTCACAACTAAAAAAAACTGTTACTATTACTGTGCTGGTGCAAAATATAAATAAGCTAACATTTATCCTTAGCTCGTTTTGTTTTATATTTAGTAAACAGGTGTTTAGATTTGCGTAAGTTTAAAACAAACGATCGTCACTTACTCCAAATGGTACATAAACACCGCTTTGGCAATAAATCAGACAAAGGATGTCCACATTACAAGCCTTAACGTGGTCAATTTAGTCTATTTTAGTGTAAAACGTCTTTATAACCCCACATTGAATAATTACACTGTGGGATGTGCGCATCATTCGTAATCTCGTCTCGGCGCGGTCCAGTTGTGACAATATGATATTTTTTTTAATCTCTCTCTATTTGGTGGGAGCTTTGGGAGCGGATTATACATTGCCGGGTGTTTGTCCTAACGTAAAAGTTCAAGAGAATTTGGACTACACTAAGGTATGTGTACATTGTGTAAATCACGTGACTTTCATTGATAATTTTCAAAGTAATTCCATTTCCATGCGCTCAACGATCTTATTTTTGTTGCACATATTATGTACAATATTATTTTTTCAGAATTATTTTTAATTATAACTATTTAAAAAATGTGAGCTAGCTATAGCGATCTGATAAGTATCCAATCTTACCTGTTCAATTAATAATTTAATTTATGGCCAGAATTATTAATCTTTAAAAAGGAGATATCGCGTTTCATTCATGTCATTCCAAGGAACCTGAGAAACAAAGCTTTTGATGCCATCGTGAAGTCATATCAAGTATTAACTTTAATCCGATATGGCAAGCTGATAATATTTACCTTTGATTGAATTCCAATGTATTAATGTTGTTAACAAACTTTGTTATTTCAACTAATTCCGATATTATCTGTCGAGTACAGAAATTAATACTAAATTTAAAATATATATACATCAATTCGAATTCATTTTAACACATGCGACTTTAGTCAATATATTATTGACATACAAATTAGTATTATAATTATTAATACAAATAATTTCAATATATTTCATTGTTCTTACAATTAAAGATAAACAATTGAATAATTGTTAATAGTGGCTCATTAAATTAATAATTAATTAATTGTTAATTGGGAGTATTACGTTTCACATTTAATTAATGGTAAATTGTAACTACTACTATTAACAATTTATTAATTGATAATTGTGACTACCATCATCAAAATTGACAACCATCAAAATTGACAATATTCCTACGTATATACATTTATATACAGAATGTTCTCGAAGAGTGTAATCATGCTTTTGATCGTAAAGTGCATTGCGTAAAGTGCCAACAATTTTAACTAAATATAAATGACAATAGCTATCAAATTCGTGATTTTTTACATGGAAATGTTTTTTTTTTAACTGACAAATTGAACTTAAAAATTGACCGATAAAGCTATATAATATTTCGTAACAGAGAAGGTTGACCTGAATGAATGATTACATTTTAGCCAGCCAGCCAGATTTTTCCGCAAATATCAGTATAAAAATATTCAAAAGCAAAATCATTAAAACTGACATGAAAATTCATAATAATATGTTGTTTAGAATTGTGCTCCTACACCAGGAAAAGCATTTTTAGAATAAAAATTATTGTATTTTCTTTTTTTTCCAAATTCAATTCATTTCATTTTCCTGTTTGTCGGCCACAGATAATGCCCCTAAAATTTGATCTCATCATTAATGACAACAGGTAGAGTTTCGTTTTTTGAAATAATTCAGATTACATTTTAGCTCAACTCGTTTTAGCACATGTTGGCTGAAAGTTTGTGACTCTTCGGAAGGTTTGTTATCGTGGCGCGGGGATGGCTACGACAGAACACTACTTGTTAAGTATTTAGGTATCCTGACACAAAATTTACCATAATTTTTATTGTCCATTACTCTAGCAGAAGCAGGCCAGAGACGGCGGCGCGATGTGTTCCGCGCACGCTTCTCTAAACCGGAGGGAGGCAAGGTCCCCCCGCACACCACAGTATGACCGCCTGTTGATCAAAAGGCGGCCAAGGTCTGCAGGGATTGCCGGAGCTAACGGGGAAGTGGTATGTTGGAATCGAACCGACTAAAACCACACGGTGTTCCGTCACAAGTGGGTCTATTGTAAGGGACTCGAGTATAGGTATACCCTAAGAAGGAAGCCTCGGGGAACCCCTGCAGACCTTGGCCCCCTCTTTATCAACAGGCGGCCACACCGTGGCGAACACTTAGGCCTGCTTCTGATAGGGTAATGGACAGCCCCATCCGTCACTCTCAGGCCAGCGCTCACGAAGACAGCGCTCTCCGTCGCCTGGTGCGTCTTCTGTGGAACGGGAGAGTACTCGTCCTCTTCCGTTCCCTTTCCGCCGCCTCTTTAGCCATCATCACCTCCTCGCAAAATGAGGCTGCTTAATTCCACGCACTCTCGCTGCGGACTACGGACAGAGCCATGGTCTCAAACAAAAGGCTTCCCGCACCAATAGCCGTCGTGAGGGTAAGGCGCTGCTGCCCGTTGGGCACTCTACTAAGTGGTGTGGAGAGCAGTGTCCTTGCGACAGCCTCAGCAGTGGTGGCACGCAGATGTTGGTGGTTTGCGGGTTGGTTACGGGCCTTCAAATTATAGCTCCATATAGGGCCATTGACGATAGAGAGTCTCTTACAGGAGGTATCAAGCCTCCCTAAGTAAGGTAGAAGCCGCGAAAGCGCAGCCATCATCCCTATGAGTTAAGGGGCCAAACACCGAAGTGATGTCCGAAGTCCAATCGACTATCGAGTACGAGCCCCAAATATTTTGTCGAGGACTCGATGCCGATGCGAACACCTCCCACAATAATGCTGGATCCTGATAGTGGCCTCTTCCGAGGCCCGTGGAAACAGAGGGCCTCCGATTTACGATT
This sequence comes from Euplagia quadripunctaria, assembly GCA_963859945.1. NCBI lineage: Eukaryota > Metazoa > Arthropoda > Insecta > Lepidoptera > Erebidae > Euplagia > Euplagia quadripunctaria. The sequence continues at coordinate 17,322,377 of OY982577.1, read as the reverse complement.
TCTAATTACATAATATTAGTGTACAATTTTCAAGGATTTGTAATGCAAATTTTAATAAATACAATTTTTAGACAATGATTGAAAAATATTATTATTATATATTTTCTGTCAATATTTTCTATGGGAATGTTTATTTGCTGTACATGCTCCACCTAACGGTAGACATTTCAACAAAAAGAAATCCGCTGTTTTTTTTTAAACAATTGTTTCCAGAACGTGGGTTTTTTCGGCTGAAAATTGGGCTTCTTTTTGGTTTAAGCTCAAAATAAATTCTAAAAGTAAATATTTTGATTGAAAAAAAATGCAGCGTGTAAGGGATAAAAAGTGCATTAAATAAGATTTCACCAATAATAAATCGTAAAAAATCATGTTCCACACCTAAAAACTCACCTTACTTCACCTTCGTACCTCGGATCGACTTTAATTTAATTTTCTTGTTGGTTATATTTTATTCGCTTTCAACAGTTTTCATTCCGTTATTATTATTTTATTAGGAAAAACTATTTGCACTGGTCTAGTAGTCAGTCAGTATTAAAAGTATTTTCTTATTCATTTCAAGTAATGAAACAAATAATACTAAAAATACAATAAATATCAAGTTTTTGTAATACTTAAGCTATCTCAAAATTAGTTTTCAGGTATTTGGCATCTCGTCGCCGCATACGCAAGTGATAACCGAGAAATCTACGATTGCGCCATCCTTGATTTCCAAGAAGACAACCTGGGATACACTCTGAGGGAAACTTACGTGGACCTTGATGAAGGGAACAGAACTCAGAAGTCGTACTTTGCGAGGGTAGATCCTACGTTTGATGCTGGAAATAGCGCTCAATTTATTGTCAGTCATGAAGCAGGAGGTAAGACGCTTGTTATTTAAAAAATAAAGTCACTAGAAATTGAAAATACAGGCAGTAATTTTTAAGACAGGCCTTTATAACTTCATACATTCTGTAGTATTTGTCCTCGTGCTTTGGCCTCGTATAGGCTCAAGGAAAGGAGTATCTTTGTCTAGAGGAGAATAATTAAAAGGTCTGCAAAGCAAGTGACTTAATATAGTGTAAACTGAACTAAATCACATGTTACAAATATTGTAGTTTTTATAATATCTTCATCAAAGTGTAGGCTTCTTGAAAGACTCCGTGCCTTGTTGAAGGAGTATTCGCTCCGATAGGAGGTTGAATGAACGCAATGATTGAGAGTGTAAGCAATAGCTCCACCAGGTCAGGCTCGCATACCTGTAACTCGAACTGATGCCGGGAAATCCAAGCCCTCTAACGTGAATTCATCTCTATGACTTACTTATTAGCTTCTCTAAACCAAGAATTTTCGTATCGGTGAACATTAACTTTTCGAAGGAAATCACTCTTTCAAACTTACCGAGAAATTTATTAAACCAAATATTTTTTAAATTGATTTGAATAAAAAAATTGCTACTGAACATCAACAGTGCAACCACGCAAGTAAATAAAATACACATTATATGTATGTTTTATTATAAATTACAATAAAATTTCTTTCAAATCATAAAGACGAGAGTTGATCAATTTTGTATGAAGCACTGTTAATAATAATATGAATTTTAAAGGCATTCAAAGTATAGTTAGTATACCATAATTTGAATATGAAAAGAGTTTAGGGAATGACGATGTCTGTTATAAACATAGTCATTGAAGTAAACAAACAATTAGAAAATATTGCACCGCCTTGAAATAGATATAGTCAAGAACAGAATTATCATGGCTCTTATTATTTCATTGTAAATCTCCCTATCGCCAAGGCTGGGCTTGTTCACTTTGTTTTATAACCAAGTTTCACGAGGTTTTTCTTATTGTCGACAGTACCGCCACTTCGATGACGATTATCTTTTGGGATAATTACATATATATAGACCTTATCGAACCAAACCTTCTTCCAAATTGTTTCTTAATTTCAGATAAAGTGCTGCAGTTCCCATTCATGATCCTATCTACTGATTATGATGGGTACGCTATTGCTTACTTCTGCAAATGGCTGAAACAAAAAGAAAGGAAACACTATGGTAAGACAGTAGCAATGTCTTTGACATTCAAATGATAATTACTGAATAATTTTAAAAATCTGTACATACTGGGACTTATTTTATAGCGCTATCTAGACTAAATATAGCGCTAAATTAAGCAAATCTTGTACGAGAACACGTATAAACTTACTTCTATATCTTTTTGAAGTGAAAACTTCTTTCGGCACGTTGGGCACTTTTGGTAAGGGGAAAAGCACTGAACTCATGTGACCGCTCAGATGACATATAATACAGAAGCGCGTGTGTGTTTTCACGTCTGACATGCAGTTGTGTCAGTCCTACGACTAACAGCTTTTATTTTTGTAAATACATACTGAATAGAGGACCAATATTGCACTGAGTTAGAATCGAACGATCCTATGATCTCCGACGTGGTAGTCGAATGCACTACTATACGTAGACGGAAGTTCCATCTTTTTATGGTCGACTCACCAAAAAGTCGAACTAAATGTTTTGACTGCACTTTTTTGGTTGGAATCGCCAAAGTCTGGAATGATCTGCCTGCATATAGTAAAAAATAGTTTTTTCAGACAAATATAGTTCTAGAACATTCAAGAGTAGAGTGAATAGGTTTCTCTTGGATAGGTATGTCCCATCTTCATCTTCATCGTCACTTTCAATCAGGTGAGGTGAAAAAATATCTACAATTGCGCCGCGCCACAGTAACTAGACTATCGAGTTATTAGTACCTAACCTATTGGTTTACAAAAATAGAGTCATAGGCACATTACTTACTGGCATTTAAATATTCAGATTAATTAATTCTGAAAAAAAAGACAACTCTAAAGTTGCGGCATCGTCAGAACAGATAAGACTTACGCGATAAGACACTTTGAATTGAATTGCGACTTTATTGTGTCGGAACTAAAGTAGCTATTTATTAAAATGATTTTGCAGAGTGAGACTTCTGTACTTGGACTGTTATGTGTTCTGTGGTTTGTAGTATATGTCCTAGAATATTATCATTTGAGATTTAGCCACAATATTGTATTAGTTATGTTATTTTCTCTATAAACAGTTTACACCTGGATCCTCACACGCAGCAAGGAAAAGCTCCAAGGTGATACCCTCAAGAAGGTGGAAGATACGCTTTCCAAGTACACAGAACTGGCTGAGCATAGACAAGCTTTTGTCTTTAAAGAGTTCAACGATGCAACTTGTTCATTTAGCAAGAAGTTTGAAACTGACTTCTTTACTAGTAATTTCTGGTAATCTGGCAAAAACTCTTGATGTAATTAACTGTGATTAGATAATTAAATATTTTATTTTTAATGTTTTATTTTTTTCCTATCTACTCGCTGTCTTTTAAGCGGCTAATAAGAATACGTCTAGATACATAATTTAATTCAGGATTTCAAGGCCGATATACGTTTTTATTTTTTTATTTAATAATGTTTACTAACGAGATGGTTCCATAAAAGTCTTTTGATAATGTGATGATGTGTGTTGTGAGTAAATTAACTATGATTTATGCTGCTGTACATACTTACATGCTTCACTTAAACACTTGCCCCTTGTCTTGTGTAAAATAGTGGTTAGCATTTCATTGGCATTGCGGCCTGCAGTTGCAGTCGGCAGCATTGTTGCCTGTGGTCGTGGCCGGGCGGGAGAGCCATGCTTCGGCATGTATGGGCCGGCTCGACCAGAGTCATACCATAGCCTTACAGAAAACCGGCAGTAAAGCAAGGGTTGCATTGCTTTTTGCCTAGTGAATAAGGTTACCAGAAGCCCTAACCTTTCCCACTCCCCCTCTCCCCTCCTCTCCCCTCCTCTCCTCTCCTCTACCTCCTCTCCCTCTCTTCCCCTACTCCCACCTTCCCCTAATCCCACCTTTAAGGCCGGCAACACACTTGTGAATCTTGAGTTGCAGATGCCCATGGGCGGCGGTAGTGACCCGTCTGCTCGTTTGCCCATCTCACAAAAAAAAAAGTAATATTAATAATAACAATAACACAAACAGTTCGCATTACATTAATCTTTTATCTAACCAGGTACGCTTACACTCATAGACAGACATATTCACCCACATATAAACATATGACAATTGTTCAAATTCAAATTCAATATCTTTATTTCATAAAATTGTTTTTTTTTTTTTATGGTATAGGGGGCAAACGAGCAGACGCGTCACCTGATGGTAAACGAGTACCGCCGCCCATGGTCACCTGCCTGCAACTCGAGAGTCACAAGTGCGTTGCCACCCTTTAAGGTTATAGGAGTAGGAGAAGAGGGGGGGGGGGAAGAGTGGGAAGAGGGGAGAGAGGGGAAGGACGGGAATAAGGGAGAGGGAAGGGTTAGGGCCGCCGGTAACCTCACTCACGCGGCGAAATGTAATGCAATCATTGCTTCATGGTCGGTTTTCTGTGATTACGAGGTAACGAGCAGAGCCGAGCCGGCCCATACGTGCCGAAGCATGGCTCTCCCATATAAAAATTCATGATCATCAATTATTCTCAATCATCGATTTAGTAAATAATTATTTTAATAAAAAATTATAAATCAACACACACAGAGTCACCGCAACAATAGTTTGCTTCGTCAAATGTAAAATTATTAAAGAAAAAAAAATGGATTACATCTGCCTGTTAACATCTACAACCGCCCGTTTCCAAAAGGTTGAGCCTTGTTGGTTTTACAATGTTATTTTGTTACTAATACGCTTTCTAACAGAAACTACTCGCTTTGTATCGTTACTGTTCAAAAGAGATGGCGGTAAATTGTTAGACAATTTAGTGACCATATAGTTACGATTTCTTTCACCATGACAATTGCTACACGTGGGTATGTGATACATAACACAACTGTTTCGTCTCGGACGTGTGTTATATAGCTTGAAGGCATCGCTACGCAATCAATAACTATAAATAAATATAAATACTTTCTCATGGACTGGTAGCATTTTACACTCTACACACTTTGTCTTTTTATACATATATAATTAGTGTAAGTGACACCGTACCGAATCCTGAAATAGTGTATTCAGACCATCATTCTGAGTGAAAAATCATTGGAAATTTCTGCCGGAAAATTCATATTTTCGGTCGTTTTCACGTATTTTTTTATCAGTCTGCACTTCTTCTATGTACAAACATTTAGTATTCCAAATTTCACGTTACTTCGTTCGCGAAATGTTATTAAAAATGCGTACAAAGATTTTTCTTCAAAATATTTTTTTTTATTAATATAGATATACACTAAAAATTTAAAGCTAAACGAAAGAATGTTCAAGAATGTTTAGGTGGTACCACCCACTATCTAATTCGCTATATCCATCCTAGTCATAAGTTCGTTTATCGGCTTAAATACTGTAAGATAAAATAGGTAATAGGTATTTATACATTTTAGTATTGTGCAATACACGATGACGTCTAAAATCAATAATCGCCAGTTATGCACCTCAATCTAAAAAGTTTTAAATAGATTATTTTTTATAGAATATTTTTTACCAACGAAAAAACGGAGGAGGTTCTTAAGTCGACCCGTATATTTTTTTTTATGTATGACCATGCATAACTTTTTACAAGGTAGTCCGATTTCGATAATTCTTTTTTTATTGGATTACTTCGACATTGCTCCCATTTAAATTTCAAACAAATATTTCAACCATAACGGTGGAAAAATAGGGGATGAATGATTTTTCACCCATTGACTTTTCACCTGTGAACTGATTTTGTTGAAACTTTGCACACGGACGGAGACCTGTAATAGATTATTTTAGCAACAAAAAACAAAAAATAAAAACCTTTAAACAAAAATTAAATACCTAAATAATGAATGAATGTAAATACCTAAATAATTTTGAGTCGGCACCCATTTACATTAATGTAGGAGTTTAGTTAGGCTAACAAGTTTATTTTTCACTTTTCAATTCCTTTCTTCGTTCGTCGGTTTAATTTTTTGTTAATTCCTTAACAAATCTTTTGAATTGAATTGAACAAAACGGAATCCTTTTAGGACTCCCGAAAAAGCTTCGCTGGATTCGCTCTCCTCTAGAACAATTAAAGAACAAAAATAAACTGAAAACGCCGAAGTTCGAACAATTTTGCAGTATTCTGCAAACCAAGTTCTTTCAGCTGAGTCCAACATACATAGTGCTAATAAGTACCCCCCACCCCCCCTTAATTTTACCCTCGTCAAATTAGTATTTCCCTCATTAAACTCCCATAGAGGTAAACTTTTCAAAAAAAGGAAAGGTGTCAAACCTTCTCCGTACCAAATATCTATATATTTATAAATGAATCCCTATTTCCCTTGGTCACGGTATCACGCGTGAGCGGCTGGATCGATTTCGCTAAATCTTGCTTGCTTTGTGTTTGTTATTGTCAGGAGAAGAATCTTATGAAAGAAAAAATTAAGAAAGTTTCACGGAAAATAAGAAAATTTAAGAAAACTTGACGACCATATTAAGATTTCTAATGTAACTTTAGCACTTTTGACATAACTGTCAGTCGTTTGACAGTTGGCGGACACCTAGATTAACACAGGCTACTTTATTCCCAAAGAATCGCGGGTGAAGCTGCGGGTCGCAGTTAGTTAGTAATAATAATAATAACTTTATTTTACAAAACATTCGACTTTAAAATTTAGCTAAACTTAATTACACGGAAAAGACATGAAGCATCCGTTTCCGAACTAGGCTAAAAACCTGTTTCTTTCGACTCCGACTCCCAAATGAAATACTACCCTAAACTAGCTAATGCTAGCCAATGAAAAAGAAGATAAAATTAGAAGAAAAAATATTTCAGTGTGAAAAATTTAATATTTTAATATGATCCATTAAATGGCTAAATTACTGAATTAGGTAAATCCTGAAATGATTGTTGTATTATAAAATAAATAAATATCGGTCTAGTGGTAGTTTAAATTCATGTCTCAGTGTGTGTGTGTGTTTGTTATCTATCATTAAAATAGAATAGAATAATCTTTATTGTACACCAACGACATATTGCTCATAAAATACACAAAGTGGATATGCACAATAGGCAGTCTTATCGCTTAGGGCGATCTCTTACAGGCAACCTAAAAAAATTACGAAATGTACAGAATCAATAACAATAAAGAATCCGGAGGGTTAGGCTTTGCAATTATGGACAAGTTGTTATGACGAATAGCTATCGGAAATATGTCCCGAGAGATGCTACGGCACACATCTATCGGGCACGCTACCGTCCCAGTGAATCCGTCAGACATATTACTTCTGATTGTTCTCATATTACAGGCTACATTGTATTGGGATCTCCCTATCTTCACTGACAGACAGACTTCTCTTGTTGCCAATAAGCCTGATATAGTGGTGATAAACAGATTAGAACGTAATGATTGTCGATATCATCGTTCCTCATGACGAGAACCTCGTGATAGTTAAAAAAGACAAATTTCGACAGTAGATGATTCAAGATTCTGATTGCGGTAACATATGTGCTTTTATAATAGATTACATCATGAACAACTAGTAAACTTAAATTATATCAAAATCTTCGTCATAATATTCGGTATTATTTTTTACAGACAAACACAATTGCAGAATGTAAATACCATTTAATGTAAGGAATCCCTTTTCCTATAAATATATAGACCTGTTTGCAGCATAAGATTTATAATGTATACAAGAGGTGCAACCTTGTACTCAATACTGGTTTTTACAATATTTCTGTTTCGGATCTTGGCATGGAAACGTTGCATTTGATTAGATGGACTTTAATTTTTCCAAACTTCCTAAATTATATCTTCGACATAACCTAAAGCTCCATTGAACAAGCCATTTTCAACCCATTTTTTTATCAATATACCAGCTTTGTAAAACAATCTTTGATTAAGAAAGCATACACGCATGTGTTTCGCTCAGTATAGTACTGCATAGCCAGCTTTAGACTTAGTGTAGCAGTCTCAGTAGAGAGCCCTGGTCGGAAGCAGAACTGAGCGTCGTGAATATTCAGATGTTTTTCAAGTTCGGAGTCAAAAAAACTCTCCAACACCTTAGCTGTTATTGTACCCAAAGATATTGTTCTGGTTATAGCTATTATTGAACCCAAAGATATTGTTCTATATGTTATAGCTATTATTGTACCCAAAGATATTGTACTATATGTTATAGCTATTATTGTCTCCAAAGATGTTGTTCTATAGTTGCATTTCTGCGATTACCTATAATAAGCCCTATGATAGATTAAGTATTATGAGTTTTATCATATCTGTTAAACAAGAAGAAATCCGTATAAGGAATGAAATGCTTTAACAAAATAAAAAAGTTAGTGAAAATTATTTGTCCTATGAATTACTAATAGAACCATATATTAATAATCTGTACATTAAAAAAAGATAATTTTAATAAAAGACAATGTCTTCAAAATTTTTGCATGGAAAAAAATCGCTCGTCTTCACAAAATTACACTTTTTGTTAGTATTATTAATGACGAATGAAAGATGTCGATGTTCTCAATATTGTGATTTCGTCGAACAACATTAGATCTTTTGATGCAAGAGATCTTAACTGTAATTTCTGGTCAATCTATTTACCTTTCTTTCCCATAAAATGTCCAGGAGACCAATTTTTACTTTAACCATTTCAAAGAATACAAATCGGGCCGCTTTGTGTGTGAACTCTCTAGGAATTCTCTCCCTGCAAACCAGAAGGACATACGTAAAAACAGAGTGGTGCAAAATGTAGGCAAATCTAGCCACGGCAAAGAAGAAACCATTTGTCAGGTGTTTATATAATAAATAAATCAAGTAAAACGACCTTTAGAACACTTTGTTAAATTAAGACCGTTTTTACTCATAAACCAGACAATGTATAATCAGATTAAACGTAGCCAATTCAGTTAATTTTAGCGTAAACCATCTTTATTACTCTACATTGAATAATAAGGCTTATAGGATGTGCGCATCATTCATGCGTCTGCGTCTACTTGGTCCAGTTGTTTCAATATGATATATTTTTTAATATCTTTGTGTTTCGTCGGAGTTTTCGGAGTAGATTTTACTCTACCAGGCATTTGCCCGAATGTAACATTGCAACAAAATTTTAACTATGACAGGGTAAGTGTAGCTTCTAAAACTTTATCTATAATCTAGATTTAATAAGTTATAGATCTAAGATTTCATCAAGCTTTGTAGATATAATCTTATCGTTTATCACTATCAGAATCTAACTTATTTGAATATAATCAAGTCAATAGATATACCAATTAAATCAAGTGTGCTTTTAGCTATCTTTTATCTCACTTTATAGCAAAAAATATATCACAATCTTATTTACTTTTATTTTACTTGATAATGAAAGCAATTCATGTACAGTCATCTGAGGGCACGGCAGTGCCCCGCTCAGTTGAGCAAAAAAAACAAAGGCCCAACCGTACCATCCTTTTCCCGAACCCATTCAGAACATTTTCGACAACCTGTATGTTCAAGTTTCAGTGACTAAGAGGGCATAATGTAACTACATTTTTATTTACAATTTAAACCTGTAGTTTAAACTACGTAAGTCTAAATTCCTTAATTTTGTCACTGACTCACCCACTCACTGATCATCAAAATTCTAAGGTTCTTCTAACAACACAGAAGCTTCAAATTTTGAACACAATTTGCAGTTAACCGATAAAGCATGAAAAAACTCAAACACACCGCAATTTCAGTCCCGCTTGCTTGATATACAAACTGCATAAGTAACTATGTAATTGTTTATAATAGATATGGGATTACAAAGTTACTTTTGCTTATTTTTTTTAAGAGATAGGTGGGAGGTAAACCGTATATATATGTAAGTACAGTATCATTGACTAACGATGTTTCCTTTATATATCTACAAAAACAAATGAAATATCATCATAAAATAAAATAAAAATCCAAGTCTCACATTTCGTAACGCAGTGTTTCTACCGCAAAAAGTTGTGAGATCTAATCGTTACTTGTTAACTAACAACAATGTTTGTGTGCATAAAAGCTAGCTAGTACTATGTTCAATTAGGGCTATTGAAAATATTAGATTCTTATGAGATTATGTTGCCGTGCCATGGCCAAATTATTCAAAGAAATAAATATGTCTTATATTGAGACGGTCACTTTAAAAAGTATTTTTTTAGGAAAACAACAAAAATCGACTCCAAGAATACCTACATGTACAAACATAAACTAAAAAACCAAAATGTCATCTGTGTACATACTTTTTTTTTGTTTTTGTTGATTTTTTCAAATTTCGATATTATTTTTTTTTTTGATAAACGTCCTAAAATAATCATCGAAATCGATTGGTAATTAGCGGAATAATCGCGTAACAAACATACAAAAAATACAAAGCAATTACATCTCACATCTTATTTCGGTAGAAGAATTACTGCGTTGCGACTTGCGAGACTTAGGTTTTATATATGTTATATTTTTGGAATGTTGATCGGATATTTATATTCATGAATGTATTGACAGAAAGAAGATGGTATAAACCATGTGCTTTATGATTTATGACCAGCTAGCTTATAACTCTTAAAAGATCTTTATGTTCTAAAATACCTTGTCAGTGGTCCCGATTCTATTGTACACTCGACTTAACTAAAACCTGACTTAATTTCTTCATATGAAATCAATCTTGTCTTCTTCGCAACAAGGTCTATTTGTTACTAGCATCTATTTCTCAGCGCCACTAAATTTCACTAAAACCTGTCAACGTATACTCAACTTTATTTCCACGCAGCGAGAGTCCCCATTTATTCAAATGCAGTATAATTGCCGTACAAAAACTTGTTCAAAACGAACCAAGATGACGTTATTTTAATCGACACCTACGAAGACGCTTACTAAAAACACAGAGCAAAAGAGGTGGCATTCAACGGATAGCGGCTCTCGCTACGTGGTATTAAAGTTTATTTAAGTGTGTCAGATTTTAGTCGACAAATAAATTGCTTATTTTGATAGTGACATATGTTACCTACTTGTTTACATTTGAAATAAGACCTTGTTTCAAAGTATACAAGGTTTACATTTTGTATGAAGAAAATTTAGTCAATTATAGTCAAGAGAGTAATACAACAGAATTGACACCAGTATGTAATAACTACACAAACAGTTTAGTCATTCTCATTTAACCTCCCCCATCCTAAATGTGTTCTGACTACGTATTGTAACGATATAAGGACTATTTATTGATGTGAATGAAGCAAAGGCTTAAACAGAGCTAATATCGATCGATTGATAACGAATTATGATAAAGTACCCTTATTCGATCGGATAAACTGTTTCTCTCTACATTAATTCCCTTTTTGAAACACTGTTATTAACTTTATCTCTCGCCTTTATTCTCTCCGTCTGCTTACACCTCACTTTATCCATCTCTGTAATCTTATCTGGTATCTTTTAACATAACATTCACTAATTCAAAGTCGACTAATTTATTTGAAAATTTGCACCTGTGTCATAGGCCACCGACAATAGGCACAATCTATATGTATAAAAATTATTCCCTACTAGCAGCGCCCGGCGGTTTCACCCGCGTAAGTCCTGATCCCGTGGGAATATCGTGATAAAAAGCAGCCTATGCGTTAATCCAGGTCTCCAGCTACACACAGTACATACCAAGATTCATCGCAATCGGTTCAGTGGTTTTGCGTGAAAGAGTAACAAATATCCATCCATCCATCCATCTATCCATCCATCCATCCCAACTTTCACATTTATAATATTAGTGGGAAGTGGGATTTCCCTTGGTCACAGCATCACGCATGAACGGCTGAACCGATTTCGCTAATTCTTTTTTTTTGTGTTTATTATTGTCAGGAGAAAATTCTTATGAAAGAAGATATTAAGAAAGTTGCACGGAAAATTAGAAAATTTAAGAAAACGTAACGAGGGACTTACGCGGGTGCGGTTTCACCCGCGTAAGTCCCTTGGGGTGTAGCTAGTCCTTACTAATATTATAAATATGAAAGTGAGTTTGTTTGTTTGTTACACTTTTACACCTTAACTACTCCACCGATCATCATGACATTTTGTAGCCAGGGGTACAGAACAGGACTTCGAGTAACTTTTATCCCGACAAAAGTAGCGTTTCCGAGGGATAGTAAATTTATAGACTGGCCTGTTGGTCTAATCGCTAGTGACCCTGACTGCTAAGCCAGAGGTCGTTGGTTCCATTCACACCCACGACAAATAATTGTGTGATGAGCACGAAAATTTGTTCTGTGTCTGGGTATAATTTATCTATAATATGTATGTATTCAGAAATATATAAGTATGTTTATCAGCAGTCTGGTTACTATAGTACAGGCTCTGCCTAGTTTGGGATCAGACGGCCGTGTCTGAACTGTGTGGAGTTATTATTGATAAAATATACTAGGAAAAGCTAGGAATTTTATAATTTTGTGCTAATATCATCATTAATATGAATATGACCCATTTCACAAGTTGTACACACATTATTGTAGAATTACGACAAATATTATTCTTCTTCAAAGAAAAGAAAAAAATTCTTACCATGGAAAGATTAAGAGTAGACTAAAAATAAAAGAATAAATTATATACTCTAAGCATGGCTCTCTCGTGGGAGAGCCATGCTTCGGCACGTACGAGCCGGCTCGACCGGAGTGATACCACGGCTTTACAGAAAACCGGCAGTGAAGAAATGCTTGCATTGAATTGGCTAGCAAAGCCGGCAACGCACTAGTGCCTCTTGAGTTGTAGGTGCCCATGGGCGGCGGTAGTCATTTACCATCAGGTGACCCGTCTGCTCGTTTGCCCCTATACCATAAAAAGCTTCCAAAAATGACGATTTAATAGCAAATCAAAACGTAGAAAATGTTTTTCAAGTACCTAGAAATGAAGAGTTTTTCTACAATAACAGAAAGTCCAGAAATGTATTATGATTAAATAATTTATAAGAAGTTTAAAATAGGAATTTAGTGATAAACAAAATCATAATTTCACTCTAGGAAAACATTGAAACATTTAGTTCTAACTACTAACAAATGTTAATAATAGTTTTCAGGTGTATGGCATCATGCGGGTGGTTACGCAAGCGATGGCGCACCCATCCACGACTGTGCCACTTTTGATTTACAGAAAGTTGATCAAGGGCACACTTTGAGAGAGACTTACGTGGAAGTCGATGGAGGAAAAAGAACTCAGAAATGGTACCTTGCGAAAGTAGATACATTGGAACCTGCAAATTACACTCAATTTTCGGTTCTTCATGAAGTTGAAGGTATAAGTAATAAGCCATTCGCTTGAATAAAGTTAGATGTTGATCAAGAATAAGTTTTGCATTACTTTTTAGTAAATAACAATAATAGTGATCATTGCGGTACCCAACTTTTGGCTCAAGGATGGGCAAACATTTCTATACCAGATCCCACGGACTTAAGTAGTTCCTTAAGTTCATAAAATCTAGGATGCGGCAGCTGCTCTACCGTGATGAATATACCCACAACAGTGATAAATTACAACTGTTCTTGCTAACCCCCCCAACTAAAATGAATTGCTTGTGTTTGGAGTGAGTTACCCATGCTTTTGAGTGGTTCACTATTGATTGTGTCAGTTAAAACGTATTGTTGATGGTTTTCTGTTTGATGCTAATTAGAAATGGTTTGCGTTAGTAGTATTTTTCCTTGTGATTTGACACCAAAACTTCTCAATTGTAAGTCTAATGCCTTACAGTACACAGTACAGTACAGCTAGTATTAAGACTATTCTTATTATAATGTGCACCAATTTTGCATATGTTTTTTCAGACAGGGTGCTGAAGTATCCTTTCATGATCTTGTCTACTGACTACGATAACTACGCTATTGCTTACATCTGCATATGGCTGAAGGAAAAAGAAAGGAAACATTATGGTAAGCTGTTCACATTTGTAGATTTAAGTTGATAATACGGAAGACGACCCTCAATTCAGACTGGCAACAAATAGAAATGATAATTCTTCCAAGGTGTGAGGATGAAAAAAAGCCGGACAAGTGCAAGTCTGATTTACCCACCAAGGGTTCCACACAAACTTGTATGTAGAAAGTTCGCCCATTTCGGCAATCGAGTCTTGAAGTTTTGAGCCAGTTTTTTCCAATATGTCTTCCCACAAAATTTATCCCCGAAACATCAAACGGTATCTTTCAAGTCGGATTGAAAGACAAACTTAGTTTGCCATTCTAAAAATACCCGAAAATGCGAAATACCCATGTATAGGGTTTGATTTACCTACAAAGTGTTTAAATTGGGTAAAAAAATTATACTTAAATGACCGTATCTTTTGATTGTTTTGAAGTTTGATTTTTTACAGCTTCTAGGGACTGCAGACATAGGTATTTAATGTATAGAACTTGATACCACTGCCAAACAGACAGACAGACGGACAACAAATTGATCCTCAAAGGGTTCCGTTTTTTCTTTTGAGGTACAGAACCCTAATAATAACTTGATAGGAAAATGGGCACCTTATCCTGCTCGCTATGTTATCATCACTATTGTAGGAAGCTTTCGTACCTTTTCCAAAGCTTGAAGCCATGTAACAATCGGTCCCTGTAGGCCACTTTACACACGTGCTTGTAAAAATAGTCATTGTCGATTTACTGAAAAGGTAATGTAACAACCTCCTGCTATAACTAACAGTGCTGTCACGCAAGGACACGACGATCTTTTGTAACGTACCGCACCTGGGCGAGGGTACAAAAAACCTCCTGAACTACACTACAAACCATTTTTGGTGGCTTTGTGAATTTTTGATGTACCCCAAGGATGAAAAGAGAACGAGAGAGGTCTGTGCTCGTATATCTGGCGAAACTCTCATCAGGGTCCAGAGGGCTCTTAACGACCCATGGTTTTTATGAGCACTGACCTGAGGGTGATGGGTAGAGTTCTCGGTTGCCCTAGTAGAACTAAAGTCAAATCTATCTAGTATATATATATTTTTTTTGTGAATTAACGGTAAATTAAACAAATTTTACTAAATAGATGTGAAATGTAATGATTAAAATTAGCGGAGTTTTTCGTAAGATATTTAATGCATATTTGTATTTTACTGGACTTCACTCAATAACGAAACAAATAAAAGTTAGTTTTGTTTTTAATAGTTTTAAATAAAACAGTATCTTGGCCGTGTAACATAATCCTTTCTCTTTCGAAATAAGAATTGTTTTAAAAACTAATTTCTAAATGATGACTAATACTTTATTCCATGTATTAACAGTATTCACCTGGATCCTCACACGCAACAAGGAAAGACTCCACGGTAATACCCTTATGAAGGTCGAAGATATTTTGTCCAAGTACCCAGAATTAGCCGAACATAGACAAGACTTCGTTTTCAAGGAATTCAACAATGCCACTTGTGCCTTTGAACAAAAGATTGAAAGTGATTTCTTCAATAGTAATTTGTGTGTTAACTGTGGTTTTTAAAAAAATAAAATATTTCGGTGTATGAATCTTATTATTTATCTTTCACATGCTTATTTGTTTTAAAAGTTATGTAATATTTTAATTTTAACATTTACCGATTGTGATATTTGTTGTTTCTTGAATATGTCTGACAAGGAATAATGACAATCGGCAAATGGCTGAAACTACTGAAGAAATAATTGCCCGTGGTCCACCCAAGTGTACTACGCAGGTGGACCACGGGCAATAAACGCTAATTTAGTATTTTATAACAGTACAGAAATAAATGCCGAAAGCATTTATGATCAGATAGTTGTTGTTAATAAGCTTAGATTTACAGTTGAAGATCGACCGTTATACTCATTCTTCTATATATTAATACTAGCAACCCGCCCCGGCTTCGCACGGGTAGTAGAGACATCTTTAACAATCATCATCATATTTCAACCAATTTACACAAAATGTTAACAAATTATACACTTAAACCTTCATTATGAATCACTGTCTATTGGTGAAAACCGCATGAAAATCCGTTCAGTAGTTTTTCAGTTTATCGCGAACAGACAGACAGACCCGGCGGAGGACTTTGTTTTATAATATGTCGTGATATAGTGATAACCTTTTCTTTGTACTCGTACGACGTGAAGAGATTTATTAGTGCGCATTTTTAAGCAAATTTAGCCCACTAAAAGTTTGTGAGTAAAAAAGTGCAGAAAGATAAACAAAAACTGTCAGTCGAAGAACTGCACGTCAGAAGTGAAAACATAACTTACATATATTATATACATATCCACACACATATTTGTACACATGTATCTGAGTGTGACGGTCAGGCGAGTTCAGTGCTTTTTCCCCATACCACAGTGCCCAACGTGCCTAAAGAAGTTTTCACTTCAAAAAATATCAAAATAAGTTGTAAGTTCAAAAATTCTGTGGAAACGGCTGGCTACAAGAAGCTATAGGCTTATTGGACACCTATACCTTCTTGTAGCCAGCCGTTTAAGCAGAATTTTTAAAAATTACTATTACTACCGCTACTACTGGGTAAATACTATTATTTAAAAAAATCGAATTAGCTTAGTTCGATTTTTTTTAAATAATAGTACGAAAATGGTTTTTTCTTTTTTTTTCTTTTTAAAGATACCTGGAGAATTAGGAATTACTCCTTCGCGGGGGACTTTAGAAACATACAAACAACGGACACAAAGAACACCCACTCTCGGGTGGGAATCGAACCCACGACCTATGGCATAGCAGTCAGGGTCACTAACCACTAGACCAACAGGCCAGTCGCAATCACAAAATTCTGGTACCTAAAATCTAAAAGTAAAAAATCTAGTACCTAAAATCTAAAAGTAAAAATACTAGTACCTAAAATCTAAAAGTAAAAATTCTAGTACCTAAAATCTAAAAGTAAAAAATCTAGTATACCTAAAATCTAGAAGTAAAAATTCTAGTACCTAAAATCTAAAAGTAAAAATCTAGTACCTAAAATCTATCACAAATAAAATTGATACTAGTAGTTGTTGTAAAGTAAGGTCTTAGAAGAATGGAATAATAAAATATCGATTTTTAGTGCAACTGTGCAGTGTACATTTAATTTGGTAAAAAAAATGTTTTTGTTGTTCACTTTATTCTCGTTCATGCGTCTGTTCACTAGGTATCAACCATATTATCAACCAAGTTTTAAATGTAATGAATGTGAAGAACCGTTGAAAGCTAAAATTGATATATTTCAAAATTTTAATATTTGAATAATAAGAACCGAAACATTTTACAAAATCATTATCTGTTTATACTTCAGTTCTTCTTCTATTTATTTTCCTAGATCTAAAACTCTATTGTTGGTCCATAAAGAAGTTTATAACCAGTGTTCACAATTTTTTTTAAATATCTTTTAATCGGAAATTAACTTTACTAAAGATTAATTTGACAATTTAGTGATTGGAAATTGGATTATAAAATAAAACAGAAATAAGTTTATCTAATGCGTGTACTTTATATCTCACAGATTAAGATTTGGATTGAAATATTTTTCTTACATCTAAACAAATAAGTAAATAATACTGAAATAAGTGACAAAATATTAATGGCTACTCATAAAGGTAATATTTTTTTAGATCTTAAAACTAAAATTCATTAGATTAAAAAAATCTTAGTAAATAGTTACAGTAATCTCAATAACTAAATAAATAGTGTATCAACTCAGGAAGAACATTTTTAAACAGTACTGATGTATAAAGAAAATTTACCAAAAATAGAAAAAGAAGAGTATTCAAGACATTTCTCCTCTCCTTAAAATTTTACACATAGAAACATTCTGCAATCCATATATCACACTATAGCATTCCATCTTCTATATGTACATCCACGTAAGATTCAAGGCTTAGCGATTGGTGTCTCCATCACGCTGGTAGAAGTAAACTTGCAAGCTTCTTCAGAGAAATCGGACTGAACGAGCTTGGAAGATTCAATTACCTTAGGGTTTTCTTTCAAGAAATTATCGACAGCGGTTTTTGCGTCTCCCTCCAACTTCTTAGACCTTGAAAGAATCCAAGCTTGCTCTGAAAAGAGAAGAAAATATTTAGGGTTTTTACTCTTACAGAATGTATCACCTAATATAGTGTAATATCATCCGAATAACAGAAAATATTTCGTGTTCTTTACAGTTTTATGTTATTTCATCGACAAATAAGATAACCAGACTTGAAATCTGGAGCAGGCTTTCCTGAACTCCGAAAGAAAAAAGAAATCCAGGACAAATTAATTTTGCGCCTTTTCATTAACATTTTATAACATTTTGGAAAAAGGCTAGATAATGATAAGGGTAACATTAGAATCGGTAAAATAACCTTTTGCACATTTGCACAACATTAATTGTTTGACTTATTTGTTTTTTTTATTTCTTGTTAACACAAGTAGTCGCACCGTAGGCAAGGTAAGCCACATTTATAAAAAATCTTGAAATATCAAAAAATCTATATGGAAAGAATAGTAAATGCTATGACTATGACGTTCAAATTTATCATTAGTATTATCTTATAACGTGGTACTCACCACGTTATAAGATAATACTAATGATAAATGGTATTTTTCAACTATCACGCGTAACGACACGAGGTGTGAAATAAAATATAGTACCTAAAGCCGGAACTAATAAATATATTTATAATCTATAAAAAATAAGTATATTAATACGTTTCTTATCACAGTTGGGCACACCTCAGAAACTGTTTATCGGTATTTAAGCCAAAACTTAGCGCCAGGAGGACACTTTACCTATCCTTTTTTGATAATGATAAAAGCCAATATTGATTCCACACCCCAAAGATGCGACGTCAATCATAAAAATAAATATTTTATTTTTGTCTGTCTTTCTGAAATGTTAGAAGGTTCGAACTTCCCGGCAACAACCAATTCACGTTACACGTATTCAAGATTCTGATCTGCTCGAGCTATTGGTAACAGGGAGTGTTACCAATAGCTTTAATCCATTCGTATAAGCAACATTATTTTCCTACCTTGACCTTCCTTTTTCATTTACCCTTTAATTTCAATATACTCTCAATTTTCCTATCTTTATTCCCAAAGTGACCATTTGTCTAAAAAATCAAAGAGGACATCTTAATCTTACCCTGAATGAAGTCACATGTCATACATTTATTAAAAGATCGATAAAGACGAAGTTGTTTGCATGACTCATTTACTCGTTGACTCGTTGATATGATGAATGAAACGCCACTGTTTTACCGTACATACATAATTGGAACCAACATTCCCATTCAATCATTGGTCCCAGACAAATTACTTAACACTGCTCTGCTGATATCGAAATTACTAGATATACTAGATCAATATGTTCTAAGGATATACGGTTTGTATCCCTATTTAAGAGTCTACTTCACTTGCTTTTGATAATTTAGTAGAACAATATTATTCATACTACCACGTAAACTAAGTAATATTCCATATTTGTCTCCCATAGTTTTAAGGCCCTTTTGCATGCTATCTTAATATCTAAATAGGCGGTAAACATTGTAAACCTAACAACTCTATATATACTAACCCTATTTATGGCAAATAAAGAATTTGGATTTGTAGTACAAATAGATAGGTTTTATAAAGAAAATTATAGAGTTAAAAAATAATCCTCAAGCATTGGTCGTTTATTTATAGCTGTTGGTGAGGTAATTATATCCATCAATCATATAGTACCAAACTTGCCTATCAAAACTACTGTTAAGGTTAGCTGCTTGTGTTAGTAGCAATTATGACTTATTGAAAAAATTCAACGGAAGATTAATAGTAAACGAATAGAAAGCTAAATCCATCCTCTATTCTAATTTTACTAAGCCAAATTGAATTTAGAAATTTCAAGAAAAATTAGAAAAAGAAGAAAAACTAGAAAAGAAAACTTATTTACATTATTTTATTGTTTCCTTTTTTATTTTAAGTTGAATTGATAGAATAAAGTTTATAAATGTCCCCTGGAAGGTATTACTTTTTTTATTTGATACTTTGCCATGCTTATCATGTTACTGTCTATTGATTTTGGTGCGGTGCGCTGTGACGCCTGGCATTATGAAGATACTGTAATTAACTACATAGTTCATTACCACTATTTAATTATCATAAAGTCAATAGAATTTGTTATGCAATATTTAATCGTTTTACCATACTTTTATATCACTTTAGAGACCCAAATATCTCTGGAAATAAAATTCTTCAAAGATTTAATTAATTTAATAGTCCCGCGGTGTCAAAAATGTACAATAATTAGTACAAATAAAAATATATGTTAAGTTTTAATGTTTTTTTTTGCGTTCCCCTATTATTACAATTAAAGAGGACCATAAATCAGTAAAAGTTTTTTATAGTCTAAATTCGTCCGAAACGTTAACAATTTTTTTTTACTACCACGTACATTTTTAACTGACTTCAAAAAAGGAGGAGGTTGCTAGACAAACTAAAAATCTTACCACCTTATCTATCGACTTCAAACAGACCCGTACGTATCTAGTGCCTTTATAATGTTAGTAAGTATGAAATATTGTGTTTTCAGTGCCCTTTCTCAGTGCTTTTTGAAGTCGGTTTAACTTTTTTTTACAGTGATTATCTAGAATGCGCTAAGTTACATAATTTTGTAGGCAGTATTAGGGTTAGTAGAGTGATGGATGCCCGCCATAAATCGCTAAATTTAGAATGTTTATCAATAACATGTGTCAAGCATTTCTAATCTTAAGAAGTATTTATTGATCGTTTTATCAATTCTGTCGACGATCTGTTATCACATTAGTTTTGTGTGGTACACACAATATGCAATGATTAAACCTTGTTTTAAAATTAATAAAATTGCAGCATTACACTATGAAATCAGAATTTTTTAGAAGGTATATATATTCACACTACACATTTGTGTTAGACGATATATTACGATTTCACTGAATACGTTACAATTAATGCATTCAAAAGTACTCAATAAAAAATATTTTTAAACTATTATTTTAAATATTTTTATAATTTTTTTTTTTTTGATTTTTTTTATAATACTCGTAAAAACTGTTTTTTTTTCATCCGTATCGGTCTCGGTTATATCGTAGTTCTACCCTCCGTCCTTAAATAAATTGTACTGTTGTAACTATACCTCAAATCAACATACCTGAATAACATGCCATAACAAAATAACAAAATAAGAATTGTGTAGAAGATTTAATGACGTACCTTTGTGTGTCTTGGCCTTCTCGTCGTACTTGCAGTTGTATGTAATAGCATATTCACTGTAGTCGGTTTCTAGGACCATAAGATTGGACTCTGATGGGACTCCTGTATTAAAATAATTGCATTTTAGGCTTTAAAAAATCTAACTCACTCATAATTTATTTCTTATTTACTATACATTTTATATGCACATAGAGTTCAAAAACCAGACAATGTTGAGCAACTTGTCCTGTGACATCCTTTCACCAGTAAGTTTGGCTAAGTCACATGATTCATATGTGGGATCAAAGAGTATACAAACACTACGTTATGTGGGATATTGATTTTTCTGTATTGTATCTTTTCATAAAAGTTAGCTTCTTTCATTAATGCACGTGGGCAAGTTTAATCTTGTTAAAGATCATATTACAGACGCAAAATCAGCCATATTTTTTATTGCCATGTTCCTTACTCAGTGCATGAAAAGTAGAAGCAATATTTTCAACATTTTGTGACGTAAATGAACGACTTTCTTTTGTTATTAAGTCATAGTAATAGAGCCTAATTATAGCTTATTTAACTATTATGTTTTTATAACCCAGGACCCTAAACGACAAAAGTAGAACTTATCTTAGTATTTTCAAGGATATATGATAAGCCGAATTTTTATCAATGACACACTAAAAATTCATTTCGAATTACGTCATCGAACACCTATCGTCTTTTACCCTCGACTTTGTTCAAATTTATAGAATTTACTACTTATCAAAACTTCAAAAATAGAAAGCAAAATCTATATTTAATCCGGTGTCGGTTTTTATAAAAATTACAAAAAAAAAGTAAAGTTTAAAATTCTTACCTCCAAACGTGAAGGACACAACAAACTTGGCCGCATTGTTAGCATCAGCAGCAAATTTGGCAGTTCCTTCTATGTAGGTCTGAACACTGTTGATGACTTGAGAGTTCTTGACCTTGACAACGTCACCGTCCAGCTTGTATTCAGCCTGTCCACACTTGCCTGGTCCTTCGGATTCGATAGGTAATTTTGATATTTCATACCAAACTCCTTGGTACTGCAACAAATAATTGGAACAACTTTATCAAACAATAGTAATTTCGGAAGTGTGTGAAGTAGATATGGCACAGCAGACTTCTGCATGAACGGTAGCCTTCCGACTAGAAAAATACTTATCCTACTTAGGTCGCTAAAGCGCGTTTGTAACGGCAAAAATGATGAAGACATGATAAGCAAAACACCACCGAGTTCACAATCGCTTACCATCAAAAGAAAGCTGCATTTAAGTAAATACACAAAGCAAAAAAATAAATAAACCTCTTAAGTCTTCAGCTAATTTACATAAACTATCAAATTTTATATAAACTTATTTTGAGTCGGCGCCAAACAACAAACTGATCAATGATCTAAATTTAATATGACTGGCCTGTTGGCCTAGTGGTTAGTGACCCTGACTGCTATGCCATAGGTCGTGGGTTCGATTCCCACTCGAGTCTGGGTGTTCTTTGTGTCCGTTGTTTGTATGTTTGTAAAGTCCCCCGCGACACAGGAGTAATTCCTAATGCGGGAGTTGTCTTTTTATAAAAGAAAAAAAAAAAAAAAAAGAAAAAAAAATGTACGAGTACCTACGTAAAAATGCACATGGCTATACATAGGTAATTGATCATCTTTTTTTTTCTAATTCAGAAAAAAAACATTGCCTCCTCGCTTGTTAATGGTAATTATCTTGTTTACAGTAAATGAACTACAATTTACTGCATCGTCCTTCACGCTTGGTTAATCAATGAATAGCTTGATTGACTCAAATCATTCTATTTCACGACCCACGGGTGCGCTAATAGCCATTGATCTTCCTTTATTAGATAATTAGATTGTTTGTTGTATAAGCCATCTAAATTACTTGTATAGTAAAAGTTAAATTCAAGGACTCAGTGTCTACGTTTTCAACTATGGATATAATATAATAATAAATACTCTTTAAAGAAAAACAAATACACTGAAACAGATTTTATACAGGGTGTTATATAAAGGTGTGATCATATTTTAGGATCGTACAGAAGATATCAATAACGTAAACCGCTTGAAAATTCGTGATTTTTAATACAGAAAACTTATTTTGAAACTGAAAAATTAAACTTGAAAATTTACCGATGAAGCTAATATTTCGTATGTGAGAAGACATGAATGAAACTATAGGTATTTAATACCAAGGATGTTGATGGAATGTCCAGATTTTTCTAAAAATATCTGCATAAAAAATAATAAAAGAAAATCATTGAAATTGACATAAAAATTCATAATGTGTTATTTAGAAATGTGGACTTACATTAGGAAAAGCATTTTATGAAGAAAAACAAATTTATTTATTAAAAATCCATTTTTTTAAGCTAAACACACACTGCTAAAATTTGACCAATGCGCAATGAGCGGCCTTATCGCAAAAAGCAATGTCTTCCAGGCGGCAGCCTTTAGATGGACAAGAGTGTAAAGATTGACATGAGTAGTTTTGATGGCGAATGGTTAAAGAAGATCTTTATAGGGTGATGCAGTCTGTGAAAGGATTGCATATATTAATACGTTCCTATAAATCAATGTATAAAATGTTAAATCAGTACTTATATACGTCTGTAATACATAAACAAATATGAATCTAAGGACTTGCTTATTGCATGAAATAATAAAAATCATCATCATTGCTGTTGTAATCAAATATAATATTAAATATATAATATCAAATAAATAATATCAAAATAAATATTATTGGTAAAGCCTTTTTGGGATGATAAAAACACTGATGCTTAACTACTGAACTAAAAAGATTGAAAGGGCTCAAACACGACGGTGCTATGTTGCATATTTGCCAAAAAACAGATAAGATAATAGTTACTTCGTAAGCTAAAGTGATAAATAAAATTTACTTTTATTTTACACTAGCAGCGCCCCGCGGTTTCACCCGCGTAAGTCCCGATCTCGTGGGAACATCGGGATAAAAAGTAGCCTATATGTTAATCAAGGTCTCCAGCTATCTACGTACCAAGTTTCATCGCAATTGGTTCAGTAGTTTTAGCGTAAAAGAGTAACAAACATCCATCTATCCATCCAAACTTTCACATTTATAATATTAATGGGATTTTAGTAAAACTTTACAATCATGATGCACTATAAAGATACGGTGTCTTGTAATAAGTTAAAATTCAGTACTTCGTACAGTTCTCTAGTAGGACGCCTACAGTCCGAATAGAAATCTAGACATCAAACTCAGGAGTAAAAGGCATTATCAGTTTGACGAGATCATTCTATATGCATCTGGACTGGGACAGTGAATATGTACTCTTCACTGTATGCTGGATGAAAAAGATAATAATGATAACGATGATGATGATGTTAATCATACTGATGACCTAAAGTAAGATTCTCTTTTTTTTTTTTATGCAATATGGGGCAAACGAGCAGATGGGTCACCTGATGGTAAATGACTACCGCCGCCCATGGGCACCTGTAACTCGAGAGTCACAAGTGTGTTGCCGCCCTTCAAGGTGGGAGTAGGAAAAGAGGAAAGGGGGGGGGGAGTGGGAAGAGGGGAGAAGGGGAAGAGGGAAAGGACGGAAATAAGGGAGAGGGAAGGGTTAGGGCCTCCGGTAACCTCACTCACGCGGCGAAATGCAATGCAAGTATTGCTTCACTGCCGGTTTTCTGTGAGGCCGTGGTAACGAGCGGAGTCGAGCCGGCCCATACGTGCCGAATCATGGCTCTCCCACATTAAAACTTTCTAAAGTGAACCCTTAATATTTCAACACAAACTCGCTCAAAAACTAGTGTGGTCGCAAAATCGTTACAGTTTTGACTAATAAGATAAATTTAAAACACCTCCGACTAGAAAATCCCTTCAACGATTACAAAATACCTTACATAATTTTGGAAAAGAGCTGATACTCTTACACTACTGGACCGATATTAACCAAACATAGTTAAGAACCACCGCAAAGAAACTGGCTTTCAAATGAAAAAAACCGCATCGAAATCGGTCCATTCGTTTGAGAGCTACGATGCCACAGACAGACACATACACACACAGACATCGACGTCAAACTTATCCTCTATAACTTACCCCTCTTTTTGCGTCGGGGGTTAAAAATAAGGAACTTTCTAGACCTAATTCATTCTTTCTGCATGCAAATGCAACGATATAGTACCTTGGAAATGCCACTGTACCTAACTTTTTTTTTTTTAATGGGATAGGGGGCAAACGAGCAGACGGGTCACCTGATGGTAAGTGACTACTGCCGCCCATGGACACAAGTGCGTGGCCGGCCTTTAAGGTGGAAGTAGGGGAAGGGCTGGAGTAGGAGAAAGAGGGAAGGGCGATTTGGGCCTTCGGTAACCTCACTTACTCGGCGAATACGTGCTGAAGCATTGCTCCCCCACTTACAAAGACTTGCTTATGCAAGGGAATCTACTACACTAATAACGAATACAGGCTATATTATTTAAATTCGTGGTTTGCCAGAGGCCACAAGAGGTACTTCATGAAATTAGTGATAAACAAAAAACAAAACAGGAATCAAACCTCCGAAATGGCAGTCAAATACACTAACTCCGTGCCATAGAGATATTCAACTGCTTTGTCGTTGCCTATTTTTTTATATATATAGATTTTGTATCCAATTGTGCGATCTACCAGGTAGATTAAAATGCATTCCGCACATAACTCAAACTGACCAATTTCTCTACCATGACGTCAATATTAATAATAATTCATGTCCAAATTCTAAAGTCAACATTATTATCATGACATCATACAACTAAACAATTTTGAAGTATTTTTTAACATACTATTCATTTTTGCAGGAAGTACAAATTATGTCGATTTAAACAATATAATCAGCTGAAATTCTCATTGTGCCCCAAATATTGCTCCAAATATACACGGCGAAGGACATGTAAATTTATGAATTATTAAATATCAAACGAAATACCAATCTACTTAATTGTTTTTTTTTAAACCAATATTTACATTAACTAGTCAATAATTTCTCGATAATTAATTTTGTGATAAAGTAATGAAAAATTATATGATGAATGTAACCTTTGGCACTATTTTAAATACAGAAAGTATTTTTTCGAGCCCATATACCTAAACCTAAGCCTTTACATATAACCAACCAAGGCTTGGTTGGTTAGTTCTATTATCTTATTCTGTGGTTCCACATAGCATTGTACATTGAAGTTACTTCTGAGACTTTCTGTTAAATTTACTAGTAAACCTAAGAAGGGACTTTAAATTTAGTAAAGTCAACATGAGAAGCCTCAAACTGGTCACCAGATTTCATCCAAACATTTTCTGCTAAGATCTGTAATTAACAACACTGCTGCACTGTTCCGGTATTTTTTAAACTACTAGCAATATTTAAGCTACTAGAATTTTCGTTGTCTCCTGCTAATCTAAATGCTAGGAGTGGGTGGTCTCGTGATCAGTATACTAGTCAAATCAAAACCAATTCTTAAGGCCTGCTGAAGAACCGCTGTAAATAAAATACCGGACAAGTGAGCAAACAAACTTGTATGAAGATAGTACGTTCAGGTCGGGAATAAATTCTCGGAGATTTTTGCGCGTCTTTTCCGAAAGACAAACTTAACTTTCCGGTTGCGACGTACGATAAAGTCAACTTTCCAACCGCAAAATATAAGTTTGTAATCTCAAAAACATTTCTTTTTCATGTGATATAACAACAAATTAACAACTTTCGAACTTTTATCTTTACTTGTGATATCAGAGCTTCCTTCTTACCAAATTTCATGTTCCTAGGTCAACGTGCCCTATAGGTTTTGATTTACCTACAAAATGTTCAAATTTGGTCAAATCTAAAGCTTAAGTGGCCACATCTTTTGATAGCGTTGACTTAGAAACTTGATTTTCAAGGTTCAAGGGACCGCAGATTTATGTATTTGGTATTAATTTCAGCTTGATGCGTCCACGGATTCGTGAGAAAAAGGGTCTTGATAGACAGACAGGCAGACGGACAACAAAGTAATCCTATAAGGGTTCCTTTTTCCTTTTGAGGAACGGAACCCTAAAACCAACATTATTTTGTTAAGTGTTCTATGAATATAACTCTCCAGCTATCTACATACCAAATTCATTGCAATCGGTTCAGTGGTTTTTGCGTGAAAGAGTAACAAACATCCATCCATCTAACTTTCATATTTATAATATTAGTGGGATAAAGATATACCTAGTTGAAGAAAATCATATTCAGATACAACATACTGAAGACTACAATAAACTAAAATACTTTTTAAATGCACAAGTGTTTTAATTATACATACTTACTGACATAAATATATGGAAAAAAAAATATCAATAAGTAATTATCGGAATACCTTTTGTACATTTTACCAATTGAATGATTAAAATAGGTAACTAAGAAGAAATTACCTGAACACATTTTTTAATACAAGTTATAACCCAAACAATGAAACTACATAAGTAGATATATATCTAAAAAATATATAATTTACAAAACATGAACAAATTACTTACCGCAGTAAGATTAAAATTTTCAACGGGCTTGACTTCATCGCAGGGTCCTAAATGAGAACCCCCATGGTGAGCCATTGCAGCAGCAACAAAAGTGATTATAAAGAATCGGAGCATTTTAATAAAATTACTAGTATGTTTTATAAAAATTAAGTCAACTTAGTCTCTTATGACTGGACGGTTGTCAGTGATACACTGGCTGCTGTAGCTATGGACCGATCTTTATATACTCTAAGATACAGAGGTCATGGACAGGCACAATTTGTACTCAGGTTTATTTAATTGACGAAATTGCGGAGGATGAAACGATCAGACTTCTAGAGATGTCCATGTTCCACAAAGTTCTAGACTTAATTAGCATTTGAAACGGTCATTATGTAGATTAGCTCTAAGTACTAGAATTACGATATAATAGTTTCCTCATTTATTTGAATAAAAAATAAGTATTTTAAATATTGGTCTAGTAGTTTGCGATCCTAACTGCTGAGCCAGAAGTCGTGGTTTCCCACCCAGGACAAATAATTATGTGATGCGCATGATCATTTGTTCTGTAATTTATGTTATGTATGTATGTATTTGGAAATATCATCAGTATGTTTATCAGCAGTCTGGTTACCATAGTACAGTCTCTGCCTAGTTTGGGATTACATGGCTGTGTTTGAGATGTGTCAAGTTATAACAAAAATACTTAAAATTACACAATATAAATGGTTTTTCTTCAGTACAGTTACGCCTACATAAACCACGTCTATGAAAATACTAGTTTTATCAAGAAGTTTACGTGAAGTAATAGTTACGTTTAATGAGAGAAAAAAAAAACATCTCTTTGGTCAATTTTTACTCAATATCATTAAAATTTTAATATTGATTTGTAGTCTTTTTGTATTACTTTTTTTTTTCAAGCGCTCAAAAGCAGTCTTAGATTAGGAAACACTATCTGAAATATCAAACAATTATCTTGTCCGAACAGACGGCAGGTTCAGATAAATCGCAATGAGATAAAACTTTTAGGTATTTTATATAACCAATAGGCACATTTTTAAATGACTAAACATTGGTTAGTTTTTAACACGATCATAGATTTTTGTAATTGTGCTAAAAACTGAATCGATGGTTTAACCATAAAACGCTTCGAGGACAGACGGCTTCATCCATACCAAACTAACAGTGTTCACAAGTAAGTAGAGCAGAAACCAAACATAAAAGCGAAACTAATTTATTGACCATTGTATAATAACAAAGCTCAAATTCAATAAATAGAGCTAAAGTAAAATTTGATACGATATATTTTTACGAGGAATCTCTTTTATTAGTCATGACTACTATACATTATATATAAAAGCATTAAGCTTATACATATAAAAATAATAATATAATCGCTAATCTATGAGTTTAAGATATCAGATAATGTTCGTCATAGCTGACAAGTTTTTATTTGAATTCGAATATCATCAAATTAATTGAAGTAACTGTACAAGCATTTCAAACGACATGGTTTGAAATCAGATTGTTTATGCGATTTTATCTGTTATACTTAAATTCATTAATTATCTATGTCATGTACCTATTTTTAAAACGATCAATATTCCAAATTCAAATTATTTATACTTATCTGTTGTCTTACAATACAATTAAAACATTAGGTTATCAATTATTATTGTTATGTATTATTTATGAAACTGCAAAATATTATAATAATGTTCAGGGCTTCTAAAAACTAAAACTGAAACGACCTAGTAATCGGATTGTGATCATTATTTTTTTATGCATAGTTAAATTTAGTACTTTTTCTTGAGTTAAAAAATTATTTTGCTCCGCACTTTTTTTCTTGAATTCAAATATTTCGTTGATTTATCTATCCTTCTATGTCATTAACATTATCTCCCCCATTCTCCCCCACTTCCCTCCCTTGTCTTACTCCCACCTTAAAGGTCGGAAACGCACTTGTGACTATTAAGTTGCAGGTGCCAAGGGGCAGCGGTAGTCACTCACCATCAGGTGACCCGTCTGCTCGTTCGCCACCTATACCATAAAAAAATATATATACGAGTATATATATATATATGTATATATATATACGAGTATATATATATGTTTACATATATTCGTACTTGTGCAAATTTTCCTCAAAATCTTAGCTAGTTGAACAACATTAACAGTCCAACTAATTCTTGTTACTGAGTAAAGAATTATTTGTTCATTTAATTTATCATTCCAAGAAACTTATGACGGTTTTACGCAATCACGCGATTAACAGGTCAATTGATAGATTGGTGAACATATTTTGAATGCCTATCATACACAGCATAGATGTTTATATACATATTTGTAGCAAGTTTGAAAGTCAAAAGTTCCTTAGCAAATGCAGTGGTTTGCACTTCGCTAGAAGTTAGTTCTGGTTCAGGTCGTTTGGATCATATTCAAGAAAGAATCTGCGGTAATCTACTTCCTTCAAAATGTAGAACGTTTACTAACAATAATGCACCTATAACAGTTAACACATTTATAAAATTACATCTAGACCAATAACAAGGTTTTGAACATAATATAAAAATGACTCTTATCAACATTTCGAGGTATTTCCCACAAGTTTCTTGCAGCTATTCAAAACACTCTCATTTGTTTTCCTTACAATGTCTACGAAAATTGGACCCGATATGATGTATTTATATTTACTGATGACATAAACATTTATATAATAATAGAATAAAAACTACATAGGTCTATGCAATTCTTTTTTATGTCGAGTGACTAAGCTGAGTAAAAATCTATAATAAGTATTCCACAATCTATAGTAAATTACAGCTGAATGCAGTTTTCTTATATGTAACTATTATCGTATGTAAAAGATCTCGAAGCAGTATTAAATTTTATTTAAACGGTAATTTAAAGCGAGTTGTCAAGACCTCGCGGGGTGCGTCTTGTTACTCAATTGACGCAACTCCAAATTGTTGAATTACTCTCTTCCTTTAAACTTTCCATAGTGTTATTACATACAATTTGCATGTTGTCGTTCAACAAAAAGGAAAATTTATCGTATTTATCATTCAATTTATCATTTATTATATTTTCTGATATCATAGCAATACATTAAAAAGTAATTAGCTTTGATTAAATTTACATGATTATTTAAAGTATCACGAATAACATATACAGATAGGATGTTTGAGGCTTTTCAGCTAGGCATTCCCCGCTGTTTCACCGGTGTTTATGGTGAATGCTCCGCTGCTAAGAGTCGTAGCCTCCTACATATCTTACTTCCATTCTCCAGTATCTCTGCTCCAATCATAGCCGAAATTCAAATAATCTTCTCCTATTATCATTCCTCAACATGTGTCAGTTCTTCGGTCATTATTCAGTCTGTACTCCTTTGGAACGCCCTTCTACAGGAAATCAGGATGGCACCTAGTCACCTAAAGCCTAATTGGGCTTAAAAATGCAAGAAGAATTTTCTCAAACCCAAGTAGCCCAAGGATAAAGTATGATCACGTTTCCTCTTTTCGCTCTGAATTGAACTGGCTTCCGATTCGTCAGCGCCGTCATCTGCGCGCCCTCACTACTCTGTATCCAATTCTCAATTCACCCACTTCTCCTACATATCCCACTTACAGTCTCCAGTATCTCTGCTCCAATCATAGCCGAAATTCAAATAATCTTCTCCTATTATCAGTCTTCAACATGTGTCAGTTCTTCTATCATTATTCATTTTGTCCTCCTCTAGAACGCCCTACCGCAGGAAATCAGGATGGCACCTAGTCGCCTATCGTTTATAGCAAAGGTTCGTGCTCTCCTCTTCCATAAATTGGCAGAGTTATCAGAACAGTAGAAATATTTAGGTAATTTTGTATTTATTATAATATATATATATAATATATATATAATATATATATAATATATATATATGTATATTTTTATTTATTAGCCCTTTTTTTCTTTATTTCTTCTCTTATTTTACTCATATTATACTTTTTAATGCACCTGCTTTATTTATTTCTACATCTCCCTAAGGTAGACTGGCATAGAATACCTTTGGCATTAAGTCCCTGCGGTCAGGCTAGGAGCAGTTCGTATACACTCTTTGTTTAACATCTTTATGTTGGGTCAGTTCAACTTCGACAAAACTTCTTCGTCCTGCTCTTAACGGGGTAAATTACGAATGTATTCATATTTATGCAATCCATTCACAGATTACATAAACCCTATAAAGATCTTCTTTGCCCTTTCGACACTAAAACCACCTTACAGAATAATGATGATGTGATCTATATTAATTGTGTAAATCGGGACTTAATCGTGATAAGATTTATTAGGTATTATAATACCAAGTTTAAAAAGAATAGATGAAATCCATTTTCATGTTGTATAATTACCTACTCTGAAAATTATTTCGGGTTCCTTGTCAAAGTAATGTTTATTCAGGATTTAATCATATTGAAGCATTGAACTTTCGATTCGAAATTTCAATTATTTCTCAATTCGAAAATTGATTTATACTTGGTTATAAAATTTGAAATTCCTCTTTTAGCTCAATTTCTAAGACTTTTCATAAACTGGAATAATTTATATTTTTCTACAATATATTTATTTATTTATTAACTAGCAACCCGCCCGGCTTCGCACGGATGACAGAGATATCTTCAACAATCATCAACATATTTCAATTAATTTACACAAAATCTTAACAAATTATAGACCTAAACCTTCCTCATTAATCACTCTGTCTATTAGTGAAAACCGCATGAAAATCCGTTCAGTCGTTTTTCAGTTTATCGCGAACAGACAGACAGACGCGGCGGGGGACTTTGTTTTATAATATGTAGTGATGTAGTAATATAGTGATTCGTTTGTGTTTAAGATGATTAAAAAGCGAAGAAAGGAAAAAAATGAAAGGGCATGACCTCTTTTTTTGTGTAATTAAAGCCTGTGGACCAAGGTCACAGGGTCATTTATTTGGTACATACTTGGATTTAATGACAAACGTATTAGTTTATTTCCTTTAAAGGATATTTATAAGGATTTTTTTCTGGGTGAAAGTTGGGCTGGGTATATCTTTTTCTGCATCTTCTACAAGGTGCAAATCTTCATGATGATCGGCTGAGTACCACTTACTCATAGTAGAATGAGCAACAAACAAACTAACATTTTTAAAACTACTATTTACGCCACGGGACAGCATTTACGATTAGTTAGGATAGCTCTAAAATAGACACAATAGCTTATGAGCATTCTGGCTGAGTTTCTGTTGATTAGCCAAATATTGTCTAATTCAAGTTCAATGTCATCACGTTGCTTCACATGTGTTTAGTCACCAAACGGAGGATGTAGTCATACAGCTTTGTAGTCGAGCGATTGTGTACGTGTGTTATGAAGGAGGCGCATATAGTTAACAACAACCGAGACATGATGTGACGACCATATCTGAAAGAAGAAACCTTTGCTTTGAAATTGTAGAGAAAATTGAGTATTACATTTTTACTACAATTTGATACGTGCAACGAAGTATTTAAGTTTTAAAGTATTGGATGTAATTGTCCCCTCCGATGGTGACATTTACGAGCGATTACAATTGTGCTACAGAACGGTATCCCTATGATGTCACTAAATTTAAAAATAAAATGTTATGTGACCAACGACAACTGAACATACCTCAATGGCGTTATTATTCTTTAGAAGATATAATTTAAACCTTCTTTTCTCGAAACTTGTTTAACGTCCAAAAACAAAACTTCCCCAGAATAAAACCATTCTAATCTTTAATAACTACGCATACGCAAGGAAATAAATAATAACTTCACACATCTCACACACGGCCGTCTAATACCAAACTATGCAGAGCCTGTGTTTTGGTAACTAAACTGCTCATAAACATATTAGAAATATATAAGATATTTCTAAATAAATACATATTATTGATAAATTACACCCAGACAGAACAAATGATCATGCCCATCACACAATTATTTGTCCTGGATGAAATGAAAGGAAATTAAATGTATTTATTTTTCTTCCACAAAGGTAACTTTAATTCAATTATATTATACAACAATAATATTTTCAACAATTGTTTCCATTGTGAGAGACTGGTCTCTGTAGTAGGAAGACCTGAGTTACAGATCACCAGGCTCCCTCTTGGCCCAAGTGGGGCGCATAACTTATCAGAAATACAACTAAAAGCAGTTTCTTACTAAATCTAAAAACCTAAAATAGAATTACTTTATGTTCTACACGGTGTGCTTGCGTGGTTGTATTTGTGTGTGTGTGTGTGTGTGTGTGTGTGTGTGTGTGTGTGTGTGTGCGTGTGCGTGTATCGAATCGAACCCACGACCTCTGCTTAGCAGTCAGGGTCACTAACCACTAGACCAACAGGCCAGACACAATATTTTAATACTACTATAGATACATAATACTGCATTAGGATACAGGTTTCGCTGGATACGTTCAGATTCTGTTTAAGCAGTCTTAAGGTCATAGCTCATTAGAGGCACCCGGCACCCGACCAGCACTGCCTCGTCGTTCAACATCTACTCGTTGTCGACAGGTGGTCCACGGGTGGACACCGCGTTGTCACTAGTGTACGTCGCGTGATCAACGAGTTTAACAGCTTGCGAGCGAGGCGATCCGGCTACGCTACCGAGTTGATGTAGTGAGGTCATATCCCTAGAAGTCCATATTAAGAATACTAATCGCACGAGGCGGGGCGGTGTGGGTCAGGTGTCGAGTGGTTTTATGACCTTTACACGTAGACCACCTTTTTGTTTGAAGAAAATACAGTCTCAAGGAAAACAAACTCTTTTGGTTAAATAGCTTAGATTTTATGTGCATGCGAATAATATTTCACTTCGTGACGTATGACAATGGATGTACTTATGATATTTTTAGTTGCAAGTTTTGGTACGACGTTAGGCATTTAAAATACGCGTTATCAAGAAATATAAAGCGTTCTTTGTGATAGTGTGATAAGAAACTAAGGTATGAGATAACTGTGGTGACTCAACTCACCATACTTTTCTTGCAGTGCTGATTGAGGTGAAGGATTTGATACAAAAATTACGGATTAACAACGAATGAGTTATGTTGTTGCACTTGTTGTTTATGTTCACTGTTTCACTCCTGATGGTGGTAGCGTGATGTTACATAGCCTTTACCATTCTTCATGAATCTGGCTATCATATACAAAAAGATTTTTTCGAATTCGTCTGGTAGATCCATAGATTAGCGCCTGAACAAACAAACTAAAAACTGTTCAGCTTTATTATATTAGTAGAAATTTACATTAATATTCAATGAGGCAGTGAAACATTGTTGATTTAAGCAATTAGTGACAGTTGTTGTAGGTAAGTGTGGTCACTTCAGATACCCACAAGCTAGCGTGCTCACTGCGGTTACGCAGAATTCGCTTGTTGTTCATCGGAGTTGGAGTGGAAGTGGGAGAGAGGGGAGCCCATCATGAGATCTGGGATATCTTAAAGTCGGTCTTTTGCCAAAAAATAATGAATAAGTTACAAAATCGGTAATCTCATATTCAGATAACGACTAGCCCCAAATGGTTTATTTTAATGGCTCAGCCTCTGCTTATAATTTCTGATATAAGTACGTTTTATCTTTGACAAATGCCACAATAACTGATTTTATAATTATTTGAGCAGCCATGTGACCTTTGCCCTCACAATATGAACTGAAAGTTACTTACTTATTATACATTTTTTTATACCATAGATCCGTTACACTAATTAAGCAACAATATACATAAGCCTTTGGGTACACCTAGACCACAGATTTTGCCCAGAAGTAAATTCACCTAATTTTTTCTATTTTTTATTACTTTTTTATTTTTTATTAATTGTTATTCATTCTTTCACGAACAAGTTTCAACCTGGGTGTTTGTCCGAGGGTGTTAAAAAGTGCTTAGTACCTCAGAAAAGATGAATCCACGAATAATCACTACATATTATATTATAAAATTATAAAACAAAGTCCCCCGCCGCGTCTGTCTGTCTGCCTGTTCGCGATAAACTGAAAAACTACTGAACGGATTTTCATGCGGTTTTCACTAATAGACAGAGGGATTCATGAGGAAAGTTTAGGTGTATAATTTGTTTCCGTGCGAAGCCGGGGCGGATTGCTAGGAAAATTATAAAACAAAGTCCCGCACCGCGTTTGTCTGTCTGTCTGTTCGCGAAAAACTACTGAACAGATTTTCATGTGGTTTTCACTAATAGACAGAGGGATTCATGAGGAAAGTTTAGGTGTATAATTTGTATCCGTGCGAAGCCGGGGCGGGTTACTAGTGACATCTAAAGAAAAGTATCATTTATACAGTAAATACTTCAATTTTTATCCCAGCAGCAATGCATTCTAACAAACATCAGAACAACGAAACACTAATACTCACTCAACGTTAATTGTTTTTTAACGTTTGCTGTTAAAGTATGTCCAGGCAACTAGTTATATCAAGATCATGATTGCATTGTTATAAACGATGTCTACGGATGTGTAATTTCAATCATACTTGTTAAGGATACATTTGAAGAACTCTACGATCACTGCCCAAAACAAAAATCACACAAAGACAGCGTGGAAAGAAATACCAAAACTTATACCAATTAGATCGACACAAATCCACAGATTTGTGTAATCTTTTTTATTCAAAAATCTAAGGCCGAGCGAAGTTCAAAATTTAAGAATCACATAGCATAAGGATGAAATTAGCAAAGCACGAGTTTTCTCACTGTTATTGTAAACCTTTATAGTCATGGGTAACCGCTTACTATAAGGTGAAATGCATGCTTCATTCTATTACACAACTGAGGCCATTGTTTGTTAGTACCGGTTTTATGCTTTCATTATTTACCATTTCTATCGATTTTCTTCAATGTGTTTTCGGTACCGAGTCAAACCGACAAAAACAAACACGGTATCATCGATCTATTTCCATGAGAGCCATTATTAACGCACCGTTCAGCTCTCCTCTCTCAGAAGCACGCACGAGAAGGTTTTTGGGTGCTCTTCCCGTGACTATATTGACATTTGAGTGATTTTTACCGTGTTTTATTTGAGTTATTTTGGCCATGAGGATTACGCCCGCGTCAGCATACTTACGACTGTAGCGCGTACACAGATGGAAATTCAAGTCAGGATTAAAATTTTCTGTATCGCACAGTTAACCTGTGTTGTCATTAACAAAGAGCATTTACATTTTACATCACATAAAGTATTATGTTATTGTACAATATATAACAGTTAAACAAGCTTTTATTTGACACCTAGTAGGACAGGCCCTACTCAATAGCGATTATCTGCCTCATATCCAAGAATGGTTACGGCTTAGCCTAACCGTGGTTATGTATCAGACCATTTCTACTAACTCCAACTGAATCCAGAGACATCGACACAACCAATGTTTCTTTACAGGTGATGAAGACAAAATTTGAAAAAAAAATTCAATTTGTACATCGGACCAACAAAAGTCATTGCAAAATGTCATTTGTAAATTTTGATCGCTCTGTAGTTGAAAAGTCAACATTCGCATTCGCATTCGCGAATACTAGAGACACAGATAACATAATACTATACTAATACTAGAGATAAATATTCGCATTCACTTTCGCGAATGTAAAAAAACGACATTGGTTACATCACTAGTATGGATGACATACATTAACTTAAAAATCACAATGACAAATTAATGAAAGCAATTCAAAAATTAATTACAATGGACAATTAATAACTCAAATTGACACAAGAAAATTCTTGGATTAAAAATATAATTTATACTTACAATAAAATTGTAATAGGTTCAATTTTGAACATTGACAATTATTTTTGGGGGGCACTCTATAATCGATACTGAAGCCAAAACTATTATTTTTTGATTTTTAAGTCTGTATGAGTTCATACTACAAGGAAGGACATAGGCTACTTTTATCACGAAATTCGGGACGGTTTCTCTGAGAGGAGGGGTGGAAGTCAAAATGTGTATTTAGTTGTAATTTATTAACACGTAGTCCGATTGCAATCATTCTTTTTTTGTTGGAAAGGAGGTACTTTGAAGATTGTCACGTAATCTTCTTGCTTTCTTATATCTGTTTGTATAATAATATACAGTTACTGTGTAAGCTCTGATTCCCAAACTAGGGCGAGCTGTAAGCTGTAAACATTTAAACAACGAACACAAGGAACATCCAGACTCGAGACAACTTACTTACATAAGACCTCCAGGTGGAACGGTTTCACTCGCACTCACGTGCTAACTCTAACAGACGCCACGAGTGGATGAGACGCGTTTTATGTCCTTCACCCGCAGCAGAATCTCCCGTGAAGGGTGTGGTTGGATATTGGCCAGTTAGTAGACGGAGCCCGCTTGCTACTCGGCTGTAAGGCACACCGTGTGGTTTTTGTAGGTTTAAGTCTGATATACGGCCTCACCAGGAGCCCGGTCGCGATTAAACGCGAACGAAGTCGCGGGCACAGCTAGTAGATAATAAATTGACGTAGAAACCCCATACAGAACAAGTCTGTAGTAAATTAAATCAATGTTACTATGCATTGTTTAAACTCGGCACTATTGCAAATTTTAAAAACTGTTATCACTGCATATTATGGATATATAACGTCAACAACAAGGTACGGTATTATCTTTTGGGGAACTCAATAAGCAGAAAAAATCCATTAGCTATCTGTCACAAATTTACCGATAGTTGTCGACCGTTTTTCAAACTTTA
The DNA here is from genome assembly GCA_963859945.1 of Euplagia quadripunctaria. Classification (NCBI taxonomy): domain Eukaryota; kingdom Metazoa; phylum Arthropoda; class Insecta; order Lepidoptera; family Erebidae; genus Euplagia; species Euplagia quadripunctaria. Next base: position 17,283,996 of record OY982577.1, on the reverse strand, counting down.
AAAATACCGGCTGCTATCGGTATTATATATATAAGACTGTATTATTTGTTAAAAGTAACCTCTACCTGTCTAAAAAAACAAAAATAGCTCAAGACACCGAGGCATGTTATGTTTGGGATCCTCACGAACAACATGCTAAAAAATAAGTATTTTCTGAATGGGACCTAAAGTATACAACACATTGCCACAATATTTACGAAACGAAGAGAACTTAAAATATAATAAACTAGCAACCCGCCCCGGCTTCGCACGGGTACAAATTATATATCTAAACCTTCCTCATGAATCACTCTGTCTATTAGTGAAAACCGCATGAAAATCCGTTCAATAGTTTTTCAGTTTATCGCGAGCAGACAGACAGACGCGGCGGGGGACTTTGTTTTATAATATGTAGTGATAAAAACCTAAAACTGAAGATGTTAAATAAAATATACAACAGTATTGATTAATATATATATATATATCTCTAAATATATATCTTTATGTTTAATGTTTAAAAAACAGAGCTGTATTAGGATATAAAATATAATGACTATCTTAACGATTAAATAAAATAATTATGTGTGTCAAAACTACCATAGATTGTGATTATGATACCTATGTCCGAAGTTTTCTTTGTTAACGTTTAAATTATATTTAAATTATTTTATATAGGTATTTAATTGTTATTGAATTGGTTTATATTTGTATTTGTACTGCCTTTGACATGGCCCTCAATAAAAAAAATAATTAGTACTTGTAACTAGTTATAACAAAATAGTTGACATCATTAATACTAGGTATAATAGTTATAGCTAATTGTCTTAATAATTTTAATTTCAATCTATTAATTTTTTACACCATTTAAAATGTCTAAAATCTGTAAACTAATCTATGTTCCACAAATAAATAAATGAATACTGAATCATCAATTTCTCCCCTAAAATGCAAAAGCGAATTGCCAGTACGCTATATTTCGTTGCCCTGGTTGCACCACGAGGAAAATATAACTTTCAAGGTAACTTTATTGAATGGGGATGACTTTACAGGCGCAAATAGGCTGTAGGACCTATATATATATTAATACTAGCAGCACCCTGCGGTTTCACCCGCGTATGTCCCGATCCCGTAAGAATATCGGGATAAAAAGTAGCCTATTCGTTAAAACAGGTTTCCAGCTATCTACATACCAAGCTTCATCGCAATCGATTCAGTGGTTTTTGCGTGAAAGAGTAACAAACATCCATCCATCCAAACTTTCACATTTATAATACCAGCAGCGCCCCGCGGTTTCACCCGCGTAAATCCCGATCCCGTGGGAATATCGGGATAAAAATTAGCATATGCGTTAAACCAGATTTCCAGCTATCTACATACCAAGTTTCGTCGCAATCGATTTAGTGGTTTTTGCGTGAAAGAGTAACAAACATCCATCCATCCAAACTTTCACATTTATAATACCAGCAGCGCCCCGCGGTTTCACCCGCGTAAATCCCGATCCCGTGGGAATATCGGGATAAAAATTAGCATATGCGTTAAACCAGATTTCCAGCTATCTACATACCAAGTTTCGTCGCAATCGATTTAGTGGTTTTTGCGTGAAAGAGTAACAAACATCCATCCATCCAAACTTTCACATTTATAATATTAGTGGGATGAAAAAACAATTTTTGTCTAAATTTATCAATTTGATTATAACAACTAAAATAATTTATAAAACATACATGTCCAAATCGGGACAAGCCACCTATCTAAATATAAGTAAAAATTAAGTGCATCCCTTGAAAATAGCTAGACGGATATGGCTTCATTTGATATTAAAAATATCCATAACAGTACTAACAAGGTTTTAGAAAAAAATATATCGAAAGGTTTATCAGAAAATTGAAGAATGTTGGATGAAAATAAAATTGTTTTTTCTTTTCTATAGAATGATAATAATCACAAACAAAAATGTAAAATCCAACAACACAACGTCTGTCGTGTTAAGGTAATAAAATAGCTAGAAATTTATTGATATGAAGTTCGGTGTATACTTTGTGAAAATACGAATTAAGCGATTAACAGAAAGAGATAAAGAATCGTTGATAAGATTTTCTATAAATATGATAAATTAAAAGATAATACTGCCATTTGATTAGGTTAGTTAGTGTGCTGTGAAAGGGTACACAATGATCCCATAATGTCAAAATTTTATTTTTTATTTTTTACACTGTGTTGTTTGCTAGGAGTGTGTGTAGGACAAATTGTACAGGATGGACAATGTGACCCTAGCATAGCAGTAGACCCAAATTTTGAACTGGAAAAGGTAAGGATAGCTTTATTTTTACTACTTAAAAATATTTGTTTTGCAACAGGATCTGAAACAAAATCCCTTAATCACAGCCCAATTCCCTATCCTGTTATTTAACCATTTTTTTATTAATAGAGGTTTGACATCTCTTTTAAATTACTTTTTCGTCTATATGTATTCAGAATTTATAAATCTTTTGGACCGCGATCGATGTTATTTATACAGATAAGACCATGGACCTTTGGGTCTAGGTTAGCTATAGTGGTATTTTACCCTCCTACAGCTGCCCAAAAGACCTACTGATTGGACTAAGTAGGTGGACTATCACCTCATACCGCAATTTACTGTATTCGTGCCGCCAATAAATAGTTAAGATAAACTCGTGACGTGGACTTGAAAATATGTGAAAGGAATTTATGTAGTAGGTAGAGTATCAGGGAATCAGGTTTAAGAAATGTTTGCAACTCTCTCCTCCCCTGGTTCCCATAGCAAACGCGGGACATCCGTCTTAAAAATCTTATGTTCCCACCCTAACCTGCCGTAGACCAAGGCTGGGTACGGGTACTGGGTACCTCACTAGAACATTTAATGGTCTCTAATCTAGAGGAAATCTAAAATAATATATTAGAAGTTAATTCCCAATTGCTTTAATTTAACTTGAAGAAATTAGCTTCAATTGACCCGTCTATAAAATTAACTGGACACATCAAGCACCGATTGTGTGTGATTTCAATAATTTGAATTTTCTAGAATCTAAATATAATCATATCCAATCGATATTTAATTAATCATAATAACTACATACCTCATTAAATTAAATTTACGTCATCTATATCTTGATACTGTACAGGAAATGATATCGATTGAGTATTTTGTAAGGTGCCTACTCTTTACTATGCCGCGACTTAACGCTAAAGCCGATTACTTTACAAATATGTAAAAAAAATCAGAACCTCGGAAATCATTACTAAGTCCTTTCAATCAAGGTCACCGCTTTGGGATTAGTTGGATAGGTCAACGAGAGCATTAATAATGTGTCACCGACGTTTCTAACACTTGTTGGATAAAATAGATGCATCCGTGTTCGGGCCTCTACTATCTATAGCACTCTGTAGTTTTTGTCGGTCTCATGGCAACAGACGATCCATTCGAAAACCCCGGTGGTCGTAGTGGCTCGTGGATGTGGATGGCTACCACATGCTCAAAAATAAACGGTAGATGTACCGGTAACTGTAAACGCTTGTTTGCCAAATGAATTGCATAAAAATACATTTCGGTAAGACCATTATCATAGACCAAGAATCGATTCCCAGGTACCAGTATTGTGGAAAAAGCCACATTTCTATTGTATGATGCAATTGGTTCTATTCCCAACTTTTTCCTATTTTATTGAACATAAACCACGAGCTTCTTCTCCCAGGTCCGCTTGTAATCTTCTCGATTACCTTTGAAGAACGACGTAATAAGCCAGATCCCTTAGCTTACTCTTTATTCTCCCCACTGTCAACTTTTCTGTCTAAACTAAATTGTTCAACACAAACCAGGCGATGGATCAAAACATGTTACTCATTTTAAATTACAAAATTACACTCATGCCTGTATCCCCTTTCCCATTTTGCAAATTATAATATTGTCAAACTCCTGTAATAGGGGGAAACCGATTGCCGTCAACCGGCACGTTGGGAAATAATAATGGGAAAATCCCACTAATATTATAAATGTGAAAGTTTGGATGGATGGATGTATGGATGGATGGATGGATGTTTGTTACTCTTTCACGCTAAAACCACTGAACCGATTGCGATGAAACTTGGTATGTAGATAGCTGGAGACTGGCTACTTTTTATCCTGATATTCCCACGGGATCGGGACTTACGCGGGTGAAACCGCGGGGCGCTGCTAGTTGGAAATAAATGCTTAAAATAATTAATAAATAAAGTAATACCAACACATCGGTCGGTAGTATACAACAGACAAAAAATTGAGAATTTAAATTAAAAACTGAATTAAAAGTTGGATGCTCAGAAGTTAAACACCCACAATAATCTGCAACTAAATTATTAGTTCAGTATTCGTTTAAAATTAATTCTGAATAATATATATCCTTTTTTTTATCTTTCTCATGGATTGGAGTAGGCGTGAAATATATCCGACACACCGCCCCGCCGAAAACCCCTGCGGGGTGACGGCCCGAGGGGGTTTCCACACGCACAAAAAAAAAAAAAAAAAAGGCGTGAAATATATGAATGAATACAAGTTAAAGTCGTAAAACACAATATATGTACCTGAATGTATATTTTGTCATTCGACTTTGTTCCATTTCAAAAATATAGATTTCAAGAATGCAAACTAAGAACCACTCGATATTAATACTACAATGTCTATACTCACTCTGCACCTTGGATTGATTTTCAATGATGGAATAAGACTTGCTAAAAGAATGATATAATATTAACGACTTATAAATTAAATGACTAGAAACAAAATAAATTCTTACGAATAACCAATATTGAAAGGTATTACCCGACAACAAATTTTGTCATTCAAGAGTCATATTGCAAAATATGAATTGAGTGAATGAGAGTGTTTGCCCGATTCATTCTCACAAAGCTCAACCATTTGGAAACAGGCGATTATAGATCAACACAGGCAGATAGGGTTTTATTTGTTATCCATTATTTTAAATATTTTACTTTTGACAATAGCAACTTATTGTTGGGATGACTTTATGTTTGTTAATCTATACTTAAAAAAGAAGATTTCAAAATAAATGTTAAACAATTTAATAAAATAAAGATATTGAATTTGAATTTGAATGTAAAACAAAATGATTTCGGTTTAAGTTTGAAATACCTATCACAATATTTTAAGTAGAGTGAACTTGTAGACATTTTTATTTAACTTTAAGTATCAATATAATTAAAGCAAAGTTAGGCCAATAAAAAATGTGGTAGGCCGAAAGTATTTATTAAAAATATTATGAACTAGCGTTTATATGTATTGCCTTTTCGTGTAGAATTATTGTATGAACTTGTCATTGTTTTCGTAAATTTAATATTATTCTTTTTTTTGTTAACTAGTTTGGAGGCACCTGGTACGAAATACTAAGGTCAGACGGACCGGATCAAAATGCTGACTGTTCGTTTTTTGAAATCACTACTAATAACGGCACAACCGATGTTCGCTACAGTGGAGTCAATAATAACTTCCTAGAGGAATCTAACGGTACACTAACCGCCTTAACAAATGGCTCAGCAAAGTTTATCTTGGATATTCCCACTTTTGATAATCGTACGTATAATGTTTTGTATTATCCGTCGTTCACTATACACCTCCAAAATATCAATACACTTTTGGTACAAGTGACAACGAGTGAATAAACCACACAAATCAACACATAAGTATTGCTCCTGGCAAAAATTGTAGAACACAGTCTTGGCGTTTTTTATTTTTGCTGTTTTAAACCTATATCTTCATTTTCAGCAATCGACTTTTGGATTACTTACTCTAATGAAAATCATACTCTCTTTGCAATCGCTTATTCTTGCCAAAATATTAGTACAACATCGAAAAGTAGTAAGTAAAACAATTATATTTTTTTTGTTAACATCACTAGTTTACTGTCATAAACATCATTATCGTTTTAACCATTGGCTGTTCATTATAAATAGACCTCTCCAAAAACTTCGACAAGAAGCGATCTTATGCCACCTTCATTTATATACATATATGGACCAAGTGATTATGGTAAGCTGTATGGCATTATTCATTATGTCCATAGAGTTTAAAATGCCCAATATGACTGGGCAATATAATAAAAACGATTGAAATAAGCTAATTGACCGGGCTGTATGTATAATTTCCCCCACCTATGAAGAAGCAGAGTAAAAAAAATATGTGTTTTATTCAATTTTAACATACCTTATTCAATATAACAACAATCAATATAGTATCCTTTATTAAGCTTGTAAACTTGTGACGAAGCATTGCATCATGAAGCTTTAGTTGGTTTGATGCTGAAATACCAATTTACCGTGAGGTGAAGAGACGTCGTTGTCACTTTGATGGCATTCAGATTCATATCATTTTTTAAGTAATTACTAATTATAACACACTTAAAAGAACTTTCGTATTAGTTTTCAATTTGGGAGATAAATAATATAAACTGTCCGCCTTTAAAAGCTTTTAATTCTAAACTGAATAGAAAACAACTATACTCTGTAGCAGTGCTGTTTGTATATGGTCATGGTCCTTACATGTATGTTTTTTGTCTTAGCGCCCTGCTTAATGTTTGTTAATTATCACATTGCCAGAAAGCTTTGTAACAATGTTTATAGCGGCCAGAGAGTGTGTTAAAATAATGAAGTTTAAATGAGTATTAATTACGTAGCCCGATTTTACTTGTGATTATTCATATTGCCCAGGCACTATAAATAATGCAATGTTCAAACACTTGGCCCATATGCATATATTATGGGTTGGTGTTTCATCTAGTGCAAAGTCATCGCCGCCACCCGAGAATGTTTTGTGTTTTAACAATATATTATGCTCATTCGTTAACAAATTGTCTTCGTTTATTAGCGAACGTCAGTGATTGTAATTTTTTTCTACAAAGACGTCGACCCTTTTTTGTGGGTACCCCATGTTCCTTGCATTTTGTTGGTGTTTTTTTTTTTGCTTTGTCATCTGTTGTGGTCTTTGCTACTATTGTATCCCTAGTTATGGAACCGATAAACGTCACACATTGGTCAGTTAACTCAAACTCAGTTTAAACGGAGAATGTCTTTTGATGCGGTATTTGGAAACGAACTTTCACAAGTTATCGGACCAATAATGCTAACGAATAGATAAACTCTCGATAAAAGTACCTCAGAAACCGGGCATTAGCCAATTTAAACATAGCTGCGATACTTTTCAGTGCATGTTATAATATTACAATAAACTTAATTAAAATAGTAAGCAAATTAATCAAAGAATAATTATTTTTTCTGAGAACCCTATTAAGTTGCTAGCGATTTAATGATACAATCTGATCCTTAACATATAATTGACTTTTGGTTAATTAATAAAGGACTGGCCAGTTGGTCTAGTGGTTAATAACCCTGACTGCTGAGCCAAAGATCGTGGTTTCGAATCCCACTCAGAACAAATTATTCTGTGATGAGCACGATCATTTATTCTGCGTCTTTGTATAATTTATCAATAACATGTTTGTATTTAGTAATATACAAATATATTTATCAGTAGTCTGGTTACCATAGTTAATGCTCTGCCTAGTTTGGGATCAGACGACCATGTGTGAAATATCTCAAGTTATTATTATTGTTAATGTATATACCTAATTATTATAATAACCTACAAACCAACCTTAATCTTTTCAGTACAACTATGGGTCTTAGGGCGAACTACTGCTGAACTCAATGCTTTCACGACTCACATTATAAACGTATATCTAAGTGAAACTTTTGGCTTAAATTTAAGTGAACTAAAAACTATAGATCACGGCGATATTGCTTGTTACATACTTCCTGTTTTGAACCCTGGAGAAAGCATTATACTACCTGGGGTGTGTAATAATGACATACCGGTAGTACAAAACTTCAGTGCAGTTCAAGTAAGTATATCATCAAATAAAATAAAAATCAGTCTACTTCAATAATTGATCTGTGGGTTTCTATTACGTACATTGTAACTAGCTGACCCGCGTAACTTCATCCGCGTTTATAAATTTTCCCCGTTTTTGCAACATTTTTCATTGATGCTCCGCTTCTATTGGTTGTAGCGTGATGTTATATAGCCTATAGCGTTCCTCGATAAAAAGGCTATCTAACATTAAAAGAATTTTGCAATTCGAACCAGTAGTTCCTGACATTAGCGTGTTTAACCAAACAAACAAAAAGCTTTAGCTTTATAATATTAGCAAAGATTAGAAATGAAATGAAATGAAAAAATTAATATAAGAGAGAAAAGTATCTTGGTATAAATATCCATGTTCTAGAATCTATCGTACATTATGTCAAAGAATATTATTATTATTAGCTGTCGGTGTAGAAGCTCGAAATATGAAAATTAAGTTTTAAGAAAAAGTTACTATTTTTTTTAATTAAATTTTATGGATAACTATTAACAGTGAAATAGTGTTCTGTTGGTTTACCTTTCAAAATTTTTTTGATTCAAATCCAACACATCTCCTTAGTCGTATACAATACATACCGAACAGTTCAATTATATAAAAAACCCCCTCTTGTTGCAAAATAATTGTTGAACGTAAAGTATCTACCAATTTAACAGAAATATACTATTTAAAAATCTAATTTTACTTACAGTTCGGAGGAACTTGGCATGAAATTTCAAGCTATTATACTGAAAGCTCCGTTGGTAGCTGTATCAGAGCAGAATATGCTCTTAATGGTGGAGTTGTTGATGTGCTCAACAGCCAAGTGATCAATCAAACTCTGCTTACCATCACAGGAACCGCTACAGTCATCAGCGATGACCTTAGTGCGAAATTAAAAGTCATATTAAACGTAGCTCCAAATCGTAAGTGACTTAAATTCTTTTGTGATAATTATTCTCTGGGTCTCTATATGAGGATATCCCACTATCCCACTAACATTATAAATGTGAAAGTTTGGATGGATGGATGGATGGATGTTTGTTACTCTTTTACGCAAAAAACCACTAAACCGATTGCGATGAAACTTGGTATGTAGACAGCTGGAGACCTGGATTAACGCATAGGCTACTTTTTGTTCCGATATTCCCAAGGGATCAGGACTTACGCGGGTGAAACCGCGCGGCGCTGCTAGTATTGAAATAAAATAACAGTTGCTGGTACAATTGAACACACGTAAGAGGGTTTACGTGTCTTATTAACCTTTAAAGTCAGCCAAATGCATCTGTTAGAAATTAATTTACATTCACATAAAGAGTGAGGCTTGAATCCTTAACCACTTGAACACAATGTCCTAATCATCACGTCACTTCTACTTCTGGGTACTTGTACAAGACTTTCTTATTTGAAAGTCTAAATTAATAAAAAAATATAATGAAGAGTAGATTTTATCAATAATGCGCTTTTTGACACAACCGAAAATTTAGATAATGTTTGTTTTTCAGAAACTGTGGAACAGGAATTGTGGATACTTGCAACGAACTACACCAGCTATGCTATTTCTTATAGCTGCGATGATCTGCCATATAATCGAAGACGGAGTAAGTTCAAAAGCAATCCCTTCGCTTAGACAACATAAACTAATTACGTTTACTATATTGAAATATTTTAATTCAAAATTATTTCAGTTTATAGCTGGATTTTAAGCAGAGAACGTGAATTAAGTCCAACAGCACAAATAGAAGTAAATAATGTCATCGATTCGATTTTAGAACTAAATAATAATTACTTTTTGCCGACCAATCAGTCCCTTGAAGGTTGTTTCTACTTCCCGGAGCCAAGCGATAAACCTGTCGTGTTTAGAGGACAATGTGAAATGAATAACATAGTTGCAATGCCGCAATTTAACGCTATAGAGGTAAAATTTATTTTTGTATTTCGGTCGTTTTGTATTTATAAAAATAAAGTAAGTTTAGTGTGCTTCTTCATCTTTTATTAAGTCTATTTTGATTACTAGTGTAATTAACGTGAAGATAATTTAATCTATGTTAATTAGACATCAATTTTATTGTTTTCATTTAAATTATTTTGTGTTTGTAATTGGGAAAATCACTGGATTTTGCTTAATTCAAATACATAAAATCCAGCTAAATGTCGTATAGACAGCTTGTGGGAATAAAAAGAAATAAAAAAAAAAAAAGAACTGGCTGACCACCGACGACACGGTAAAGAAATATGCATATTTTTTTTTTTATTACGTAGCATTTAGTGATCAAAAGTGTCGCAAAAGAACACATAATCCTGTTTATTATACCTCCGTACTATAATTTATCAGATTAATGATTTTGTTTAAATAGTAGAGGATATTTTGAAGGTCGTTATGTTAAGTTAGTGTTTATGAAAAGTAAGAACGACCCATTTCTCTTTTAATATTCCATGTATAAAAATAACTAATTGTTATTACAGTACATGGGGTTATGGCATAATATAGAATTATATCCAGCTCTCTTCCAAGATGGCACCTGCAGCAACGCTCGTTATACATTAAGTGGTGGCCAAGTAGATGTACTTAACACGCAAGTCATAAATGAAACCCTCGATACTATCAATGCCGTTGCAGTTCCTGCCTCTGAGGACGGTAGTGCCAAACTCTTAGTGACATTCCCAGTTGTTGGGACAAATCGTAAGTTTTATACATGCATGTATACACAAACGCCTGTATTTCCACGGTAAAACTATAATTTGATGCAACTCGCGTAATAGGGAGCAAGCCTTTTGCCGTAAACCGGACACTTTGGTAATTAAAAATGGTAAAATAAGAAGTATATTGAAAGGGAAAAGCAGGTAGGATGGGAAGTCAATGGAATGCAAGGGATATTCCTTATACGGATGAATTGGGGAGTTTAAGCAATAGCTCCAGCAGGTCCGGGTTGTACAGGGGTAGTACAATTATTTGTACTTAAACTGGCTGTACAGGGAAGTTCGAATCCAAAGCATCCGATGCTTTCTTTTCCAGAATTTCCCATTTTTTTTAAACTTAAAAATTATGCATTATTATGGGGATGTTATAGATAGATATAGATATATTACAGGAATAAAAAAAAAGTGTTTTCAAACCAAAATAATTCCTTAAAATCGTCTGGCAGTAAAATAACTACAATGCATATGAAAGTTCTGTTCTCTCACAACGAAGACCTATTAAAAAAGTAAATTTATTGATCTGGCCGATGGCGGTACCCGTTGTGGTAGTTTGTGAAATAATACGTTTTTTAAACTTTTATCATTTTCTATTTCAGTAACTATCACCGTTGATTATTGGGTTTTGGCCACAAATTACCAATCTTATGCATTGGTTTATTCTTGTGCTAATATAGATGAGGAGTATATGCAAGGTTTGTATTTTTCAGTAACACTGTTATTATACACTAGCTGTTGCCCGCTTCGATTGCATTAAATTTGTTTTTACTATCCCTCCGGAACTGTACGTTGTTTCTCTATGTCCCTTTTTTGTAACTCTGACCACGTGTACCTATGCAAAATTGAATGACGATCACACATGACCTAATAAACACACTCACTTTCGCATTTATAATATTAGTTAGGAATTAGTATATCTTCAAATACTTATCTGAATCGAGGTTTGAAACGAATTCATGTCATTTCATACCCATAAACTTGTGTTGACACAAACGCACTTCAAACTACGGTCCAAATAGAAACTACTGTACTTTTACTTCTTAAATTATAAGACGTTTTAAAGTTTCGATTTCAAATCGTTTCGGTTTGGGGGTCAACACACTGTGTATAATTAAAATTCATACTTTTAAATTTTACATTATAACAATAACTAAAGTTTTGCTCATCCATACATAGGTTCAACTTTTACTGTTGATGAACAGGCATAAAAACTATTACAATTTTAGGAATAAATAAAAGAGATGTTTCGTTATTTATGAATAAGGTTATCCACCTTTAGATTAAAATTTATAATATTTATCAATAATATTTTTTTATAACAGTGGGCAGTTGGAAATTAAGTAGAAATAAAACTTTGACTGCTGCGGACAGCTTGGCTATCGATCAAGTTATCAACACTGCAAACGTATTGGAACAAAGTTACTTTAGAGAAGTAAATCAAACAGAAGAAGGTTGTTTCTTTGTCCCCACTCCAGAAGAAGGAGTGCCTGTTGTGTTCCCTGGTCGATGTGATCCTGACCTTGGTATGCAAAACTTCAATCTCACGCAGGTGAGTACTCCAATAATAATTAATTCATAAATACATATTACTTACTCTTGATACTTTTGTTATCTTTTTCAGTATGTGTGGTTTTAACTTTTTCTAAATATTTTTAGTTCACCGGTACTTGGTATGAAATTCAAGCATATCCTAAAATAGAGCAAACGGGACAATGCATCAATCACGAGTACACACCCATCAGCAACTCTGTATTAAGTTTGATATCTTCTAGTGTCAATGACAATTTCGTTTCGCTTAGTCAGGGCCAATTGATCTCCACCGATAATACTGGAAGACTAACTCTCAATATTACGAATGGTATTGAAGGTACGTATACGAAACTCTTAACTAATTATCTTCAGTAGTGATCGCCCACTGTTTAAAATTTGACCATAACCATTATTATTACCCGTTGAAATGTATTTGTTTTTACAAAACAAGAACAACTATAATATTCTTAACGTTAGAATTCTGAGAAGATTATTTCATTTATGTTACTTTTATACTTGCACCACCATGTCTGGCCTACTTCTGCTTTGGTGCCTTTGGCAACCTCAGGCTATCGTTCATAGAAGCTGCACTGCTGCACTACGGAGTCAAATTGTAGTTATCTCTCACTCTCCTTTTCTCCCAATTCCGACGGACCTCTGAAATAGATGGCAGCACACTGGCGTCGAGCGAGGGGGCTTCGATATAGGAAAATATAATGGTATATGGTATAGGTAAATCCTAAGATAATCACTTATGTATAATATGAACAAACTTACGAAGTATTATGTACTTTTGTTTTTCAGTCATTGAAATACCTTTCTGGATCATAGACACAGATTACAATGATTACGCGTTAGCATATGCTTGCGTAGACAAACCCGGTGATTTGAGAGCAGGTATGCAATTTTATTTAACACTAGCTTTTGAGCAGTATTGTAGATTTTGCCAATTAATTCAGGTATCCTTCGTATATTATTTGACATTGCATTTTCTACGCCTGTTATAATCTAGAAAGTGTCAGAAAAGAGCACCAGCTATGTGGTACTTTTGATTATTTCATTTTCGTTTTACTTAAAGTGTTGTTTGTTACAAACAACCACAGCAGATTGTAAAGCGATTTCACTAATTAATGAAATTTCCTTTAATAGTGTTATGAGTACAAAGTGATGCACTCATTTAGCGCTCTGTTAGTTTGATATTCTGAAGCGAATTTAATTGCAATAAATTACTTTGAATTTCAGTATGGAGTTGGAAACTCAGCAGAACGAATCAACTATCTCTGAATGGTGAAACAGCCATAAATAATGCAATGACAAATATCGATGTTCTGGATAATAAATATTATTGGGATATTGATCAATCTAGCCAGGCTTGTTACATTTTACCCGTTATTCCAACTGGTGAACCCATTATTCTTCCTGGACTATGTGATGTTAACATTCAGGGGGTACCAAACTTTAACCCCGTAGAGGTAAGGTGCTAATTTAAATAATTTTTTGCTCGTCCATTTTCTTTATTACCCCTGGCGCGGCATGAAATCGTTAAAAATTCACCATGGCCATTTCTGAGTCTCGTTGTTAAATAGTTAACAATAGTACCAACAAGTAAAGTATATCTAAATCTAACAGAAACATAAATAAAAAGGAATTTTGCTTTTAGTTTGGAGGAACTTGGCATGAAATTTCAAGCTATTTTACCGAAAGCTCCACCGGCAGTTGTATTAGGGCAGAATATGCTCTTAATGGTGGAGTTGTTGAAGTACTCAACAGCCAAGTGATCGATCAAACTCTGCTAACCATCACAGGAACCGCTTCAGTCATCAGCAATGATCTCAGTGCGCACTTAAAAGTCACATTAAATGTGGCCCCAAATCGTAAGTGACGTATTTTTTTTTGCGATAACTATTCTCCGAGTCTCTGAATGAGGTTATAGGTATTGAATCAAAATAGCTGAGATAGGATAAGAGGGTATTATTAACCCCTTAAACTAAGCTAAATGTATCTGTTAGAAAATAATGTATTCATATACAGAGTGGGGCTTGAACCCGTAACCACTTGAACACAATGTCCTAATCATCACGTCACTTTTGCTTCTGGGTACTTGTACAAGGCTTTCTTGTTTTAAACTCTAAATTATAGTAAATGAAGGTAAAGAAATACAATGAAGAGTAGATTTCACCGATAATGCGCTTTTTAACACAACCGAAAATTTAGGTAATGTTCGTTTTTCAGAAACTGTGGAACAAGAATTGTGGATACTTGCAACGGACTACACCAGCTATGCTGTTTCTTATAGCTGCGAAAATCTGCCCAATACTAATGAAAGACGAAGTAAGTTCAAAAGCAATCCCTACGCTTAGACACCATAAACTAATTACGTTTACTAAATTGAAATATTTTAATTTAAAAATTATTTCAGTTTACAGCTGGATTTTGAGCAAAGAACGTGCATTAAGTCCAACAGCACAAATAGAAGTAAATAATGTCATCGGTTCGATCTTAGAACTAAATAACGCTTACTATTTACTGACCGATCAGTCCCTTGAAGGTTGTTTCTATTTCCCCGAAGTAAACCCAAATTCGCCGGTCAGGTTCCGGGGGAAATGCAACGAAAGTATCCCAGCTGTACCCAATTTCAATCCTATTCAGGTAGATATTACTGTTTTGTTGTATTGTTATATGTATACAGATTACTGTTACTTACACTATTTTTTTTATTTTAGTACATGGGTTTGTGGCATGATATCCGTTCATATCCAGAAGACTTCCAAATTGGTACATGCCAGAATGCTAATTACGAGCTTGTTGGTGGTGTAGTCGATGTACTCAATACACAAGTTATCAACCAAACACTAGACACTATGACGGGCATAGCAGAAAGTGCTAGTGATGATGGAAGTGCTAAGCTGAATGTAACCTTCAATGTCAACGGCACTGACGGTAGAAATAATATTTGTAGATACTGTAGATATAACTGATAACTTCCCTTTTAAAATATATCTTTCAAAGACTTTGGGTGAGAAGTAGTCACCCCATTTACTCACTGTCACTCGTAAAGTGCCTTTTACATTGTAACTTTTAGTGACAATATTACAATATATTTATTGTATATACTATTTAGAGAAAAAAAGCCCTTAAAAGCAGAAATATCTACTAAAGTGTTTAGGGTTTCACGAAATACATTTGGCAATTTGTTATTCATCATCATATTCATCCGTTATCTGATATAAAAAAGGTGTATCAGTCCTTTTCACTAACATGACGATATCGTTGCAGTGACTACCAACTACTGGGTACTAGCGACCAACTATACCTCGTACGCTCTAGTCTATTCCTGCAGACAAGTGGATGAGGAGTATTATCAAGGTAAGTGAGTTTTGATGTCTGCGAATTTTGCTGCATCATTGCAATTAGTTACCTACTAAAACAATATAATATTGTACTTTTAAAGTTTCATCGTGGCAACTGAGCCGGAGTAGGGAACTATTAAATGAATCTATCGCCGAGATTAATGCTGTGATCGACCAAATCCCAGTTCTGGATGACAGATACTACTTAAATCGTAAGCAGACTGCAGCCGACTGTTTCTACTTCCCGGAACCAGAACCAAATACACCTGTAGTTTTCCGTGGACAATGTGATGATAGTATCGCAGCCATATCAAACTTCAACAATACACAGGTAATATTTAATAGCATACTTTAACTACACTTATTTAAATAAAATAGATATTTTTAAGAATAGAAGATCGTCTACTAACAAAATTGAAAGAAATGGACTTAGGATTTATTATTTTAGGATAGAATAGATCAATTATTGTTATCGTTTAAAGAACTCTTAGGCATTCTTTTTAGCTTAACATGTTTTTATTTTAGTGTGAATAATAAAAAAAATAAAAACTTTTTTTTTGTGGAAACCCCCACGGGTCTTCTCCTCACTGGGGCCAAACGGTAAGGTGGTATGTTAGACTCAAACTCACTAAAACCACACAGTATTCTCTCACCGGGTCTTATGGTCGGAGTCTTAGGTGTAACCTAGAAAGGAAATCCCTGTTAATCCCGGCAAACTTGGCCAACTTTTGAGTAAGGCGACTTCAGTATGATGTGTCCTATATCTTCTAATTTAGAGAGACGCGCGCAGAAAAATTAATAATAAACATTCCCAATTTGTTTTTTAATTCTTGGCTCCTAAACTGTGTTGTTGAATGTGAGTTCTTCAGAATATTCTCAAATGTTTGTAAATTGCGTTAACCCGCACTCCCTAAAAAAGAGACGTGTATGAAACTAATTTCTCTCAAACCATGAGGAGGTCATGTCCTACTTCGAATTGTTTTAATATCTGTACTTATAAAATATTTTTTTTTTTTAGTTTGCGGGAGTGTGGCACGAGATAGAAAAATACCCTTATGGCCCAAATGACATTTGCATCGACCATCGTTTTGAGCTTGGATCTTCGTCTATATTCACCCACAATTCCTTCCATGTACAGAATCAAACACTTTTCTTGGTTAATAACAGCAACGTGACACTCACTTCTAATGACGGTTCTGGCAGACTGACAATTGATATTGTAGTTAACGGAACAGGTAAGTTTCGATGTTATTGGTTAATGAATGTTGTATTCGCCATATATGTTTGTTTTTGAGAATCCTAATATCGGAGACACCCGACTGGGGTAGTACCATCATCCTACTCAAGACTGTAGCTAAACAACTTAAGTAGAGCAGTATTGCGTTTGCTCTACGGCGATAGAAGAGGAATGGCAACACTTTTAATTAACTTCTTTTATACCTATTTTATTGCGAACTAGCAGTTCCCGCGCAGCTTCGCTCGCGTGTACATATTTATATAATTTGCGCGAACCCTAATTCTTTTTCCAAAATAAAAGTAGCCTAATTACTCCTTATGACCCTAGCTATCTGCCAGCGAAAGTCCCATGGATATTGGTCCACCCGTTCCGCAGAATAGCCGGAACAATTAGACAGAAAGAAAGGTTTATTAAAAACTATACGGTTTTACTCATGTTGCCTGACACCGTCGCGGCAGGACGCTTCACTCCTTGAAAAAGGGCCCCCGTCGGGTCCGAAACTAGTCGGGCATCCCCGAAATGCAAACGTGAGTAAAACCGTATAGTTTCTAATAATCATGAATACCACTCACGAAAGTTTCTATTGTAACAGACAGAAAGAAAGACAGACAGGCAGACAAATAATTAAAAGAAAAACAAATTTTTAGGCATAGGTCTTGGAAATAACAAAAAAAATTGATTTTTTAATAGTGGCATGTTTAACATGTTGCAAAAAATTAAAAATAGGGTAACTGAACTATTTATTTTTAGGCTATATATTATTTTTTCAAAATATGATTTACGATTTGTAATAATATTTATACAAAAAATAATACACTATTTTATACAGTCCACAGGTCTTATGTAAGCACATAAAATTCTGATTGGCATCTCTTCACAGATTTTTTGCAGACTCATGCAGAGCACTAAACTAGTACTGTTACCCCCTTAAACCTCCTTATCCTAAAAAGTAATTATAATAGTTTGGTGTGTTTATTGTAGTATTAAGGGGGAAGTACACATATCCTCTGCTGCGACTCTATTCCTATTTATTATAAACCTTCTGTTTTATAACAGTATTATATGTATTTTACAGTTCTGACAATACCGTTCTGGATCCTTGACACGGACTACACCAATTACGCCCTGGCTTATGGCTGCCGGGACCTTGGCAATGATTATAGACAAAGTAAGTTTTCTCATAATACAATTACAGAGATCCTGGAAACAATCAGAAGTAATAATAATTTCTTAAGACTACTCTTAACGTTGGTCCCATATTACTAGTGTTCTTCCTTTAAAGATAAATGCTTGATTACAAGTGTGATTATGTCTGTACTGCACGGGGTAGACTTTGAACTCGAAAGCACATGATTGTAAGTCCTTAGTCATTAAAGTCTTTAATGAGCAGTCTAGGATCTGAAAAAGGAAAAATAGTTTTGTCGTATTCCCTTACAACTCTAAGTCATTAAATTCCCTTAAACGAGGCGAAATTAAGAAATTCTGTGCAAAATTTTAATACAGAGGCAGAACTTTGTAAATATTAAAGCGATAAGTTTAAGTATGTTATTAGCAGGACGATCTGTACACTGTGAAACAATCGCCATGTATTTGGCACCATAAGAACGAAGTCTGTAACCAGGCTATATGATTTTGAAAACGGGGATCAAAGTTTCAAACATGCCTATAAATAATGATACGAAGGCTAATACTCATATATTACATTACAGTTTACAGTTGGAAACTAAGCAGGACAAGGCAACCCAACAACCTGAGTATAGCAGCTTTCAACGCTTCAATGAGCAACATCGACGTTTTGGACAACAAATATTTCGACACCATACAGCAGACTGACGAAGCTTGCTTCTACTTGCCTGACTTAGGGCCAAATGAACCTGTTACTTTTATTGGTCAATGCGATCTAAACATTCCAGTTGTGACCAATTTCAATGCAACCGCGGTGAGTTTCAAACATTCATATCATTACTAAGAGAAATTATCACATCAATATTGATACGGAATTGGGTACGGGATATGAAAGAAACTACGAGAATGATGACTTTTTATTTACATAGGTACCTACACAGAGATACCTGGACTGTGTGACGACTCTTGACATCACATAGCTTTGATGTGGGCCTCTCTGACAAAGCTTCGCTTTGATGATAACACTCTATTCGAAGAAGAAAGAGGGCAAAAGAAGAGTCTTTTGCCATCTTTCTTTGAGCGACGCGAGCATGTTCGTAAATAAAACCACTGTTTAGCAATAAACGGTTTTTATACTTGCTTAATAAGCACAGTCATAGTCCTGTACCCAGTTTTTTCCTATTTGCTAATCGTTAAATTTCCTATTGGTGTAAATTGTGTTATTAGTTGTATATACATTTCTTCCTTTGCAGTATTTGGGAACCTGGCGACTAATAGAGACTTATTATGCAGAATTTCAAATGGGGTCCTGTAGCACAGCTCAATACAGTGAGGGTAATGACTCTGTTTTGGTCGTCAATACCCAAGTGGTAAACCAAAAGCTAGACTCAATTATTGGGTCAGCTGTTCCAGCAGGCACTGATGGTCTAGGAAAACTAGTTGTCACTTTCCCAACAAGTAAGTCTCCAATAGTATCAGTATTTACTATAAGGAAGATTTGTTGGACGATAGGCAGAGAATATAGTAATTTTTTTCAGTTAGATATTTGATAAAAGTAATGAAGGTACCTTTATCTAACTTCATTTTCAGATGAAACTTAATTTTTGAAAAATTACAGCTTGTATCGCACTTCCGATAAAATACTGTAACAACTCAAAAGGTTAAATTTTTCAAAATAAACAAAAATGTTCACGTAATTTTTGGATTTAGAAATCCATGCACTTTTGGCAGTTAGCCATCTATTGAAGAATTAGTGAACAGTTAGTTTACAGTTATTACTCTTTTTGGGTATGTAAAATGAGTAATACCGATATTTTTATTAAGAAAACTCTTAACTGGAATTTTTCTAGTTATTACTGTATTTGATCATCATAGTCCGTGCCTTTTCCCCGACTAAGTGGAAGTCAGCTTTCAGTCTAATTACGATAGATGATACGAAAATGATAGAATTTCGATATTTTACGTGAAGCGACTGCCATCAGACCTCCACAACCCAAGTACTATGCGATATCGAAGTTCTGTAGTTAGACCAGGTTGTCGGACTTTTTAGGGCTCTAACGGGTACGTAACGAATGCCACAGATGGTCGTATAGCAACCGGGACCGACGACTTAACGTGCTCTCCGAGGCACGGAGGGATCTCAATGTGTTAAGAGTGACCTGGCTAGTATTACTAAAAACTTTCAATGTGATAACCTACTCGGTTACCACTTAGCCACGAACCCCTCAATTACTGTATTTGATCGGAGGTGTGATATGTTAAGGTATCATTTATCTAATTACGTCTTTCTAATGGGTAAGAAGAGAGGCGAAAGAGAAGGAAGGGAAGACGGATAACAAAAATTAAATAAATTTAAATAAAAAAATTACTTTTAGGTCCGACAGCTTCAGAATATTGGATATTGGGAACAGATTACACGTCTTACGCACTAGTTTATACTTGCGAGAATATAAGCAATGATCGAAGAAGAGGTACGTATAACTATTAAAAAATCATGTTTCATTATGATGCTAAAACATAGTTATAAAAATGTAATCGACACCTAATGAAAAATATTTGCCCATCGTTAGCTCGGGCACTTTATTACTTAGGTTTATTTTATTCCTAACGGTGATTTGTATTCAAGATATCTACTAAACAATATCTTATAACAATAAGGATAACATTGTGGATCTATGCGTAAGTGTAAAATGGCAAGAATATAATACAACTCAACTACAACAAACTAACAACAAAATCTAAATGAAACAAATAAAAATGATATTAAAACTTTGTGCTTATAACTAACGATATTAAAACATGTGCTGTCACTAACGATTTAAAGTGATCTATGGCAGCTAACAAAACTTAGTTACAAGTTACAGTTGAGAGGAGTTTCAGTATTCAACCATAGTTTAATTCATAACTTTTTAGTTTGGAGTTGGAAGCTCAGCCGCGACAATATTTTGACCGAAGCTGCAAACACTAATATCGATCAGATAATTAATAATATTGATGTTCTAAACAACCGGTATTATAACACCGTGGACCGCACTGAAGCAGGTTGCTTCTATTTTCCTGAAGTAGACCCTACATCGCCAGTCAGGTTCCGGGGGCAATGCAACGAGAGTATCCCAGCTATGCCCAATTTCAATCCTGTTCAGGTAGAACTTACAATTTACTGTTTTGTAGCATTTTCATAATATATGTATACTCACTACTGTCACTCACAATATTTATTTTTATTTTAGTACATGGGTTTGTGGCATGATATCCGTTCATATCCAGAAGACTTCCAAATCGGTACATGCCAGAATGCTAATTACGACCTTGTTGGTAGTTTAGTCGATGTACTCAATACGCAAGTTATCAACCAAACACTAGACACTATGACGGGCATAGCAGAAATTGCTAGTGATGATGGAAGTGCTAAGCTGAATGTCACCTTCAATGTCAACGGCATAAACGGTAGGAATAATCTAGCTATTAACATTAAAATAATACTTTCTAAGACATTCGGTGAGAAGTAGTTAACCCATTGTTAGAAAGTGTATTTTACTTTGGAACTTTATACAATATGTTTATTGTTAATACTTTTTAAAGAATAAGAAGTCCT
Source organism: Euplagia quadripunctaria (assembly GCA_963859945.1). Classification (NCBI taxonomy): domain Eukaryota; kingdom Metazoa; phylum Arthropoda; class Insecta; order Lepidoptera; family Erebidae; genus Euplagia; species Euplagia quadripunctaria. The sequence continues at coordinate 17,262,576 of OY982577.1, read as the reverse complement.
TGAAGCAGATGTATCTACCAAACTAGTTATGATTTCAAGATATTCATTTTGTAATGATTTTATAAACATAGCTTTAAGTATTAATTACAATATGTGTTGTGTACAAACGTTTTATTAGTTTTTGAAAACACATGGAGTATACCTTTAAAAGTGGTTATTGTATAAAATCGGATATAATTTATAAAAAATGTGTATCGGCCTTTTTCACTAACATGACGATATCATTCCAGTGACCACTAACTACTGGGTACTATCGACCAACTATACCTCGTACGCTCTAGTCTATTCCTGCAGACAAGTGGATGAGGAGTATTATCAAGGTAAGTGAGTTTTGATGTCTGCGAATTTTGCTGCATCATTGCAATTAGTTACCTACTAAAACAATATAATATTGTACTTTTAAAGTTTCATCGTGGCAACTGAGCCGGAGTAGGGAACTATTAAATGAATCTATCGCCGAGATTAATGCTGTGATCGACCAAATCCCAGTTCTGGATGACAGATACTACTTAAATCGTAAGCAGACTGCAGCTGACTGTTTCTACTTCCCGGAACCAGAACCAAATACACCTGTAGTTTTCCGTGGACAATGTGATGATAGTATCGCAGCCATATCAAACTTCAACAATACTCAGGTAATATTTAATAGCATACTTTAACTACACTTATTTAAATAAAATAGATATTTTTAAGAATAGAAGATCGTCTACTAGCAAATTTGAAAGAAATGGACTTAGGATTTATTATTTTAGGATAGAATAGATCAATTATTGTTATCGTTTAAAGAACTCTTAGGCATTCTTTTTTGGCTTAACATGTTTTTATTTTAGTGTGAATAATAAAACCTTTTTTTTGTCGAAACCCCCACGGGTCTTCTCCGGTAAGGTGATATGTTATACTCAAATAGTGATAATAATATTATAGCCATACCAAACTTTAACGACACACAGGTAACACTACATTTTTCACTTGCAGAGGATAGGAGAGTTCTTCTGCTAACAAAATTTAATTTTAGAGCTAACGACAATTTAAATAATAGAATAGACGAATTGTTGTCGAGTTTTGTTAAAGAACTCTTATGCTTTTGTCTTTTTTTTAGTTCAGTATGTTACTTGGTTTACACCTACGATTAAAAAACTTTTAAATAATAATTTTTGTAATTATTGCGTAAACAGTAAAAACCAAAACATAGTGAAGAATCCTGCATTCTGAAAAGTTCTCCAGAATATTTATAAACTGCTTTAAACTTGCACTCCTAGTCAAAGAGATCTGTTTGAACTTATTTCTCCCAAACTGAGAGGAGGCCGCGTCTTACTGTAAACTGTTCAACTGTAGTAATATCTGTACTTATAAAACATTTTTTTTTAGTTTGCGGGAGTGTGGCACGAGATAGAAAAATACCCTTATGGCCCAAATGACATCTGCATTGATCATCGTTTTGAGCTTGGATCTTCGTCTATTTTCACCCACAATTCCTTCCATGTACAGAATCAAACACTTTTCTTGGTTAATAATAGCAACGTGACACTCACTTCTAATGACGGTTCTGGCAGACTGACAATTGATATTGTAGTTAACGGAACAGGTAAGTTTCGATGTTATTGGTTAATGATTGTTGCATTCACTCTTTTCTGAGAATCCTAATATCGGAGACACCCGACTGGGGTAGTACCTTCACCCTTCTCAAGACTATAGTTAAACAATTTAAGTAGAGCAGTGTTGCTGTTTTTTTGCTTTGCTGCTAGTAAATAGGGTTGCGAAGGTTCTACGGCGATAGAAGAGGAATGGCAACACTTTTAATTAACCTCTTTTATACCTATTTTATTGCGAACTAGCAGTCCCTGTACATATTTATAAAATTTGCGCGAACCCTAATTCTTTTTCCAAAAGAAAAGTACCCTCAGTTACTCCTTATAACACCAGCTATCTGCCAGCAAAAGTCTCGTGGATATTGATCTACCCATTCCGGAGATTAGCCACAGCAAACAGACAGACAGAAAGACAGACAGACAGACAGACAAAAATTAAAAAAAAACTGTTTTTTAGACAAAGCTATTTTGCAAATAACTGTATGAGCTTAAAAAACTATTATTTTGATATTACAAACAGACACTTCAATATTATTTATTTGTATTGATATTTAAATTTAGTCGGCTAATAAAGTACTTAACTGGTGATTGCAAACAATCACGCCACATGTTATTTTGCCAGTTTTTTTTTTATTTCCTCCTTCTTAATTTAATTTTGTTAATCAATAACTTAAGTATGTAATTACCTTCACGTGTGTAGGTACCCAAAATATAGTGATTTTTTAACAGTGGCATTTTTAACATGTTGCAAAAAATTAAAAAGGTGACTGAACTATTTATTTCTAGGCTACATATTATTTTTTCAAAATATGATTTATGATTTGTAATAATATTTATACAAAAAACAATACACTATTTAATACTGTCCACAGGTCTTATGTAAGCACATAAAATTCTGATTGGCATCTCTTCACAGATTTTTTACATACTCATGCAGAGCACTAAACTAGTACCGTTACCCCCTTAAACCTCTTTATCCTAAAAAGTAATTATAATAGTTTGGTGTGTTTATTGTAGTATTAAGGGGGAAGTACACATATCCTCTGCTGCGACCCTTTTCCTATTTATTATAAATCTTCTGTTTTATAACAGTATTATATGTATTTTACAGTTCTGACAATACCGTTCTGGATCCTTGACACGGACTACACCAATTACGCCCTGGCTTATGGCTGCCGGGACCTTGGCAATGATTATAGACAAAGTAAGTTTTCTCATAATACAATTACAGAGATCATGGAAACAAACAGAAGTAATAATATTTTTTTAAGACTACTCTTAACGTTGGTCCCATATTACTAGTGTTCTTCCTTTAAAGATAAATGCTTGATTACAAGTGGGTTTATGTCTGTACTGTACGGGGTAGGCTTTGAACTCGAAAGCACTTGATTGTCAGTCAAGGCCTTAGTCATTAAAGTCTTTAATGAGCAGTCTAGGATCTGAAAAAGGAAAAATAGTTTTTTCCTATTCCCTTACAACTCTTAAGTCTTTAAATCCCCTTAAACGAGGCGAAATTGGGAAATTCTGTGCAAAATTTTAATACAGAGGCAGAACTTCGTAAATATTAAAGCGATAAGTTTGTATGTTATTAGCAGGACGATCTGTACACTGTGAAACAATCGCCATGTATTTGGCACCATAAGAACGAAGTCTGTAACCAGGCTACATGATTTTGAAAACGGGGATCAAAGTTTCAAACATGCCTATAAATAATGATACGAAGGCTAATACTCATATATTACATTACAGTTTACAGTTGGAAACTAAGCAGGACAAGGCAACCGGACAACCTGAGTATAGCAGCTTTCAACGCTTCAATGAACAACATCGACGTTTTGGACAACAAATATTTCGACACCATACAGCAGACTGACGAAGCTTGCTTCTACTTGCCTGACCTAGGGCCAAATGAACCTGTTACTTTTATCGGTCAATGTGATCCAAATATTCCAGTTGTGACTAATTTCGACGTGGGCGCGGTGAGTTTCATACATTTATTTCATTACTAACACTTTGCGAGAAACGTTGCGGCCGGTATAAGTCTGAACAATTCCTCGGAGCACTCCCCATGATACATGCTATAGAGAATGCAGAGTGAAGCTACATCTCTACGCAACGCCAAAGGGTCAAGCCGATCTGAAATATCCTGGCAATCGATGATACGAGTCGCTCTCCGTTGAATGCGGTCAAGAAGCTGGTACTGGGGTGCTCCAGCATAGATATGAGAACAGTATTCCAAATGAGGCCGAACCTGCGCCTTATAAAGTTGTAGGCGGTGGGCCGGGTGGGCCGGGATGAAATACTGTTTCGATCTATTAAGCACACCAAGCTTCTTCGAGGCTAATCGAAATAAGATTATTTTGATTGATTGATCTATCGGGCATATTTCTAGACTCCCAACTACTATTGAGAAATTTACAATAGAAAATCTAAAGAACCCAAACTTTTGCCACGTTACCAACGAGGCAATTGATTTTATCATTACTCAGTATTTCATGCCGAGAATGAAATATTAGGCCATTTATTCATATATTGAATCTTAATCAGATCAGCCCCAGATCACTTACACTAATCAAGAGAGACATTAATACAAAATTAATTATACTATACAGCAACTTAATCTATTTACAACATAAAAACTACACTTCTAATACACAGACTTCGGTACACCAGACATACTGACATAATCGTCTGTCATCCATCCGCAAACAACTCGCAGTCTGGATTTAATTGAGGAACAAAAGTAAAAATCGTTGAGCGCGGCAAATACCCGTGGAATGGGTGTATTAAAATGTGCTACCCTGCGACATAGCGTTGCGGCCAATAGTCTGTGACTTTTAAAAAGCCTGTAGTTATAGGATATAATAATCGACATAATTCTGTATGAACCTCGGAGGTTTAAGTTTCACCTAATAAAACTTTGCACACTGTTCTGATCTGATCATGCGTTCTCCTCTCATTGAGTGAGTGATATCCTTAGCTACCTAGGAGGTATAAAGTAGGGTAAATGAAAGGATAGTATCAGTTTTCCCTTTTGTATAAGAATTTCAGGAAATCGTTCAGAACATTTTCTAGTAAAAGGACGTCATGGGAATTCCAGACACAACCGTTGGATTCTAGTTTTTCGATAGGTATTATTAAAAAAATCAGCTGGAGACCAAGGCCAGTGAAATCTTTGAAGTTTCTAATATTTTAGTTTGTAAAATTCGCGGTAATTTCTAGATACATAGTACATAGTAGTACATACACAGTAAGTTTAAAAGTTACCTACTGTATGAAATGTATGTATAACTCTTTCTTTGCAGTATTTGGGAACGTGGCGGTTAATAGAGACTTACTATGCAGAATTTCAAATAGGTTCTTGTAGCACAGCTCACTACAGTGAAGGCAATGACTCTGTTTTGGTCGTCAACACCCAAGTTGTAAACGAAAGGCTAGACTCAATGATTGGGTCAGCTGTGCCAGCAGGCACTGATGGTCTAGGAAAGCTCCTTGTCACTTTCCCAACAAGTAAGTCTCAAATAATTTAAGTCACTATTTTTTTTATTAAAACATTTTATGAAAATAATGGAAAAACACCCTATTCTTCTTAGATTAAGGTATATTTTGATAAAAGAATATATTTTTGATAATCTAGGTTATTTTATGTACACTTATAAGGGGGAAGCTATAAAGGTAACGTACCATTTAGTCCCAACATAATTACTTAATGGTAAGAGGCTAACACATAGGGCACCTGTTATTATTAGTTAAAAATACATTTATTTGACAATTTTTTTTGTTTAGGTCCGACAGCTTCAGAATATTGGATATTGGGAACAGATTACACGTCTTACGCACTTGTTTATACTTGCGTGAATATAAGCAATGACAGAAGAAGGGGTACGTATAACTATTTAAAAAAACATACTTCATTATGTTGCCAAAAATCTAGTTTAAAAAAATAGGTACAGGCGATACCTATTGAAAAATATATTTGCCTATCGTTATTATATAGGTGATCTTAACACCCAAGGGTTCCTTTTCTTCATTCAAGATATCTCACCTCATATTATAATGATTAACAATGACTTTTTTGTTTTATGTGTGTGGGTATAAAATTACAAAAATATTTACAACTCGGCGAGTACGCAACTCTCAACTAATTTTAGGCGGCTGAGAATTGAGAGAGAGAGAGAGGATGAGAGTCGAACAGACCTGACAGATATTAATTCCTATAATTTAGTATGTTTTAAATACTTACTAAAATGTAATAACTTTAAAATTTTAGTTTGGAGCTGGAAAATGAGTCGTACAACCGCCCTAACAGCCAATGCTACCGCTGAAATCGATACTATTGTGAACAGCATCGACGTGCTCAATGATCGCTACTACCAAACCGTTAATAATTCTGATGATGGATGCTTCTTCTATCCAGAACCTAACGAAAATACTCCTGTTGTCTTCCCGGGACAGTGTGACACTACCATTTCTGCTATGGCGAACTTTGAGCCTGAAAGAGTAAGCAGATGATTAATATAGTAAAGTCAATGCAATGTTACTTTTATCCAGGAATGCAGTTTTCCTTTTATTCAGGAAAAGAAATATATACCTTTATAAAATAACCACCAACTATGATCATGCTAAGCTCTTTTTAATTTTAAATATTAATGGTATTTATTAACGTTTAGCTGTCAATTAGAATGTTTATTTAATTATAATTATTTCTTTTAGTACCTTAATATATGGTATGACATCGAATCATACCCAGCGCCGTTCCAAACTGGTACTTGCAGCAAGGCTAATTACACCCTTAACTATGACGAAACAGTACTTGTAGAAAACACCCAAGTAGTAAATCAACTCTTGGAGACTTGGGTTGGAACTGCAGTAGTAGCAAGCGATGATGGAACTGCTAAGCTGAATGTCACCTTTAATGTTAATGGAGTAAATGGTAAAATTCATATATTTTATATTAGAGATCTTGTGATACTAGTAATAGGCTATTTGACTAGTTTCTAGAATCCATCTCTGAATCCATATGTAGTGGTGTCTATGAAGTAAGTAATATTTTTAAAATTTTCAAATACTTTTTTTTTGTCACCTTTAATGTTAATGGAGTAAATGGTAAAATTCATATATTTTATATTAGAGATCTTGTGATACTAGTAATAGGCTATTTGACTAGTTTCTAGAATCCATCTCTGAATCCATATGTAGTGGTGTCTATGAAGTAAGTAATATGTTTAAAATTTTCAATTTTTTTTTTTTTTTTTTATTTTAATTACTTTACAAATAAAAAAGACAATCACTGTTTATTTAAGATATAAAAACGTTTGCTCCAGCAATACAGCATCAAGTTAATTGAGTGACGTCACACGTTTATAATTAACAAACATATTATGAGAGCAAGTCAAATCGAAAGCGTTTACAAACGTGTGACGTCATAATACATTTAGATAATAATAATATATTGAATAGCCCATTAAGGGGTTTGAATAGCCTAACACTTCATAAGTAGAGAAACTGATGATCGACTGCCTACAATTTTATTTTTTTGCTCTGTTATAGTTACAACCAGTTATTGGGTATTGGACACAGATTACGTCTCATACGCTTTAGTCTATTCTTGCGACAACATCACCCCAAATACGAGAGCAGGTATGAAAACTATCACCAGAGTTTAAATAAATAACATCTAACTTAAAATAATGCTTGTCTTAGAACTAAAACCTCATATTATGCGAATTCTTTTTCACAGTTTTCAGTTGGAAACTAAGTCGAGATCCGACATTATCAGCCAATGCTTCTCAAGCTATCGACAACATTATCAGCTCCATACAAGTTCTGGAGCAGAAATACTATGTTCCGAGAGGTCACACTGAGGAAGATTGTTTCTACTATCCTGATAATAATGGTGGCGATGTCATATTAAATGGACAATGCTTAGAGGACAGCGCAGTTCCTGCAGTCACAGACTTTACAGCAGATTTAGTGAGCACTTTGAAAGTTCTATTTTTGTGTGTGTATTCTTATATTTGTGAGTGTCTGTAGTATGTCTGACCATAGGCCCCATTGAAAAGCTCAAGCCTGTACAAAGTACTATAGAAAGGCCTATGCTTGGCATTTCTCTATAAGATTTGTTTTTGAAAAGTGTAGAAGCACCAGACACAGACACTTCAGAAGTACACAGCACAAGTGTACTTCTTGCCAATAGACAGATCATATAGGCCGAAGAACCGATGACTACTGGGGACAAAAACTTCTCGAGACGCAACTAGAACAGTATAAACATAAATTACAGCCTTGCCAGTATGGATATTTAGTTGTTACTTAAAATATATTAATTAGTTGATGCCGCTAGGCGATAGGCGATTATTTGTCAGCAAATTAACAAAAGCTGTATTTAGTGACTATTGCAATATAGATATATTTTTCATAAACTTACACACCACGCAATGCTTTTATGGTTTCATAGCAGTCATCTCGTCCCTAGTCCCTATAAAGTGTCCTGTCAGGCCAAAAACTAATACTAACAGAGATGGAACTTACGAGAACATGCATGGATCATTCACCCACATAACTTCCATATTCGGCAATATTTAAGAAACAAACTATATGAGTAATATGTTATGTTTTCAGTTTACTGGCAGATGGTTTGAAATTTCTCGTTTCCCGTCCGATGTACAACAGGGTGAATGTTTCACGACGGAATATAACGTAAGCGGGACTAACACATTACTTGTCTCACGTAGTTTTGTGCTTAATGAAAGCCAGTTCAATTCTACTGTAGAAGCAACGGTGTCCGCTGATGGTAGAGGTATCATCAGTGCCAATATAAACGGAGGTAAGAGTTTCAAAATTTGTTATTGAACATGAACAGCACTACATTTCCTAATTCAGAATGCATACAATTTTTCATACAGTTAAGTATAAAAAACAATGTTTTTTTTTCAGTTCCGTTTGATAAAGTATACATTTTGGGGATCGATTACCAAGACTTTGCGTTAACGTACAGCTGTATAAATCTGGACGGCAATAGAAAACAAAGTAAGTTGTTTTTTGTGAATTTATCTCATACCTATTCGTAGATAAACCGACAAAATGTAACGGTTTACGTTGCATAAGTCACTACAGTCAGTATATCATAATATTACAGAAGAAGTGCAGAAAGCTAAAATTTTTAAACAATACGAACAATAAATTTTGAACTTACTTTTTTACCAAAACCATTTTCTCCTATGTTAATGCAAGTAGCTATGGACGAGTTTTTGTGATATCATCAATAAAAAAAGTTGGATCAGATATTTTTTCCTAAATAAAAATTATGTGAACTATGTGACTATAAACAGCTAAAGGCATCCAGTATATAATATATGTTGACCTGTCATGAACAGAAAGTCCATAACAATGACAGTTTAAGTTACATACAGACAGTAATTTTATAATTAGTAATTTGGATAGAATTTATCAAAATTTTGATGCGAACGAAGTCGAGAGCAACAGCTAGTTATAAATAATCATTTTAAACACTGCTTTAATTTAGTTTTCAGCTGGATATTAAGTAGATCACAAGATGGTATTTCGGCTGCTGCTAAGAATATTACAAATAACCTTATCAGTTCGAACATTGATCTATGGGAAGGTTATTATGAGCCCACTGGACAAGACAACGATGCTTGCTTCTTCTACCCACCGCTCGATCAACTTCCTGGTGCTGTTGAACTACCAGGACCCTGCCCCAACAATATTCGCGGCGTACCCGCATTTAATGCAGGCGCTGTAAGTTTCTTCCATAAACCCCTTATTCAAATTGAAATTAGTTAATTTAATTAGAAAATATGATTTTTACTTTTTTAGAAATAAAAGTTACAAGCGTCCGCGTAGTTCTTGGTTTCATGTACCAAGTGCTAAATCTCATCCAAACTGCATTCCACAGTTAGAGCGTGATTTTTTATTTATATCGCATTTTCAGAAATATGAGAATTTATAAATCCTTTAAAATTTTAGAGCTGTAATGTAAATATATGTCACTACGAGAATTAACCAAAAATTAACCAAATTAAAATATAGGTGTGTATATATAGCTGTGTGTGTGTGTGTGTGTGTGTGTGTGTGTGTGTAGTGGTGTTCTAATAGTGTAATTTAAAATTTCAGTACTTAGGCAGGTGGTTTGAAACTGCAAGATACTTTGTGCAAGATCAAGTAGGCCAATGTAACCGGGCTGAATATTCTGCTGACAACGCCACAGGAAGAGTAGCCGTATACAATAACGAAGTTCTTAATCAAACACTTCTGACTCAATTTGGGTTTGCTGATATCGCATCTACTGATGGCACCGGACAATTAAGCGTGGACTTCATCGTCAATGGAAGTAAGGAATATAACGATAATATACAATCTCAATACACATTTGGATTTATTCCAACTTGAGTGGAACACCCACAGATCATTATAGAACTTTTTACGTTTGTTCGGCAGTCTATAAACAATAAAATTTAAATCTAATATTTTTTTTGCTGAAGGTAATGAAACTTAGAGACCTTTTGAAATTTTTTAACGCGACGTTTCCATCGAATTTCATATCAGTCCCACCAATAATCACAACAAATAATAATTACAGGAGACTTTATATGTGATTTCTTACGTATTCTTTCATTTTTACAGTACCGTTCACAGCAAATTACTACATACTTGCAACGGATTACACTTCATACTCTTTGGTCTACAGTTGCACCAACATAACAGGTGGATGGAGACGAGGTAATTTTTACATTTCTAGACTACTTCCTGTCATGTCACATGGAAATGTTTGACATGTTCTAAACTTTGTAACTATTTTACAGTCAGTAGTTGGAAATTAAGTAGAAATCAGACTCTAACATCTGACGCGATAGCAGCGATGGACCCTGTAATTTCTGCCACTCAGGGACTCCTAGAAAAATATTACCAGCCTACTAGCCAATCAGACGCAGATTGCTTCTACATTCCTTATAATTATTCTGACCGGGCACCGCGATTCAGAGGACAATGTGAGAATGTCACCAGAATTTTTGATTTTGACGTTCAAAAAGTAAGTGGATGTATCTTAAAATTTATTTAGACCCCTATAACAAAACGTGCACTAAATATTTTTTAGAATAAAAACTTCCTTGTCTGGTATTTAAATTTATTAAAAAATATACGTATTTATATAGTCCTAGAGATCCCGTGGTGGTCGAATTTCGACCATGGTTTATTTCATTGGCCAATATTACTTGACCCGTCATTGTATAGACTTTTGTACCATGACAGGTCAAAATATATACTGGACACATGAGCGTCCAGTATATATTTTGTAAAAAGTGCAAAAACGGGTTTTGCATTTTTTTTAACTTTGTAGCAAATATTGTTCAAAAATTTTAGCATTCGTCACTTCTCTGTATAAACTATAAGTGTGCGAAATTTCATACTCCTCCGTCCGCCCAATTTTCGTAAAAAGGGATCCAAAGTTTTCGCTTCACGTATTAATATATAGATGTGGCATTTGACTACAACGCGGTATGCGGCAGTTCGCTTCACTGTTTTGAGATTAAATGTTTGAACCAATGTTTGAACCGAGTACTTTTGTCAGTCCACGTTTTGATGGTTGAGGATTAAGATTTAGATCTATATATTATATAGAAATGTATATCTACTTATTACATCACAATTAGGTTTTTAACTCTGTAAAATTAATTACATCATATATTTTTAGTGAAAAAAATAAATTTGAAAACGCGAAAGAAATATTATAATTGTGCCATTGATTTTTTTTATATTTTACAGTACTTAGGTTGGTGGCATGAACTTGAAAGGTATCCTCTCGATGATCCTGAGGCTGGTGAATGCCGAAGCTCTGAATATGAACAAGATGGCAATACATACCTGGTGGTTGATAACTGGGTTCGAGACAACGAAGGCTATGTTCTACCAGGAACTGTAACAGTCACTTCTGAGAGCAAGTTAGTTAGAACGATGGCTGATGGTAAAACTCAAGGTACGTACGATTATATATTATTTTGTTTTTTTTAATGGTATATGGGGCAAACGAGCATTCCTTCTTTAAACTCAAAGATTAACCTTTGTGTTTAAAGAAGTATCCTAACCGCATCAATTCACATAGCCTTTTACGTCATTATAAGCATCGCTGTGTCATTTTAAAATTTAAGACTACGTTCCCGTCTTTGAAATGGTCCCCCTCCTATTTGCCGGTGGTCGACCTGCGCTCCTTTTATTTAGGTTGCTCAATTTTCATTAACAAAAATGAGAAAATAATAAAGAAATTCTAATAATTATTAGAAAATACATCCGTAAAAATGCAAAACTATGCCAGAAGAAAGATATTTTCGTAATTAATGGTCAAATGAAACCTTCCCGTCTGATTGAACAGACGGTGGAACTTTAAACAAACTTATTAATTGGACAATATATTTTATTTTTTTTTTTATTTTTTATTTATGTATTAGGTCTACCAACAGTTGTTTACATTAATACACGACATACATAAAATTAACAGAAAAAACTTCAGACAATGTAACAACTACTTAAAGGTAAACACATCATGCAACAAATTAATGGAGGATACTAACAATAATTTAGACATTATTAAAACTAAAAATAAAAATAAGAAATATTAAGAACTAAAAACATCACAAAGAAAGAGAAAAAAAAAGATAGAAAAAACAACAGTAATATTTATGTTTTAAGTGCCTAGGCAATCCAAAGTTTTTCTTTTTTGAATAGCCACTGAGTCAACATGCAGATCAATTATGTCACTGACACTGTTGACAATCTTACATACTCTTACATATGGGGAATTAGCCCCTAAAACTGTCCTTCTCAAAGGTGGACAGAGAGGAGTGATTGAACCACGAGGAAGTCTAGAAGGAGCATTAAATCTAAATAAAACCAATAGACGTGGGCACACAACTTGGTGTTGAAGTACTTTAGATGCAAACATAGCATCATTTAACTTTGCGCGACACTCAAGGGTTTGCATTCTAAAATGTACTAGCCTGCCACTATAAGAAGGTACCTTTTTGGTGATTCCATTTCTGAAAGCTAGGTGCCAGACAAAACGCCTCTGAATTCTCTCGAGACGCAAGGCATGTACTGCGAAATGTGGACGCCATATAATACTACAGTATTCTAGGGTGCTACGTATCAAGCTGTTGTAAAGCAACATTTTTGTGCCGTTGTTGCAAAAGCTTTTACTATTTCGCAGCACAAACCCCAACATCTTGGAAGCTTTCTTAATTATATCATCTAAATGAGGCGTGAAAGTTAATTTTCTGTCAAACAATACTCCAAGATCCTTTACAGTTTCTACCGCAGATATTTTGTTTCCTTCTATGTGGTAACTGTGGTTTAATGCATGGAGCTTACGCGTAAACGTTATGTGATGACATTTGTTAACATTCAGAAGCATCCTGTTACTTTTGCACCATGACACAAGTCTATTTAGGTCATCTTGTAGCTGCCCAGCATCTTCATCGCATTTTATTATCTTCATAAACTTGAGATCATCTGCATACATAAAGACCTCGGAAAAGTGAAAACACTCTGGAATGTCGTTTATGAAGAAGTTAAAGAGGATTGGGCCTAGATGCGAGCCTTGAGGAACGCCTGAAGAAATGGGTATAAAATTAGACTCATAGCCATTAAGCACTACTGAGAAAGCTCTATTTTTCAAGTACGATGACAGCCAATCCAGTAAGGATCCCATTATGCCATAGGCCTGTAATTTTGAGATAAGGACACTGTGGGGTACCCTGTCGAATGCTTTTGAAAAATCTGTGTAGATAACATCGGCTTGATGGCCCGAGTCCACTGCACTTATCAACAGCTCCGTAAAAGGGACTAGATTTGAAGTCGTGGATCGATGTGCTACAAAACCATGTTGATGATCGCTTAAGTAACGCTTCAAGTGATATTGTATATGGGGACATATCATAACTTCAAATATCTTAGCGAACACAGACAATATCGATATGGGCCTGTAGTTAGCTACGACTGCTTTGTCGTCAGACTTATGAACAGGTACGACTTTAGCCATCTTCCATCTGTGAGGAAATACTCCAGAGTCCAAAGATTTCTTATAAATTATCATTAGCGGCGGAGTCAGCACTAAATGACATTTTGACACAAACATTGGGTGTATTCCATCTGGACCAGCCCCTTTAGTAGTATCAATGTTCTTTAGTTTATTTTGTATGTCATCTTGTTTTAAAGGTGGCACGTTGAGACTCAAACTGTTTATATATAAAGCCTGCAGACTTTCAGACATATATTCTGTGTCACTGATGACTTCATTTGTACTGTAAACAGAGGAAAAGTACTCCGCGAACAATTCGCATATTTCACTACCATCAGATGAAGTGACCAGCCCATTAGTCATAGACTTTGGGTATGTGCTAGTTCCTCCCCGCTTAGCTTTGACATACGACCAAAACAGCTTAGGATTTCTCCGTAGTTCACCCTCAAGACTTTTAATATAGCTATTGTAACACTCAGTGGCCAGACCATTACAGATTTTCCCAACAGACTTTAATTCTACCTCGTCCATTGGATTTTTATATTTTTTAAATCGTATTCGAAGCCTATTTTTTTTATTCAACAATTTAATTAGATTTCTATTAAACCACGGTGGAAATTTGTTCCTAGTGGGTGAGCGAGTTGGTATGAATTTCCGTATTGTAATATTCAGATGATCATAGAACACCTCGAGCATTTTATTTACGTCATCCAAACCCCCAAGCAAATCAACCCAGTTTAGTTCACTCAGGTACAAGCATATTGCCTGGTAATCACCTTTAAAGAAGTTTGGTCTTAAATTAGTTATTTTGTAAGTAAGCTTAGTTTCTATTTCTAGTGAGATAGTGACATTTAGAGGTGGATGTGGCTTATGAACCTTACTAACAGGAGTGACACATTCGCTAACATTGCTCAAAGGGATAGTACAAAGAACGAGGTCTAGTATACGGCCCATATGATTTCTGATTAAATTAAACTGATTAAGTCTATTGGTATTTAAAAAATCTAGCATTAAATAATTTTTATTGCTTAGGCCTGAAATATCTCTCTGGCTCTGCACTAGTTTCCAGTCGATATCCCATAGATTAAAATCACCCATTATACACAGTTCCGAGTCAGCCATTTGATCTATTGCAGAGCTGCAACTATCCAAAAATTGTTCTAGAGCTGGACGGGATACTGGTGGTGGTAAATATACCGCGCAAAGAGCTATTTGATATTTGTTGCGCAAGCCAGATGCACCCAAAACAACCCAGATGTCCTCACAAGAACTTTCCCATGCACTAACACGCTTGGATTTAATCATATCATAGTATCATGTTTAACGGCAATTAATACCCCACCACCCTCCTGCTTGCAAGAGCCAGAGGACTCCCTATCCCTCCTGTAGACATAATACCTGCTGTCAAACAACTCGCTGCTCAGTACTGAACTATTTAACCAAGTTTCACAAATTATTACAATATCATAATCGTTACAACAAATGTTACGATAAAACTCGTGAGTTTTTGTCTTTAAACCGCCTGCATTTTGGTAATATATTTGTAAGTTATTGAATTTTGAGAAATTAGCTTCAATGATTTGCACAAAGTAGTAATTATAGACGAAGAATAAAATGTTTACACTATTTTATCTAAACTATCATTATTTCTAATAAGCAAATGATCACAATTATCATCTTTCTTGACAAAAATTTTACCGTTCCTCACCCAAACATATTTATATCCTTTCCCCTTAGCCTTGAGACGAGCAGCTGCATGAAGCGCTTTATTGACTGGAGATAAATGCTCAACAACGTATACTGGAGTGGCTGGATATACTTATTACTTGTCATTTTTTAACTTCAACATAAAAGTGTCATACCTACCTAGACCTTTTTTTTCTTTAACGTGTAGAAACCTCTTCGGGTACCACCACACCGAGCTAATACTCGGCGAAATGGGTATGTCGGAATCGAACCGACTGAAATCACACGGTGTTCCGAAGGCACAGGTATAACCTAGGAAGGAACTCCCTAGACCCCCGACAGACTTGACTACCTTCCCATAAAGCGAGGTTTTCTCACAGACGTTAGTGGGAGCCGTGTCCCCTTCAGATTTCAAAGCGCGATTTCAAGGCCTTCAGTGCCGGGTTCCGGCGCTGAAGGCCAGCCCTCATGGAGGCCGTAGGTCGTTAAGTGCTCTACGGCGCCTGGTGAGTCCTCTGCCGGACGGGAGACTGCTAGTTCTCTCCCGTCCTACCTAGACCTACATAAATCTTTTATACGTCAGCTGACCAAGTTTAATAGGCTTTCCGTGAAAGCATCATTGTTAAGTTCTACAAAAGAATTTTTATGAACGCTATTACATACACTACAAACCTATCCTTAAATTATATTCTGTGAAATGCTTCTATTCGCGAGCTACCGTTACAAAAAATGAAAAAGGAACTGAAAACCTGGTTAATAAAACACACGTTTTACACAATGAGAGATTTTTTGGGATTGGATGAGGCATAATATATATTTCTTGTTTAACATGGTGTGTTTGTTTATGACTATTGGTATCATTCGAGCTTAGTATAATTAACTTGACATTATTTTTATTTTTTGATGACATAAAAAAAATGTGTATTTGAATGGCTGCATTAGTGCAGTTCTGGTTGTGTAACCATTGTATTTGCACAATTTTGGTGAATTGTGAGGGACAACATTTTTTTTTTTTGTAGCACCATATCTGTACCACTTTTCCCGCAAATAAAGTGATTGGATTTAATAACACTTTACATGTTTGATTTTTAGATATCTGGGTCCTTGCAACGGACTATGAATCTTACGCTCTACTTTACGCTTGTGAACAGGTGGACGACGAATACAGAGCAGGTGAGTTTGCATATTTTTGTTTTATGAGGAGGTAAACTTTGTAAGTCTGGATATAAGGGATATTCTGTGAAGCTATTGATCTGATTCTCAAAACTCTTTTACTAAAAGCAATTTTTTACCAGCTGCAATTTTGGCATGGGTGTATCGGGGACGTCACTAGTTATACATAAGTACCTTCTCGTACAAACTGTTTTGATATTTGAAATACGATATCACAGCATGTATTTCCTTTAAACGTCGCATAAGACAGTCATCAGTTGGTTACTCACTTTTTAACTACTGCTCATTGCAGTTTTTTTTATGGTATAGGGGGCAAACGAGCAGAGGGGTCACCTGATGGTAAATGACTACCGCCGCCCATGGGCACCTGTAACTCAAGAATCACAAGTGCGATGCCGCCCTTTAAGGTGGGAGCAGGAGAAGAGGGGGAGGGGTGAAGAGGGGGGAAGAGGGGGGAAGGGTAAGGACGGGAATAGGGGATAGGGAAAGGTTAGGGCCTCCGGTAACCTCACTCACGCGGCGAAATGCAACCGGTTTTCTGTGAGGCCGTGATATCGAGCGGAGTCGAGCAGGCCCATACGTGCCGAAGCATGGCTCTCCCACTTAAAAGTAAGCTAGCTATCCCTTGTCAGTCCCTTATTTTTTTCTTTGAAATAAGCCGTTATTATTCATATTACAGTTAACATTTTTAAGTTGAATATATCATTTAGTTATTATGATACAACTTATTTTCAGTTTGGAGCGCTAAACACAGCAAATCCCGTTCATTATCGACAGAAGCACAGGATATGATGTCTCCTTACATTGCAAATAGCACAGTATTGTATCCACAATTCTATCAAAATGTTGACCAGAGCGAAGCTACTTGCTTCCATTACCCAACAATACCGACTGACCAGGCCATAGTAATACCTGGTCAGTGTAACTTGGCTATTCCAGTGGTGCAAGATTTGAACATTAATGACGTAAGACATTTAATATTGTACTCGATAGGTATAATGCTTTTTCTCTTCACATTATAGTAAAATCACTTTCACATTCAATTTACTGCTAAATTAAGATATTTTAGCATCGGTGATTCCTATGCGACGCTCCGAGACGTATCAAATCAGATATCTGACCTCATACTAGTAAATGAGAGGTTAACAACGATACTAGTAATACTAATGTAATGTGACCCATATTACTAGTAAAAGAAGAGCAAACAAAAAAATACACTACCACCGCGCTATATTATAATATAGCGTCATATTTGGCGGCCTTACAGCTAAATAGTCTTTCCATTACTAATTTCATAAAATGCTTATAGTTTGCCGGAACATGGTACCAAACGGAGAGATACGACGTGGTGAATGGCATCTCGTGCGTGGGTTCAACATTTTTAGTAGACGGAAACAGTGGAACTTATCAAGTATTTAACGTCGAAGTCCTCGATGAGGAAACTGTGAGCACAGAGGGTTCAGCCACAGTCACTGAGAGTAGCGGCTTAATTCAGATTACGTTACCAAGTTCAGAAGGTAATTAATTTATACCTATTTTATTTATACTCGTATGTATAATATTATGTTTTCAGCCAGACAGTCTGACGTGTCTGACATATAGTGAATATGTTTTTATAATGAGTGAAGAGCTTTGTGTAATTTCAGCATAAATGAAATTTATTGGCTTATATTAAAATAATGTTTTAGTACTTCATTCAGTATCAATAATACTTCTTTAGGTTTTGATTGGCATAAATTTCCAAAACAAAAACAGAATACTAGAATACTGATAAAATGTCTCTTCTGTTCTGTTTTCGTATTGTAACCGGAGAATAGAACAGAAGAGACATCTTTTAAAGTATTTGTTTGCTGCATTTTTAAGAATTCCTTTCGCCTTTGGCACATATCAATTAATATTCAAATATTCATATTTCTATGAATTTTACCCATTGGGTTTAATGATAACTAAATCATATATGTTTGTTTTCAGGCAATACTACAACAAGTTGGTACATTTTGGCTACTGACTACACAAACTATGCGGTGGCGTACAACTGCATCAACGTCAACAATTACAGACGCCAAAGTAAGTATAATTTATGATAATTATCACCTATTATATTAATGAAACTTATAACCTATCCTCATTGATAACCGTTCAACTAGTACATTGATTCATCCCAAAGAATAGTTTATCCTCAAAATGTGCCTTTAGTGAGCAAAATTTTTCTACAAGATACTCATTTTTGAAATTTTTTGAAATTTAAATGAAGATCGAAATTCGTTCAGTATTTATAGGCACCGGTATACACGATAGATCCCAACGGACCGCGTGGTTGTTTGCCAATAGCATTGAAAAAAGTTTCCTGATTACCGTCTCGGGTAAATCCAACCCTCATCCAACATTTTAGCTTCTTTTTATACTAATATTTAGTTAATATTGTCTCATGATGCTTAAGAGTTATTTTTTCTAAGATTAATAAATAATCGTCCTACACTCGGTATAAACAATTAAGCTATACTTTAATGTTAAAATATTTGATTTTTTTTTTATAATTTACATTTCAACTCGAGTTTGCATTCTCTGCACCCCTCTATATTTGTATTCTGCTTATGCCGTGAAAGCGTCATGAAAAAAATCGTTGTAAAATAATGTTTCCCAGTTTTATATTTTATTGATGGCAAAAGCACAATCCGTGCGAAGCCAAGCCATAAAAAAAGTAAAAACTTCATAATGTTAACATTGACATTTGATTTCAGTTCGTGCTTGGAAGTTAAGCCGAGAACGTGCGTTGCCCGTTGAAAGTGGTGTTTTAATACAAGATTTAATAAATAGAAGAGAAGAGCTCTATCAACCGTATTTCAGGACAATTAGCCAGACTGAGAACTGTCCTGAGCCAAGTTCGGCATTATTAATCAAGAGCAGTGTTATTGTGTTATTGTTATGTGCCATGTTTCAATGGCTATTTTAAATACCTAATATAATTTATATAATGTATTGTTACATACCGAACGTCCTACTGTAAGTTTATAATAATGTTACAGGTACTTATAAGATATTGGTGGACTACGTTAATATACCGCCAAAAATATTTTTCTTTTGTTTCACATTCCTTAGAAAACCAATTCTCTGACTGAAATGTATGGTACCCTATAATAACTTTTAAACTTTCGCGTTCCATGATGTAAGGTAGCTCCCAATTCAGCAGCTTACTAATATTTCTGATCAGTGTTTATTATTTTTCTCTTTCACGCAATTTCGACACATCGACATATTTTTTGCGTAAAGACAGTTTATGGGCTGCATATACATACATAGGTATGTAGACATAGACGAATTTGTATATCTATGGAAAATGTGGGTTAGTTAAAGCTAGACGTTAACGTTAGAACTGCGCGACCGCAGTCACGGGGTAAAGATATGTAATGTATCGGTGGGTACATGTTATGGAAAAAGAGTTCTGTTACAAATAGAAATGCAAATATTTTTAATCGATTATCCGCGATTATCTTTAATTATAGGAAGGTTTTAGTATGCCATAAATTAGGTATTTATTAGTTTTTTTTTCTCAATCAATTTCGTTGACGTCGGTTTACTTTTTGGTAACAAAAAAAATTCTTAAAATTTTATAAAAAAAAAGTATGTTAACTGTATTTAATTGTGGTTATCTATAATTGAATGAGTACAATGCATGTAGGTACTTGTAATTTATTTTGTCATAAAAGTTATGTGTATAATTTGCTGGAAATCCTAATAAATAAATAAATATAGGTACGTTACGAACTAATGCGATCGCATACTAGTTATATTCAAACCTTTGAAATGCCTGAGGTTTCGACCAGGTTGCACTGGCCGTGGTCAGAGTCAGCCTAGGACCACTTACAGCTCAACAATGAGCCATGAAAATATATATTTTTTTCTATATTTATTTAGTTTCATCCGCGTAAGTCCATCGGGACTCGGTCCCGTGGGAATATCGGGATAAAAAGTAGTCTATATGTTAATCCACGTCTCCAGCTATCTACATACAAAGTTTCATCTCAATCGATTTAGTAGTTTTGACGTGAAAGAGTAACAAACATCCATCCATCCAAATTTTCACATTTATAATATTAGTGAGATTGTATGTCATTTAAAAACATCATAAAATCTACTGTAGTAATCAACAAATTCGAAATTAAACTCCTGGAGTAAGGCACACTTTCACCTAACTGTATAAACAGGTTTGCTTTGAACTGGGCACTGGCAAGTCTTCACCTCTTAAGAAATCTAGAATATTACTGTCAAGCTAAGTAAGTCTCGTTTAAGTTTATGCCCTCTGACCAAGAGCAGCGTCTTACTAAAGCAAGCAAGCAATAATTAAGAATAATTACATAAGTCGTCACGGCTCTCAAAAGTAACATGGTAACCTGACTTTGTGATCTAAGGTCGCTTAGCGGTGGTTAGGAGGAGAATGGGCTTCAGGAGGATCTTCTAGTGGCGCAATAGGTACAGCTGGTTCACCTTCGGTGGAATCAAATTCCACAAATGCTAGCTTTTGCGGTCGACGCTCACTACAACCTTCTTCTCCTTGATATCTAAAGTTATAAATCTTACCATCCGTCGACCGCTGTAGCACTGTAAAAGGAACAATACGTGGAGGTTGCGGTCGACGTCGAACGATATCGTCACGAAGAAAAGTAAGGATGTTCTTCGAAACGAAAATGGCAAGGTTCGACTGACAAGACGCTGGAACAGGAGAGTATAATTCTTTAAAAAAAAAACCGACTTCAACAAAAAAAAACTATTCCATAAAAGACTTATATATGGTTTTCTCATGGATGCCATTGTTAGAACTGGACCAAACTGGGGCCACACGTGAAGCACCAGCTTTCAAACAAAAAAAAATCATCTAAATTGGTTCACCCAGTCGAAAGTTTTGAGGTAACAAACATAAAAAAAAAACATACAGTCGAATTGAGAACCTCCTCCTTTTTTGAAGTCCCTTCTATGTAAAGTAGGTAAGTAATTAAGGTACCATAATGAATCAAGTCAAAATCATTTATTTCATTTAAACCAATTACAGATATTTTTGAATTGTCAGGAGTATCAGTCAATCAGCCCCAGAGCTACAGGGGCCCCTAACGTGTGTAAGCAAAAATTAGTAAAATGCTATCCACAATGTCACTTAATCTCGTGCTTCCCGGGAAAAAAACATGGAAAAAAACTGTCATACGTTATAGAGTTTTCACTTCAGAAATGACAAAAGTCAAAAAGCAATCTCTTTTCCCGGGTTAAGCGTGCACCCAAAAGTTGGCAACATCCTACATCGGTTATTGCGGGATTCCCCCGTTTAAGTGAGAAATCTTTACCCTTCATTTGGGCCCCCCAACTAAATTTGATACAGGGCACATTGACGCACCAAGGCAACGCTCCTCCAAGGCACGCTACGCCACTGACGTAGATCCTATGCAGAAGAAGTAGCTCGATCGGACTCAACCGTATTATGTGTGTTGTGTATTAGTGTGTGTATTATCGGAACCGCAAACATAGAATAAATAACTATTTCCCATATTTTACATCCTAAACAAGTTGTGATGAAGGGCTAATAGAGGACGCAATTAGTTTGAATAAATGATGGGATGAATCAAATATAATTTGAATTGCTGTCTATTTCGACTAATATAGAAGAAAGACTTCGTAGAAATAAATTTTCTGGTGAATATTCACTAGTGTCGAATGAATTTCATGCAAAACATACTTGTCCTTAAATATTTTTTGTAGTTAGTTAATGTTTTACCAAGGACTGACTTTCTCAACTGTAGGGTGGGTGTTATTAAAATACTGGCTAAGCGCAAATGATGGTGGCTACGATGATCATTGGCATACTTATGTCAACTACTTGAAGTAGCGAAACAAAACAAACGCGCGCTGATAAGTTTTCTTAAAATTAAGCAACATTGACGTTTGTAGTGATGAAATTTATTATTATTATACGACTTAAAAAAAAAGGAGGAGGTTTGTGGCGACTTCCACATTTAACAAAAACATACTTCAACATCGTCTAGCGAAGACGAGAGTTCTCACACCGAACAACTTCCCAACATCAACCACAGGGCTGTGGCCCGCCAGGCATGACCACCTAGCCTGGTTGGAAGATCCTCAACTTGTGTCTGAGAGACAGTACACCCGTTCCTCCACAGGTTCTAGGTTCATCTGTTTGTATCTTGTTTTTCATTCAATGAAGTGCAGCAAGTTGCTAGACAAACTAAAAATCTTACAACCTTATCTCAATAAAGTATGGGGGCTTATAAAGTTCGGTAATTTACATTACAGTAACTAATGTTCTAAATACCGTATCTACTCGTCAGTACGTACGTACCTTATACTAAAAAAATTAAAACTAACACTTTAAAAAAAAGTTAATCCGACTTCAAAAGAACTAAGAAAGAGCACTGAAAAGTGAAAAATAGTCGATATCAAACTTAATTGGAAAGACTGCATACATGTGACACTGATCTGACTGATCTATTTGAAGTGGGCGCCCTCTCGATTGGAAAGCTAGGGCCGCTTTTTTCCAGTTTTACTTTACCCTGTATGTATTCATTGTTCACTTGCCCTTCCAGTATGCTCCAGATGCTTGTATGCGATACGGTGTCGAAAGCTTTTTTGTAATCTATGAAAGCAATGTATAGAGTTCTGTTCGTTTCTTGGTACTTTTCAATTAGTAATTTCAGAGTGTGAATATAATTAATCGTAGAATAACCGTTTCTAAACCCTGCCTGTTCAATGGGTTGTGTAGGTTCTAATATGACACTTATTCTTTGATTAATAAGGAAGGAAAAAAGTTTGTATAAAGATGGCAGTAAGCTAATTGGTCTGTAGTTTGCAATGTCGTGTGGATCTCCTTTTTTATAAATTAGTTAATACTAATTTGTTTGCTGTGTTTGCTTCACACCATTGTGTGGGTATTACAGCACATTTTAATATGCGGTTAAATAGGTGAGCTAGTGGTAAAGACAGTCATGTTTGATCTGTTTTAATGGATTCGTTTGCGATATGGTCTAGACCAGGGCTTTTGTCCCTTTTTAATTTATTTATTGCTTCAGCCACCTCCTCTACATCAAATGGGCCACTCTGCATTTGCTTGTTTCCACAAACTTATACTGCGTCTTGCTATAGAGAATGCTCTCGTGATTCTGGTCATTGTAGATAACTTTATAGAATTCTGTCGCTATATTTATAAGGTCTTTGCGTTTATTTAGTGTTTTTCCATCTCTGTTTAGTCCGTCTATCCATGTTTTATATGTACGTAGTTCCCTAAAAGCTTTCTTTGAACTGTCTGTTTGTAATTTATGTTTTTCTATAGTCTTTGTTCTACATCTTGCGTAGTCGTATTTTATACGTTTACCTATTAGCTTGTTTAGCACTGAGATTTTTTTCATTGATCACATTTATTCTTGGTTTTTGTAGTTCTTGGCTTCTCCTCAGAAGTACTCTAGTATGTCCTGATAAGATATTATGAATTTATCACTTCTTTTTATGTTTTTGTTTGATGTCCGAGCGTTATGTAGGCTCTGGATGATGGCATTGATACTTTTATCGTAGTATGATTCAACTGATAAAATGTTTTCTTGGAACCTATATACCTACCAATGATTAAAACGCGTGTAGAACCGCGATCACAGCTAGCAAATAATATGAAAGTATACAATGTTCAAAAAGAAAGGAAAATAATATACTTCTTATTGATATGTACTACCTTTATAAAATAAGAATCAGTGTCAAGATCGTTCAATCCAATTTCCCTGGTATTGCACACTACGAATTTTTATTTCCCTATTTGCCAAGAGATTCTGGTAGCCCTATAACGGATGTTTAACACGATTTGGCCTATCCCTGTATGTTATGTGCTACGATAGTACACAATGAATACACACAACTTAAAGGCCCTACGCACCATCGTGTCTGACGTACATCCCGCCAAGGACACGCACGATGCACAATGCAAAACGATCGTGAATAGTCTTGACGTACGTCAGAATTATATATATATACATTATATACTGCTTGCTGGACTTGCACGACGCGTTTTGCATCCAGCGAGACCGCCACCACATGCTTATGTACATACCATAGACTTTATGTTCTAGTATACAAGGTTTATGGTACATACATATACAGTATATTGCCAATTTGTGGGGAATGCCCAAAAATGCGGGGAATTTCAAACCGATTGGGGAATTTATGGGGAGACCATCAATGCTAGGAAAATGCGGGGAATCGGGAATTTTTTAGCCTTATTAATTACATTACGACTTCAGGTTTTATCTCCCCAAACTGTGGAATTTGACTATTATTTTGGGGTAATTTAAGAATATGACATTGGCAACGCTGGCTACAGCACCGTGGCCTTGAGCGGACGTACGTCGGCGCACGATGCGTGTGTATGCTACCGTCGGGCACGGCGTCCGGCGGCGGAAGGTGCGTAGGGCCCTTTAAAGGCCCTACGTACGGCTGCGTGCGTACGGCCTTTTAACCCAGATAAGCCTGAAACTGTTCTTTTCTGAAAACATCGAAAAAACTAATAGTATTTAGTTTTATAGACTTTATGTAAAATAAAAAATTACTGAAAAAAATATTGACTGGAAAGCTTTCAGGGAAACAGCCATCCTATATGTAGGACAGTAGGATACTAAGGCGGAATAAAATATCATATTATAAAATAACATGTAACCTTAAAAAGAAAACAAGAAATGGGTTAAGGTTAAAAGAAATTGTTTATATTAAGTGACTTTAGATTTAAAACATTTTTCATGGATTATATGTTTTAAAACATTTGACACACACTCCAACATCACATTTTTCGATATGACACTGACGGCAGCGTGTTTGCTTGGATTGAGGAATACTCCAACCGAGTAGCACCAACCCAAGACTTAAACCCATACCTAATAGGTTTACCTTTTATGTGCTGTTTGCAGCTATGCCTCCCATAATATGGGATCATTCTCATCTACGAACGTCGAAAGGAGAAAAGTTCAAAAACTATTTATTTAGAAGTTTTACGAGTGGGCGCGTACTTTTGTATATTTGTCTTGCAGATCATCATTAACATGAAGGTAATGAAAAACAAAGTCAAATCTATTCCTAGTCATAGCAGAGCTGATCAACTCATTCTTTGTATCAGGAGAGTTTTCCCAATACATTTTTCTTCGCGGGAGCCATGAATAACCACTAACCAGCAATATGCAATGAAACACTTCATATTCTCAATGGCTATGTCTCCAGGCAAATTCTTTTTGACGACATTATTGTTACCAGGAAATACAAGGAAATACTAACACACTAACAAGGAAATAACATCTTCATCTATGAAGTTTTCAAACCACTCAATTGGGCGCTTAACTTGGAAAGCTCCTTGGACCTCAGGCCAATTCACTGGCTTTTTTTCCAAGTCTCGTTTTCTCCACGGCTAGATTCATCTGCCTTTTGTTCGAACTATATAATTAGAAGGTTCTTCTTCTGTATCATTCACCGAAACCTGACCTTGTATCGTTACTTCTACCGCTTGAAGTAGAATGTTTCTTGGCAAGTTGTTCAGAATCACATTATCTTCTTCTACTGAATCATCATCAGTGGGGCACAAGGAGGTAGAATACATATCACTCTTTCTCTATAATGCTTCATCATCAAGAATGTTTTCCAAAGCATCCAAAATTGTATGCGCAGCTAACGGCCGGTAAAGAAAAAGTTGTCGTACTAACTAACTTGTATTATCCTACTGTCCTATATGTAGTACACCGGTATATATAACGAATTATTTCGAATTTTCTATTTGTTACTGCTAAAATACTTTGTTAGTACTAAAGTTGAGGATATGAACCACGTGTCAACACAGAAAAATATAACTAACTTATAAAATACAACTATTTATACATCCATGTAATCCGACATGTCTGCGACTTACTGTTATTACACACTTTTCGTTAAATTGTTACATAAAACTGTTTAAATAACCGGAGTTTTTTATTTTTCTATAAAAGCACATACTTTCGTCACTACAAATCAGAAGAGGAACTGTTGTTACGTTAAGTGGGTAATCTGAATTTTTTTTTTTATTTCTACTGTCCTACGTATAGGACAGTAGGCATATCTGGGTTAAAGGCCCTACGTACGTCCCGCCAAGGACGCCGTGCCCGACGGTAGCATACACACGCATCGTGCGCCGACGTACGTCCGCTCAAGGCCACGGTGCTGTAGCCAGCGTTGCCAATGCCATATTCTTAAATTACCCCAAAATAATAATCAAATTCCACAGTTTGGGGAGATAAAACCTGAAGTCTTAATGTAATTAATAAGGCTAAAAATTCCCGATTCCCCGCATTTTCCTCGCATTGATGGTCTCCCCATAAATTAGCCAATCGGTTTGAAATTCCCCGCATTTTTGGGCATTCCCCACAAATTGGCAATATACTGTATATGTGTGTACCATAAATCTTATATACTAGAACGTAAAGTCTATAGTATGTACATAAGCATGTGGTGGAGGACTCGCTGGATGCAAAACGCATCGTGCAAGTCCAGCAAGCAGTATATAATGAATATATATATATAATCCTGACGTAGGTACGTCAAGACTATTCACGATCGTTTTGCATCGTGCATCGTGCGTGTCCTTGGCGGGACGTACGTCAGGCACGAAGGTGCGTAGGGCCCTTTACAGCATGTATTGTACAGCATTATAGTGTGCACTGTGCAATGGTGTGCGTGTATCTATGGTTTTAAAAGCATAGTTTTATCAATTTCAATAATTTTATTTCATATTTGATGTGATGTGAAAGTAAAATATTTAATAATATAAATAAGTTTGGTGTAAAAAAATCAGCTGATGTTTTTGAGACGTACGAAGTAACCGGAGCATACTCAGTGTAACTACATGTATCCGAATCATTTCAAATGATTTCATTCCACGAAGCGTTTCATTCATTCAAAAGTCATTCCTTTAGTCTGTCAATTAATTTTTCATGAATTGCGGATAACATGTAAATGTATGTGTGAAAAACACATTTTCTTATGATTAGCTAATTATTCTGATTGTACGCTTGAAGTATACTAATATTTACAACGTGAAGCAATGGCTAGTAATGAAGAAATTACGGGGCCTGTCGCCCAGGATGACATAGAGACAGCGGATAAATTAAAAAATGAAGCTAATGAGTACTTCAAAAGTAAGTTTATTTAAAATTTTACTTCTCAATTAAGAGTTATTACTCTCAAAATAAATGTATGGATAAACTTAATAACATATTGATCGCGACGAAAATAGCATGTAAATTTGATTAACCTAACCTCAAATTTTCAGGGCAAAGTTATAATAATGCCATAGAATTGTACACAAAGGCAATAGAGAAGAATCCCAAGAACGCGGTATTCTTCGCGAACAGAAGTATAGCCAATCTCAGATTGGAAAACTTTGGTTACGCTCTGAGCGATGCTTCTAAGGCTATCGAACTGGACAGATCTTACACCAAGGCATATTACAGACGAGCTGCGTCATACATGTCCCTAGGAAAGTACAAACTAGCACTTAAGGATTTTGAATATGTAAGTGTAAAAACATAAAACGTGATATTAATTAAAATGTTATGACTCTTTAACTTGCTCTGATGTGTAACAATAATAGTCATGTAAGATGTTCTTTCCATTTTAAACATCACCTCCCGGCAAAAAAAGTGTCATATCACATGTTAGGTACGTTCAACATTTTTATAGCATTGAATAGCAAATTTTGCATTTGGTCAGCTTTAAAAACATTGTTATTTGTATGTTCCCTTTTTGCTGCTGTTTTGTTCAATTCACAGGCTTAAAAGTTGGGTTTTCTCGAAAAATAGCTGTTTTTGTATTATGACACTTTTTTTCCCGGAGGCGACATGGTCTATTAAATACGTATGGTAAAAGTGTCTATGCTTCATATTTTCCAAATGACTTATGTAAATATTTTTTAGGTAACCAAAGTTAGGCCTAATGATCAAGATGCAAAGATGAAATACAATGAATGTAATAAAATAGTAAAGAAAATTGCCTTTGAGAAGGCAATATCTGTTGATAAAAAGGAGATCAATATAGCTGATTCCATCAATTTAGATGCTATGAGTGAGTAACTTTTTTACTTGTCTATTCATATCTGTAGTCCTGAAGGGGTATGCCAAGGCACCCACCACTCACGTAATTGTGGTCAAGCCTATTGCTGTCGAGCGGGTGCTTAGATAATTAAAGATGGGAAAATTGGGAATGTACTGAAATGGAAAAGCATATAAAAAGGGAAGGCAAGGGATATTGCTCATAGGGATGGATTGGGGAGTTTTAGCAATAGCTTGAACAGGTTAGGGTCGCATACTTATAACTCGAACTGCTGGCACCGAGGAAGTCCAAGACCTCTAACATACTTATCCATATTAAGTAAAAATTGGGATCATCTACAGTAAGTTTACAATTTAAACACTGCAACAGACTATATTTGTGTTATTTAAATTGAGAAAAAGCCATTTTTTTATTTTAAGGCTTGCTCAAAGTCAACCATTCAGGTTTCTTCCTACCATACACAGATGTATTTCTAATATAAGCAATTTGGCATGTTCTATACGCGATTGATCTTTTATTCCTTTAGTGAGCTGATATCTCAATTTTAAAACTTAAAAAATCGACACTTGACATAACTAGAAAACTATATTCTTTTTCTCAACCCAATACAAGCTTGTCTTATCTTAATTTAATCAGTCAGGAGATAATGTAAATTCTGACTCCAATTTGAGAGGATATATATTCTTAAAATTTGAACCAGCTGAAAGAATTTAGCAAATGGTATAGTGTTTACTGGTGAGTAAGATCTTCAAAGCTATGTGAGGGGTGATAGGGTTCACAATATACAATGATATTTCTGGTTAACAGTGCTCAAATTTAATATTAACCAATTACCAGCAGTGAGTTTATGCAATGATAGTCTTGTGACATGAGTAGGCCATCCATGTTTGTGTTTGATCATGAGGTCCAAAGCTCAATAAAAAAGTCACTGTTATTGTTATTTATTATACCTCTTCAGGAATATATAGCTGTGAATAGAAATAGGGTCATCACCTCACCAGGGTCAACAACAAGGTGGTATGTCGGACTCGAACCGACTAAAACCACATGGTGTTCCTCCATGGGGTCCTAATGTCGGGGACTGAGGTGTACGCTAGAAAAGAAATCGCGTAAGCCGCGGCAGACATGGCCGCCTACTCGACAATAGGCGACCCCACAATTTAGTGCACGGGCCTTGCCCCCTCCGATTTAGAAAGGTGCTCGTGGAACACGTCGCGCCGCCGTCTCGGGCCTGCTTCTGCTAGGACGACAGGTAACCCAGCCCATCACCCTCAGGCAAGCGCTCATAGAGGTCGGAGACAATTTTACACTCTCCAGCGCCTGGTGCGTCTACTGCGGGACGAGAGAAGTAGTTCTCTCCCGTTCCCTTTCCGCCGCCTCTTTGGCATACATCACTTCCTTATAGAACGAGGCAGCGGAATCCCATGCTCTCTCGCACCGGACCATGGCCATAACCATGGTTTCCAGCGAGAGGCTACCCACACCATTGGCCGCAGCGAATTCATAAACGTTTTAATAAATATTATTATTCTGTTGTTTGTAAAAATCTATAATGTAAAGTCTTTTATGCCATCATTTACAAGTTGTTGAAAAAAAAAAATTGTAATTGGATATGATCATTGTAATTTTGTTTTGGATTGCAAAGCATATTATGTCAGATTCTAATCTTATTGAACCAATTTGAAGATGACATCAAACAGTGGTCAAATTTTTTGTGGGTTTATTCTATCTTTTCTTTTATTTTAAGAGTTTTCCCTTTATTAATTGTACTATGAAAACGAGTACTTACTAAAATGCAATGTTGGCACAAAATTTTAAATAATCCAATCAATTATGCCCTATTTGACTCATAGGAGCACAAACATAGTAAGGCTGAATTTATACATAATGTTGAACACATATTATTGCATAACATAAATACGTAATTCATTAATTGGTCACATAATCTATTTGTAAGTTTTTACACATATAATTATTGTGTGTTGTGCAGAAAGGATCTGGTTCGAAAAGTAGTAATAATTATTATATTACTATTAATGCTAAATTGACGAAAATTATCTATAATTGTAGTGGGCAAAGACTCATATAATATGTACTTCTGATGAGAAAAGAATTGCTAGTTATCGGGATAAAAAAATGTTTTCCTGTAACAATATAAATACAGATCATTTCTGATAGTTTGGCTTTTGGTTTGGCAAATAATTAAAATATTTTTCAATTATCTTTACAGCCATTGAAGATGAATATGATGGCCCAGAACTAGAAGATGGAAAGGTTACCCTTAAGTTTGTAACTGAACTCATGGAATTCTATAAGCAGCAAAAGAAATTACACAAGAAATATGCTTACAAGGTTTGTTAAATTGTTTGTGCCTCCTCTATCATCCTCTACTCTGTCACCTCTGCCTCTAAATCCTATGAGGATGTCACCACGTTGCCATGGCTAAGACATAGCTGGGCAGGCCACAATTAGGGCTTGTTACAGACCATCGGGGATACCAACCACGCTGTACAGCACCACCGACGAAGCACCTGAGAGCTTGTGTTGAAACAAATGTTATTACTGGAGTCCTCCTGATGGCACTGTGACGATATAGCAAATGCCAGATATTTTGATATTTGGTGTAAATTTAGGATTTTTACCAATCCTGTATAGACATCACCAGGCTGCACTGAAAAAAAAAACCTGTAGTCTCTAGGTCAAATCTAAGTCTAGGGTCTTAAAGACATAACCCGCAGTGATAATATTAATAGAAGGAAATGCAAATCAATTTACGCACCAGGCTATAAAATATAATAATATTATAAATGCGAAAGTGACTTTGTTTCTTTACGCCTTAACTACTTAATCATCACCATCATTATGACATTTTATATACACATTGTCAGGAGTACCAGAAAAGGATAAAAGTACTGTTTCTGAGGGATACTTAATTAACAAAATACGTCCATTAATAATGGACCTTCCATTAAGCTGACATTGTCAACATAGCGGTATCAAATTTAGAACAGATAAAAATTTGTTACAGCTAAATTAAGTTAAAGATTAAGTTGGCATTGATATTTCTTAATATTATCCAGCTGTAGCGATTGAATATTAATTGCCGAATACTATTTCTAGCTTCTGTATCTTCGAAATATAATTTCAAATTTTTACTAAAACAAAAAAAAATACATTTAGTTTTTTTTTTCATTTTATCTATTCAATACGTTTGCAAATAATTAGCAACAAATTTAAAATCACTCACTTTTACTCTCCGTACTGAATTTTTTTGGGACAATGCCGACTCAATCAGAATCAGAAAGAAGAGATCAGAAAAACGTCATATTAGTGTGAACTAAGACTTACACAGAACAGATATTAAGCATATATATAAGCTGGCATTGTCAATTTTATTTTTAAATGGCTGGAGCAACAAAAATCATTTTTGCTGTAACAAATTAGCAACAAATTATTTATAACCAGATTAGACGCTATATTGAAAATGCAAGTTTAATGGACGTCAAAATATACCTTAATTCGAGCAAAGCCATAGGCGAAAGCTAGCTAGTTCAATGATAATTGAAACTCTGCTAAGAGCTGTGTGGTAATACCACCACCCATAGGCAGGCAATACTCATAATTTGTCAATGTAGAAGCCTCTATATTCCACAGATGTTGGCTGTTGGTGAGATGAAACACTGCACATGTTGCCCATACAGTCAGTCATAATTATAAATTATATTTCTTTTTCAGATCTTAATTGATGTGAAGGCCTACTTGCAGAAACAGCCTTCCCTCATAGATATTAAGGTGGCAGATGACAAGAAATTTACAGTCTGCGGGGACATCCATGGCCAATATTATGACTTGATGAACATCTTCAAGCTCAATGGCTTGCCATCAGAAACTAACCCTTATTTGTTCAATGGGGACTTCGTGGACCGAGGCTCCTTTAGTGTTGAATGTATCTTTACCCTATTCAGCTTTAAATTACTCTTTCCAGACTACTTTTACATGTCACGAGGTGAGATTTTTTTTTTTACCATTCGCTTTGCTTTGACTGTCAAATTAAAATCCAATGTAATAATCTATTCATTAGATAGATACTTGTTACGTGTATGATTTTAAACGCACAGTGTGTAAACAGTCAAAGTCAATCGCTTGAAATCGTCAAATCTAATCTCATACATCTTCCCTCTCGTTACCATCATCATTTTCAAAGCGCAAATTGAACCAAAAATAATGTTGAATGTTTCTTTAAGACAGACTAGTCAATATACACAGGATATGTTTGTATGTTTCAGGCAACCATGAAACCCTAGACATGAACCGCATGTATGGATTCCGTGGGGAAGTCACATCTAAGTACACTTCCCAAATGGCTGATCTATTTACTGAGGTGTACAACTGGCTCCCATTAGCCCACTGCATTAATAGCAAGATATTGGTGATGCATGGCGGTCTCTTCTCCAAGGATGATATAAATCTCGATGACATCAGGAAGGTGGACAGAAATAAACAACCACCGGAAGATGGTAAGTCAATTTTCTGGTTCAATTTTAACTCTACATACTATATTCTTTTTACCGGGTTGTCTGTCTTTAGGCACGCATTTAGACTCGGTCCATTGCGTTCAAATATGGCTGGCTAGTTGACGCAGACTAGTTTCTACCAGAAGCACAGACACTTCCTGAGGCGTTCACTGGCTTTTAGGAGCGACCTCTCACCCTCGAGGATACTTGGTCGTTGTATGGTCACTCTCTCGCACACGAGGATAACGTGGCGGCTATTTCTTGACTGTATAACGAATTCACTATGCACTTAATTATTTTAAGGTTTTAGAAACTGCAGCCTATTGATTCGAATATAATGATCATTGTACAACATTACCTAAAATGCAACAATAACAATAATCTTTTTTATTCAGGCATAATGTGCGAGCTGCTATGGTCAGACCCTCAACCGATGATGGGTCGCGCCCCATCTAAGCGAGGAGTAGGCTGCCAGTTCGGTCCTGACGTAACCGAAAATTTCCTTCAACGTAACGGACTGGACTACATCATACGCAGCCACGAGGTGAAGAACGATGGCTATGAAGTGGCCCACGACGGGAAGTGTATAACTGTGTTTTCGGCACCCAACTACTGGTAAATAATTTGTGTGATCCACAAATAGTTGTCCCGAGTCTGAGTGTTCTTTGTGTCCGTTGTTTGAATGTTTGTAAAGCTCCCCGCAACACAAGAATATTCCTAATACGCGAGTTGTCTTTTAAAAAACAAAAACAGTTTGTGACGTCATAGTTTGCTATCATTACATTTATTTACTTTCAATGATTGGTGATCGTTAATATAACAATTAAAATATAAATCATATATAACATTTAACTTCATATATGCCATAAACATCTACTTTATTTTACTAATATTATAAAGGCGAAAGTTTCACGCAAAAATAAAACTGTACGGATCTGGATAAAATTTGGCACAGAGATAGATTTTTTTTTTAACTTGACACAGAGCCAGCTATGGTAACCAGACTTCTGATAAACATACTTATATATTACTAAAAGTCTCGGTGCATTGGGAATATTGGGATAAAAAGTAGTATGTGTTAATTCAGGTCTCTAGCTATCTACATACCAAGATTCATCGCAATCGGTTCAGTAGTTCTTGCGTGAAAGAGTAATGAACATCCATACATCCTTACAAACTTTCACATTTATAATATTAGGATACATACATATCAATACAAATAAATAAAATTTAAGTGTCTGTTTGTAATGTCAAAATAATTGTTTTTTTTTTCTAAGCTCATACAATTATTTGCACGATACCTATGCCTAAAAATCAGTTTATAAATTTTTTGTCTGTCTGTTTGTTCCGGCTAATCTCTGGAACGGGTGGACCGATTTCCATGGGACTTTCACTAGTAGATATCTGGTGTTATAAGAAGCAACTTGGGCTACTTTTATTATGGAAAAAGAATTAGGGTTCCGCGCAAAATATATAAATATGTATACACGAGCGAAGCTGCGCGGAAACCACGACCTCTGGTTCAACTGTCATGGTCACTAACTTACTAGACAAAAATTATAAATATATGAATTGGGGTTGAATTGCGATTACCAGGCAATCTCTAGCATTTATTAATACTTGTTTACACTTGGATATGTGAGGTAAAATTAACAGGGATTAATATTGTTTATGCTAAATTGAAATGTTGCTTGTTTCCAGTGATACAATGGGGAACCTTGGTGCTTTCATCA
Source organism: Euplagia quadripunctaria (assembly GCA_963859945.1). Classification (NCBI taxonomy): domain Eukaryota; kingdom Metazoa; phylum Arthropoda; class Insecta; order Lepidoptera; family Erebidae; genus Euplagia; species Euplagia quadripunctaria. The sequence goes on along the minus strand of OY982577.1, from coordinate 17,227,742 downwards.
CAATGAATGGCAAAGACTTGAAACCTAACTACACAACATATGAAGCTGTGGTGAGTATTTATTAACCCTTGAAACTATATTATTATTTTTTTTTTTATGGTTTAGGATGCAAACGAGCAGACAGGTCACCTGATGGTAAATGACTACCGCCGCCCATGGGCACCTGTAACTCGAGAGTCACAAGTGCGTTGCCGCCCTTTAAGGTGGGAGTAGGAGAAGAGGGGTAGGGGGGAAGGACGGGAATAAGGAAGAGGGAAGGGTTAGGGCCTCCGGTAACCTCACTCACGCGGTGAAATGCAATGCAAGCAGGCAGGCAGTGAGCCGGTTTTCTGCGAGGCCGTGGTATCGAGCGGAGTCGAGCCGGCCCATTTAATTATAATCTAAACTCACAAAATCGTCGTGTTAAAAACAGTTATTGTACATAAGCGAAATACTAGAAGTAGAGGATTCTATCTGACAATTTGAGAGCTTAGTCGTGCGTAACAACTTGGATGTGATATATTAAATTAATTATTATTTATATAATAAATTATTTATATAATTATTTATATAATATATTATTTATATAATACTAGCAACCCGCCCCGGCTTCGCACGGGTACAAATTATACACCAAAACCTTCCTCATGAATCATTCTGTCTATTAGTGAAAACTACTGCAAATCCTTTCAGTAGCTTTTCAATTTACAGACAGACGCTGCCGGGGACTTTGTTTTATAATATGTAGTGATATTGTATCTATGATATAAATATTAATACGTGAAGATATTGCTTTTTGCGCATTTTTAAGAAAAATTTAAGGAAAGCGTGAATGTGAAACTTAAAAGATTCTTTCTTTTATGGTTTGTTTACATTTAGTTAAGTTTCTGAACCTTTTGAGTATAATTCTTACTTTTAAATGATTGATGTGAAAGATTTTCAGCAAAAGAAAATTTGGGCAAATTGCCCAGAAAGTGGAAAAGTTCGGTGGACAGTGGTAGTGCTTTTTTGCGTTAAATTAAAACAAAATTATTAAAATTTTGATAGGACAACGTCTGACGGGTCACCTAGTTAAGAATAAATTATAATATTGATTTCTCTTTTATTTTAGCCACACCCGGATGTGAAGCCCATGGCATATGCAAACTCCTTCTTCAGCATGCTGTGTCAGTAGGGCAACGTCTGCCTTTGGCTTAGAAACAAACCACAGTCAAACGCTCCTCCATCTTGGTAAGATTCCCATGTGTCACGGTTGTTAATTTAACGAGTTAGTTGTACTTTTATTATTTAAGTACACACCTTTACAATTTTAGATAGAGGCAACGATCTTAGGTTGTTAAATGGTTAACTTTTGCCTTACCTTATTAAAATTTACTTTGATTTTATTGTAATATGTATTTAATTAGTGCAAATATTCTAAAAGATTTTTCCTTATTGACCAGTATCGAGATGAAAGTGCTTTTTTCAGAGAACATTTATTTGTCACAATATAATTATATTTTTTAGGAAAAAGTTTGCGAAAATTAAGGTATCATGCAAGCTGTAAAATTAAGATTGCAACCATAAAAAAATTATTATTTAAGCAAAATTGAAACAAAAAAGAACATGTTTTTCACCGTTTTAACAGTAGGGAGTCTGAGAGGAAAGTCGGGAAATCTGAAACGATATACAACTTTTTTGATCCCTTAATAATTGAACCAGATTAAAGAAGTTCATTTTGCGGCTCCGGTTCCTTATATCTCTACTCTATCGCAATCAAATAAAAAAATAATTACAATAAAAATTTTGTGAGTGGTATTCATGTTTATTAAAAAGTATACGGCTTTACTCACATTTGTATTTCGGGGATGCCCGACTAGTTTCGGACCCAACGGGGGCCCTTTTTCAAAGAGTGAAGCGTCCTGCCGCGACGGTGTCACTTTACGGTGCCACACCTGACACCTGTTTATTAGAGATTATACGGTTTTACTCACTCCGCCGCGAGTGTGACGCCTGACACCGTCGCGGCAGGACGCTTCACTCCTTGAAAAAGGGCCCCCGTCGGGTCCGAAACTAGTCGGGCATCCCCGAAATACAAACGTGAGTAAAACCGTATAATCTCTAATAAACATGAATATCACTCACGAAAGTTTTTATTGTAACACCTGACACCGTCATTGACAAAAATCAATCTTTCAACAACAACATCAGGATATCAGGAAATGTTTTTATCATAAGAGTGCAGATAAAAACTTTCGGTATATCCTACCAATATACATTATACATTAGTATAGGCAGTACTGTCGCAAACATTAATAGGAAATCATTTTTTTAGAGATATCTTAACGGATCTGCAAATTAGTTGTCCCTAGTAACATATAAACAGTGTACAATGTCAGTAACAACTTATAACTTCTGTGCTAAACTGATAGATACATGTCTAAGTTTGCTATACAATAATCCTGACTGTACAATAGAAGCGTAAAAAAAAACCTTGAAGCCAAGTTACAAGAGATTATACTTCGTTATCTTTAGATCTCGAAACGCTAATCACTTGTATTGATCGATATCTATTTAACTTCGTGTCAATCGGCTGTTTTTAGACAGAATCAAACTTTTATATTTTGTAATTTTAGACAATACATGATTAGACACTTTTTCAGTAGTTAATTATTTCATAATTGACACTAGCAATTTGGTCGAAAGTTTTTGCGTTTCAATCCAAATTGATTCAGTTAACACTAGTCAGTCCGCTTGCGGTTCACTTATTAAAAATGCAATTTAGCAATAGTGATGTTTAAAAAAAAAACTAGCAGTAGCGATACACGTCGCTTTAGTAGGAATGGAGGAGCGTGGACGACAATAGGTATTCTCCAAGACAATATAATAAGTATTTTTGAGGAAATGATTATAGGTCTAAAGTAATTTGATTTTTTATGGTATGATATTCATAACCATCATATCCTCAAGATACTGTAACTTCGGCGAGAATTAATGATTTTTACTGTTGCAACACTACTCGTACATTCAATTGTAATTATTTGATTTTGAATGAGTCATTTCAACACCAGGTGGCGCTATTTGCATCTCAAACATAATTATTGGCATATATTTATGTATATTTACAGATTGTACAAACCTAGTTATTTAAAAAAATGTCTCTCATGCTCGTGGCGCCATCTGTCACGCTGAGGTCAAATGTTTCCTTTAGCAAATACTCAGACATTCACGGCTCACAACATGTAGCAAAAATAACAGACTCGTAATTTGTGCTCCATTTTAATTGATAAAGAGAATGACGTAACAAATGTAATATATATAATAATACGGTATTTAAATCTACATTTGGTAAGGAATTAATTAATAAAAAAATATTCCCAAATTGAGATACTATTAAGCGGGCATCACGACTTTTTTATAACGTCTATAACTTCAGCTGTACGCTGTATCAAGACAGCTGGAGCACTTTAAATGATCAAACACTTACGTTTTGTATATTAAAATATACCGATCTATTTGCAAATATTTGAGTCAGCGGCATCGGTCCCCGTACTAAGTTACAAGAGACAGAGACGACCATGTTATTTCTGACACATACAACTAGAATTCAGATAATTAGTTGTGTTTTTACCTCTGCTCTGTTGTGAATATTTCTATAAGTTACGTGTATATTTACCGGTTGTACAAGAAAAAACCATATAGTAAGGATGTTTTCGTATATCCGTTAAATATGCGCGATTAGTGGCCTTTCTTGCGAACTATAGTGTATCTTTTAGATTTCTATTAAGGACCACATTTCGTCACTTGTATTTTAGGTTGCATCTAAAGTGTAAAATTCTTAAGATATGATTCAACTCATAAGATATAAAGTTAACTATTTTAAACATGATCTTAAAACCAGAAGGTTTCAACTATTTTCCAATAAGGGCAACGGTTTTTGTTTTATTAGTTTATTTTAAAAACAAACATAAGTATTTTTCCCCGCCATTTTAACAACATTGAAAGTTGTCAAAGATTTAATGATAGAAATGTATATATTTGATACTTATAGATATATCTCCGAACAATGTATGGACGTATAAGCGTTGCATTTAGTACCTAACAATCTTACTTTCCAATTTATTTTAGGCATTCGTAGACCTCACAAATAAACTATATCACAATAATATAATTATGTAAGAACAAGTCAAAGGAGATAATATTTCTCTTTGGTACTCAAATAAATATGTATAGATGGCGGTAATATCGCACTGTCATGGCGGCCGCACAGAGTAGTTAATGCATTTAATCTTACGTACGTCTCTTAATATTTTAAATTATGTTATATGTATTTTTTATTAATTGACAGGTATATTGTATTGTAATATCTCGTTTTTAAGAACAATTCTTATATCTGAGTAAATATGATATTTTTGTCTACTACTACGAATGTCTATGAAATGTCTTACAGTTACCACACTACCTGTTTTAATTACTCGATCATGCATTTTATTTAATTATTCCAGTTATACTAAAATTATAATAAGATTAGATATGTTTAAATTGATTTTCTTGTATGGCAACTTTTGCTTTATTTAAATTATAAGCTTCCATTTGTGTGACAAACAACTACACGGATTTTATATGCATTTTACATAATATAATTTACTGTGAATTTCAAGTAAAGCAACTATTGTCATACACAGATTTTTTATTCGAAAACTAAAAACATAGCATAATGTTATAATGCAATAAAATGATTACTTACGAATTATAACGACCAACGTTGGTAAAACTTAGCTTAATTATTAAGAGTATGTACACAATAGTTGGGAGGTCAGCCTATTTTTGGCAATTTTTGCACACTGGCAACTTTTTATAACACAAGGACTAAACCAATATTTCTATTAGTTATAAATCGGGCAATATCGGTTCTTACCGACATTTAAAAAAATATAAAAATAAATTGTATCTTTGCAATTTATTTTGTTTACACAACGTTTTGAACAATTTGCACCGCGCGATGGTGGTCACATGGCGTGAAGCGATTAATTTCCAATTTATGATCTTATATGCATACGCTACAGTCGCTAAAGTTTAAAACAAGAAATGTTTTCTTTTTTAATTAAAAAGTGAAGATAAGCTAAAAACATTTTTTACAATTTAACACCTAAATATAATAGCTACATATTAGGATATTAGTGCAAATTGTAAATCTAAATCTGAATCATACATCACTTGCTGGCTACGTAAAAACGATTCCTTGGTGTGTAAAAACAATGTGTATTAAAATTGCTCAAAAATAATGCTTTAGTTTATTACATAGGGAGAGCTTGTGAACGTGTCTCACGGCTTTAATTGCAATGTGTATGAAATACTCCTGTGTGCACATGACTTAACTTTTGCTTTGGTGGCCTTTACCTTCTTTGTAAAACTATTTTTTTTTTAAATAAAATGTTATCTAAAAAATAATTGTTGACAATTGTGCTGATCTTTATGATTATGGCGGGTGGAAGTAAGGGGGCGATCTCTCATAGGTATTCTACTTTAAAAAAAACAAAAAATGAAGTTAAATAGAGGCGAAGTTCTTTTAAACTTTGAATCTGTATGTGGATACTTATGTATAAAGAAGTTCTTGTTATGGTCTAACCTCCACCTCAGGTATAGTACAGCAACAATTTTTTTCGTAATAACATTTTTTAATAACAATAGACAATTTTACTGTAACATTTTTTGAAGCAAAGGGAACCGGCATACGGCCACCAAAACAAACAGCCGGGTAAAGAATGCTCAAAAGCATAAGTTTTATATTTAAACTAGATAATAAATTAATTATGATAATATGTGTAGCGAAGCACAGTCAGGGAATAGAATATGGCGAGAAGACTCGTTTGGTGCGGTTTGTAACAGTTCGTTCAGGATTGCGTTGCCAGCATATCAGATGATGTAGATAGGTTTTGGTGTTGACTTTAATAAAATTGTTAAATTTGTATTGTGTGATGTTTTATTTTTAACCCCCGGTGCAAAAACGGTGGCATCGTAGCTCCCGAACGGATGAACCGATTTTGTTTTGTTTTTTTGTTTGAAAGGTGAATTAGTCGGGAGTGTTCTGAGCGATGTTTGATGAAAATCGGTCCATCTTGGACATAAAATGGTGAATTACATATTTTTTCACAACACCTTAATATGTGTATCAAATGAAAGGGCTTGACTAGTTAAATACTATACATTATGACAAATTTCAAATCCAAGATGGCCGCCATCACAAAATGGCGATGTGTCGAGGGTTCTTTAAATTTTTAATTAATTTTTTTAGTATCCATAATTCTCACAACCCCTACAAATAACGAACACAATTTAATCACTAATCATTTATTTCTTAATTTCACTATATTATCTATCTACGATGGTACGAGTTGCGTAAGCATTTTGACAACAGTCTTCTTGTCGAGCTTGCACTTGGGGTAGAGGGCGTGGCAGTCGGAGTCCATCGAGCGACCCGCTGACACCCCGTCGAAGACTGGCGTGCCGTCCAGCATGCGTTGGACTAGTGAGTTACTATAATGGTAAAAAATTGCATGAAAAAGAATATAGAATAAAAAATTCTTGCTGAGTAAAGCAGATCCTTAGACGTATTTTACCGTCTTAATGGAAAAAAAATACACATGGCAACTCTTCCTTTTTTTATTTTCTAGGACATTATTACACAACGCCATCTATGTTTATATAGACCTAATTATAAGCATCGATTGTACTATCTATGGTGTCTAGAACAGACATAAAAATTCTTAAATAGGCACATCTTTTCACTTCGCGCCACCATAGGTCGTCAGAAACAAAAAACTAATAGTTTTATACGAGTGTACGAGTTATCAAAACGGCCACAGGATTCGAAAGCTTGTTTCCCTCCGAAATGCGTTTTCGGTACGAAACAAGCTTTCGAATTTGTGGTCGTTTCGTGTAGTGGCTGCATGAGCCGATTTCCTAAATCTTTAAAATATATGTATGGTTGAGTAGATCTTAGAGATTAGACGCCTATAAAATAACATCTAACAGCGAAATGGAAATACGAATAATTCAGAGTAATACAAATAAATAAAATTGAAGTGCGTGTTTGTAAGGTCAAAATAATAGATTTTTTAAGCTCATGCAGTTATTTGAACAATACCTATGCCTAAAATCAGTTCTTTAAATTTTTGTCTGTTTGTTCCGGCTAATCTTCGGAACGGATGGACCGATTTCCACGGGACTTTCACTGGCAGATAGCTGGTGTTATAAGGAGTAACTTAGGCTACTTTAATTTTGGAAAAAAAATTAGGGTTCCGCGTTTAATACATAAATATGTATACGCAAGCGAAACCGCGCGGGAATTGCTAATCTTTACTATTAGCAAAACACAATCCCGACAATATTAAACACAATGTCGCTATATGAAAACGAATAATAATGTAGAAAGGTACTTATATTAAATGTTTTATACATCTACGATGGTTCTGTTCAGCCCTAAGATGAGAAAAATAGGTAAATAAAATTTGGAGTAGTATTTTGGGCCACTATTTAAAGGTAGACATAGTCAGTAGGTAGTTCATACTTTAGAAAATTCAGTGTATCTAGATGTAGATCCTACTAATATTATAAACGCGAAAGTTTGTAAGTATGGATGGATGTTTGTTACTCTTTCACGCCAAAACTACTGAACCGATTGCAATGAAACTTGGTATGTAGATAGCTGGAGACCTGGATTAACATATAGGCTACTTTTTATCCCGATATTAACACGGGATTGGGACTTACACGGGATTGGGACTTACACGGGTGAAACCGCGGGGCGCTGCTAGTACCTATATAAAATAATGAATCATCATCATCATTTCAGCCATAGGACGTCCAATGTTGGACATAGGCCTCCCTTAATGACTTCCAAGAAGACCAGTTGGAAGCGGCCTGCATCAATAATGAATAATGAAAATAATGAATAGGTGCTAAAAATTCAATTTAAAACTGTCCACTTATCTACCTAATAAATTCGGAAGAAATAAAAACAGTATGAAACTTACTTAGACAAAGACGACAATAACGAATCGAAGTCAGTTGCGTTGCCGCTAATCATATTCTCATTCGCCAGTTGCACATAAGAGCAGGCAAGTCGTTGCATGCACGCGGTCGAGTCCACGTTGTACCGGGCCAGCATCTCGTCGATCTTGTTAAACATATCCGACACCTGACTGAAGTCTGGCTCCAAACCTTTCAAAATAAAAGGTGTTTTATTATTGACATACCGTTTTTTTTTTTTCAACAAACTGATGGTATGCAATCATGTATGGGAATGCCTTAGAATAAAAAGCGTGAGGGCCATTCATTCAGGGTTTTACTTATTGTGAGTATTTTGGGGATGCCTGACTAATTTCAGGCCAACGGGGCCCTTTATCAGTAGGTAAAGGTAGCTTTACCCACTGATACCGCGTATACTGCGTCGCTTTCAGATTGTGGCGCCAAACACCTTTATGATATTCAGGGCCGGCTTTAATCTAGGCGCCCTGGGCTAGTCATGCATTTGGTGCCCTTTTATATCCTACTAATATTATAAGCATGAAAGTTTGTGAGGATGCGATGTATGGATGAATGTTTGTCACTCTCGCACGCAACAACTTCTGAAGGGGTTTTAATTAAATGACATAAAAAATGGTGTGTTTCATTCTACAATTAATGCACGAAGAGATAGGGGTGGTTTGTAACGTTACTAGACTATTAGGAGTATGTAGAAAACGAAGAAAGTAGAGTATAATACAGGAGGCTTAATACGAGTTGCCATTTCTCGCCTATTTCTCAGCACTGGGAAATGGAAATTTCGTTTTACATTATTAATTAAGAGATACGACAAGTGACATAATCATATGAGAGATACGAGATGAGCAAAAGTTATCACCCTGAACTTATTTTATTTTCAATCGATAGAGATAGGTTTAAAATTAAGTGGTAAAATTAAGCTGGCGCGTGTGGCACCCCCTAGACCCCGGCGCCCCGAGGGCCCAGGCTGCCCCCCTCTAAAGTCCGATTTGTAGGTTACATCTGTGTGCAGCATCACCGTTTTTGTGTCTTGTTTTCCACAGTTTACTCCTAAGACTTTAAATGTTTTACCGTCAAAGATGACAGAATCCTTCAAATTATTTTACCGGTATTACTGTGGCTTGACTAATATTGGATTCATATTTTAAGCTACTTAGCTTAAAGGGCTGCCAACAACAGCTTTAAGCGATGCTCCTTTTTCTAACGGGTCAAACAAAAGCACACGATTTCCTTGAACGTAATAAGATCAAATATTACTTCTAACAGACGTAGTGGTTGTAAGGTCACATACTACAGACCTATGTGAATACACCTGTAGAGATGTAGGCATTAAATACAATGAGGGATCAAAGTTATGTAACCATTATGTCCATTTATCATGGGTCTCAAAATATTCTTAACTTACAAGCAGCTAAATTAAATCATTGCAAGGAACTACTTACTTCTACCATATCCACCACCGTAGCTGTACGATAGCGCGTGTATGATTTTAGGCAGGATGATGACAGCTCCGAAACCCAAAATGGATCCTATCAGAACACCTCCAAGGTCTATTTTCACTGGACCGTAAAGTCCGGGCGCTGTGCTGCCGTAACCACCCTGGAATTGATGAATATTTATTTTAAAATGTCTTGGTATTGTCCACCACATTTTTGGCCACAGTCGTTTCACTTGGTCCGTTATTCAGGTACCTACGCAATCTTATTTTGATCAGATTCTGTTTTAGTTTTTAACCCCTCCAGCTAAACTAAATGCTTGTTAGGAGTAGGTTTACGTCAGTAGTGTACTGGGTGGGATTCGAACCCGCAACCCTTAGATCGCAACTCCTACGCCTTAGCCATTACTACAGGCCGTTTAGTGTTATGTAAATGTATTTCTTTGTGTATATGTGCATTAAATGTTATGTAACGCTTCAAAGTATTAAATAATTTATTACTAAATACGTCTCACACTTGTCTTCGAATAAGACCTGAAATCGCAGGAATCAACAGCGTGAAAAAAAACTTTTTGGAAAGAAATAAAAACAATCACCGCGCAACACAAATAGGAAGGTATACAAACACTGCGCAATATAAATCGTTAAAGATTTGAACACTAACATTTACTGTCTGGCTGATTCAATAAATGAGTCAATTTCTTTGTCCTCTGCAAATTGCAACAGTTAATGTGTCTATCATAGAAAATGACGTTACCCACAAACATTCAATTGAAATAATTCTATAGACAAAAATAACGTTCTGCTTATGGTACCTACGTATAATTGAGATAACTTTTCAATGTGACAGTCCGCTTTAAAGTTAAATAGTATTGATATGAGGATATCAGTTCTGCTTATAAACTATGCCCTGCTGGGTAAGTAATTTCTTACGTAACCAGAAGTACCTAAATAAGCCACTTCGCAGGAGTTGGCCGTAGTCCACCACCCTGGTTTAATGCGGATTGGCAGACTTCGGCAACATCATGGAGATCGCGTTGTTTAAACTCATCCTCGATATTAATAATTACCACTTGTTCTAAACAAGTGGTAAATATTAATTCATTATATAATAAATTATAAATTCATTTTTAAACTGGCACAATTAGAGGAACATAAAAAAGGTTTTTTTAATTTGGGATGTCGACAAGAGCGCATTTAAAAAAAGAATGGGATATGGAAAAGTGTTTTTTTTACGTCGTAATACCTGCCATCTTAGAAATAGAATTATAGCAACTGCCGTTGCCATAGCTGTAACGCTAATCGAAGAAGGTCACACATACCGCTCGGACAGTCGCGTTTTGAGTGTATCAGTTTCTGTGATCCATTGCAATATTTGTCGGTATAGGCAGACTGGATCTTACGTCCGATAGCGGGGGCAGGATCATAAACAGGCAACAGACATTCAAGATGACCATTTTATAATAAAACATTTACAAACCTTAAGAAATCGTCGACGAACAGCTGTTCAAACGCGTAACCTTCTGGAGGAGGTCCGTAATGTGAGCGTGAGTGAACGTACAGTGAGAGAAGCAACGTACAGAAGAATGAAGTTGGACTAAACGAATTATGTGCCATCAAAAGCACCATAACTCCAACCCTCTTTTTAGTGATAAAAACGAGTTTTGTGTTAATTTTGTTGATCGGAGGGAAAGGATGTCGGAGGTAGATAGGAAGGTATCGTGGAGAACGCTATAACGAAGCCAATTTCACGGAAATAGTGGCTATGGAGTCTGCTCCATATGACACTGTTATAGTTTGACCTTAGTCGAAGATTGGGGGGAAATACTCCAAAAAATAATGAATAATCTTAACGAAAGCTTGGGTAGACGTATTAAGGCTCTCACAAGGGGCAACACGTGATTTTTTTTTTTTTCATCACCGGTGTGTGTAGTTAGCCTGATCGGCTATCACTACTTAAAGCATAACTGATTTCTGCAGCCGTCTGGCTGGTATGGTACCTGCACTCTACAGAAGGACGTAGTTAGACAACAATGTAATGTAATGTAAGCAATTAGTATTGTATTCGTGTCTTGATAAATGTTTCTAGAACTCTATAGACGTTCGTGACACTTCGAGTATCGCCCAACCGTATAACCCAGATTGTCGAAATTATGTTTAAAACTACCAATCCATTCAAAATATAGATATTTAGTCTAGTATATTGTATTTTACAGGATGGGTAAGGTATATTAAATAAAGAGTACTTACCCCAGATCCACCATAAGCTGACACGCCGAACCTCTGCGTCCTGTCAGCCTGGCTATCTTTCTCCTTTTCTATTCTAGCCGAGGGTTCAGCTAGCTGGTCTTCAGTACGCTGGAAGCTCGGCATGAAGCCTCTAAAATTAAAACTGATATGGGTTACAATTAGGGGGTATTAAACACATTTATCAGAGCCATATGTGGCTGGCGATGACAAGCCGAACGACGTAGCAACTACTGATCCTGTATCGCACAGTAAAAGTTCTGGCACTGTTAAATACACAGCTCCCTAATATCAATGGTTGGGCCGCAGCCTGCTAGGCATATTCACCTAGCCTTCTCAGATGATCGGAAAAGAGGAAAACTTAAAGCCCCTTTACTGATGAACTATCTCCCCGCCCCTTTACCGGGTCCGGTCATCGGATAATGCTTTGCGGGCACTGTCTTCTTGTAACTCTTTAACTGTGATACTAAGATTGCAGTTGGGCTACTACCTTGCGGGCCCATCTACAACACAATTTGCAGCAAGACTGGCTAACTACACTGATAGATTGATTGTAGCCATAGATTCCTAACAGCCGAACAATTACTATCAATCATGACCATAAAAAATAATTAAATATAATCAATCTTACCCATCATCCCTGTATTCCGCCGTTACGAAACCCAGCCACGCTCCAAACACTACAAAGAAAACTTGAGGTCTCATCGCACCAATTTCTTGAAAATAACTGCTGTCTTCCAATTCCGCATACATCTATATACAGAGCGTTCCGAAGCATGGTCCAAGACAATGATATGGGGAAACACCATTGTCACATGTGGTCTACATTACATAATACTTTTACGAGCCGTCACGGTTTTGGAACGATTCCGTCTGTATAGGAAGCTGATAGGTTAATTCCCTAGTGACTTACATACGGCACTTCCTGGTTTCTAGTTCTTGACTGCAAATACTTGTAGTAGATTTGTTAAATATCTGCTTAATGGGTTAATATTTAACTGAAAAATATATTATTCAAAAGGCGTTTCTAATATTTGGAAAAGAAACGCATAATTAGTTTTTTTTTAGTTTAGTATACCTATCAATATTTTGTAAAACAATAGAATTCATTTCTGAATCTCTGCAACAGTACTGAACGTATTTATATGGAACTTTCACCATCATGTTGACAATTGAATGACTGATTTCAACTATATAGGTACCTATATACCTGTTGTTATTTATACAGGTTACAGAAAGATCAAATTTAAGGAGCGTTCTGTGTAGTCGAAAAGTAGTTAATTTAGATTGACCAAAAAAGAGAATGTTGAAAACATTTTTTTTGTCGGATATCTAGTGCTTTTCTTCTAAACAACATATAAATTATCACGTCAACTTATTTTTTTACAAAAACACGAACCTTCCATTAACGTTCTTGGTACTAAATAGCCATAGTTTTATTCATTTCAACCCTATCTCTAATTAAATATTAGCCTAATCAATCAAGTTTGAAGTTTATCTTGTCAGTTTCAAAATAATATTACTGTTTAAAAAATCACGTACATTATTCACATGATATACTTACTATACAATCTTAAGATATGACCACACATTTCTGTTTGTAACTTTCTGTATAATATGTGAAAAAAAGTTGTACATATAATTATTACAAACTAGTAAACTTCGACACGATTTGATACTACGATTAATGATGATCTAGAAGAGTCAAACTACAACTACAAGAACAGTTAACTTTATAAGCATAGATATAATTGTTAATCTAATGATGATTTGACCGTCCAACATGAAAACTTGCTAGTGTTTTTTCGTGGAGGTTTATTCCTTCCATTTTGTGTAAAACTAATAAATAAAACATTTTAGAGACATTAAATACACACAACACACAGAGAATCTTTTACACATACTTTTTTTCTTTTACAGATTTTTTTTTCTTGTATTATTGTTGTAAATACGGGTTCCCTTGATATGAGTTACCGTAGCGATCACAGTGTCTGAGAGTTCGCTTGTATAAATGAAGTGAAAGAAAGAAGTGAATAACAAACATTCTTTAGAAGTTTACATTGATATTTATTGGCTGCCACTTTGGTGCCGCGGTATACCGGTATGAGTCTATAATTTTTGTGGGCGATAGTCAGGTTCAAATTTCGATTCCTGGTTCTAACAAATTGTTATTGTAGATAGCAAGAGGTTGGTCCCTTATTAAGTTATACCAAACTTATATAATAAGACGCAAAGCTTCAGTATTTATATATTAAGTTAAATGCTACAAGCGAATCACCTTATTTAAACCTAAACCGCAGCAACCTGTCACAGGTGATATAAAAAACACTCTCTCTAAAATAGTGCATACGTTCAAAGTTAACAATTTCTTAAAAACGAGAAAAAGACCAACTGTTTCAGATTCTGTATGAATTAAATTTGGCATGCAGATAGTTGAATCCAGGCAAAAGATAGTAAACATTTCACTTTCGTAATGCTACCTACATAAAAGAAAGTCGTGAAAGAATACTTAAAAAACTATTTTACATGATTTGGAAACCAAACCTACGATCTAGTATTAAGGAAACGTGTAAGTGTGGTGCAAAGAAATTCACGATTTTGATTTAGAGCGTGAAATGCGCGCATTGTTGTCCCCTTCGCATGCGCATTCAAGATCAACCATCTTCTCTTTGTTGATATGTTGCAATATTGTTACAATAACTTAGTGTTGAAACAATACTCTGACAAAACTGGTCTCAAATTACAACATAAGTACTTTAAGTGGGTATATCTATAAAATGACCCTCTCTCTTTCTTCTCTTTTCAGTCTCGTATAACTCGTTATACTATTTGCTTTGTCCTAACTAATCTATACTAATATTATAAACCTGCCGAGTTTATTTGGCCGAACGCGCTAATCTCAGGCACTACTGGTTCGAATTAAAAATTATTTTAATGTTGGATAGCCCATTTATCGAGGAAGGCTGTAGGATATATAACATCACGCTACGACACGCATACTAGGAGCGAAATATCAATGAAAAATGCTGCAGAAACGGGGAAAATGTATCTCTCTCTGTCTCTTATGTGTCGCAGATGAAGTTGCGCGAGTTTTTTGTTTAAAGGTAAATGTGAGATTCTTTGTTACGTTATTACACCTTAACGATTCCACCGATCATCGTGAAATTTTGGATACACGTTATCCAGTGTAAAGGAAAGAGCATGGGCAGTAGGGGCCCTAGCTACATTTCTAGGTGGTGAGAGACCCCAAGATAAACCCCTATAAATTCAAAACCTCAGTTTTCCTATGTGGTTTGCCGCGTAAAAAGAATTTGATGATCTTTTTTTTAGTCTTCATAAAAAATATTTTGGAACATACTTAACATACTTGAGGGTTACTGCGAATAAAAATTGTAAAATGTGAATCAAAATGTAATTAAAATTTAGTTTTGTTGCACCCCCGATCTATCGATTTCGGCGCCCCCCGCATGACGGCGCCCGGTGCGGCCGCATCGCTCGCACCGCCCTAGGGCCGCCCCTGGGCATGGAGTACCTTTCATATAGAAAAAAGTACTGTCCCTAGGATAGAAAAACAATTATGATGCGAGCGAAGCTGCCACCCAAAGTTATTAGGCACAATTTTTTTTTTAAAGTGAAGAATTCTTTAGGTACGTTGGCGTTGGGCACTTTTGAGGTGGGGAAAAAGCACTGAACTTACGTTACCGTCACGCTTAGATATATAATTATCTTTCATCAGAAGTTTTCACTTCTGACTTGCAGTCCTGCGACTACAAGTTATTTTTTATTAGAAAAGACAACTCCCGCATTAGGAATATTCCTGTGTCGCGGGGGGCTTCACAAATATTTAAACAACGGACAAAAAAGACACCCAGACTCGGGACAACTATATTAGTGTCTCACACAAATTTTTGTCCCGTGTGGGATTTGACAACAATCGGCACGGCGTAGTGGCGAGGTGACCGCTTAAACCATTGCGCCATTAATCTATTTTTGTCTCATTATGGTTACTGGTGAATTTAATTAATATTTATTTTATCTTACTAATATTATAAAGGTGAAAGTTTGTGAGTATGGATGATTTCACGCAAAAACTACTGAACTGATTGCGATGAAACTTGGTATTTAGATAGCTGGAGATCTGGATTAACACATAGGCTACTTTTTATCCCACGGGATCGGGACTTACGCGGGTAAAACCGCGGGGCGCAGCTAGTTTACTTATAATTGAAGTCATTCTCGCCTGCCATAACGTTTGGTCGCCTTAAGGTCATCTGGAAGACATCACTTTTACCAATAAGCCGCGCATTGTACTTATCGCCTAACATTAATTGTTACTAATGTCACATATAAAAAAATTGTTACTTCGTAACATGTACAACTCTCCTATACTCCAATACAAAAGCGAAATTCTTCATATATATATATATATATTTCTTCTGCGCGTGTGCATGTTACTGAACTCTTAATTAAACTAAACTTTTAATTAAATTTTTTGTGTGACTTCAAGTGGATTCGAGAATAATTCAGATTTACAATTGGACCCGGTAGATGGCGCTGCGATAGGGTTACAGGAAAAATATTGTTAGCGTTCCGGCAGGACAACGTTTACCATAGCGCTTTTGACATACATAACTGTCAGTCGTTTGACAGTTGGTGCGATTGACAGAATGCGCGCTGCAAATATCGTTTAAAAAAGATGCATCGGTCGGAACTATGTTTTTGGAATATTTATTATTTTTATTAATTATAACAAATCGAATTAAATATTCATAGTTAAGAAAAGACAACGTCTGTCGGGTAAGCTAGTACCTATGTGTATTCTATGGTAATTATAATAACCTACAATTTTAATAGTATTCCCCGGCGTCGGCGTTAGTTGCGTATATCATATGGCTTCGCAATCATCGAGCGAGTAGGGTTGTACAAGGCTGAAAAAAAAATTAAGATAATAAAAAAAAAAAAAAAATTTTGAAAATCAAATATATTTGAATTTTCTTTTTAATTCTTTGTTCTTAACCTTCATAAGTAATGTAAAATAATCTAAAAGCTTTCGAAAGTGATGAGGGTACAGTATCAACCTGTAACTGTGGTATGTTCTCTAAGAATCAGAATCAGAATTTTTATTTGTAAGAATCATGGTTACAAGTTGTTAAGTGGTATTTCATAAAGTACGGCATGTTTCACTGCAGCAGTCGGTGTACAACATTTTACAACATATGTGATGATTTGCGTGTATTATACAATACAATAAATTATAATTTGGAATAATTAAGATAACTAAGTAATAAATTATAATTATTACAAAAAAAGTAAGCATAACAATAGTAATATTATTATAAATACAGAAAGAGTGTCAAAATTTAATTAATTAAACATCTTTCTACTTATTTTTACGTCATAAATTCTTTTACAGTGTAAAAAACATTTATCACTGAGCCAAGTCTTTGGACGTGAGCAGCAAGTTTGTGGCAGTTCCCTAATATTTTCGGTGTCTTGTTAAATACCTGAATACACATACAATAACTATTTTTTATAACGTAGTAAACATCATCGGTAACTATAGTTTACTTGGATAGATATATTTTATTTTCGCCTGCCTGTGCCTTTTAACAAATACGGCCCACAAGAATCAAGTGGGGCAGCACCACAAATTGCCTTAACTTATTTCTTCTGCGACACAAACACTTTACTAATCGCAGTTGAGTTTCCCCACAACAATATTCCATCCCTTAGTAAAGATCCCACACTCCCATGATAAGCTATCAAAGCTGTCTTCTGTGTTGCTAGTTTCGTAGTCTTTCTGAGGACAAAAATCAAAAAGGAATTTATTACTTACGACTTCATATTGTTTTATCGTGAGCTTTCCAGTTGCAATGGCTGTCCAGTGTGACACACCTAAAAGGTAGATTTAACAGATGAATAACATCTAAACTAAAAAAGCAAAATGAAACATTTACCTACCTTTCTTGTTCTTTTATTTATTTAAATAATGACAACTTGTTTAACAACTTACAGCCGTCCAGTGCACAATAATTTTGTGATTTTGACATTTATTTTTAAATTTGCACAGAATCTAATTAAACAAATAGGTACCTCTATAGCTCGAAAAACAAAGAAGTAAGTTACCGACAGTAATAATTTGCCTATGTTTCTTAGAAAACAATGTGAGAGTATGCAATAAATAGTTTTTTTTTTTTTAAAGATTACTAGTTACGTGGGTCTCAAATGTGTGACCCACGTATCTAGTAATCTTTAAATATTAGTAATGACTAATAATCTCGTTAATCCCTCCAGCTAAGCTTAACGCTTGTGTTAGGAGTGTGTTCACGTCGGTAGTGCACTGGCTGGGGTTTGAACCCGCAACCACTTGATCGCAAGTCCGACGCCTTAGCCATTATGCTACCGCCGCTTCGTATTAACAATATGCATGTGATGTAAATTTGGCTGATTTATTTTTTCTTCCACACTTTACCTACTAGCCTTAAGTTATGTCTTAAACGGATTTTTCTTATTTTTATTTCATTACATAAAATAAAAAGTACAAAATAAGCGAGGGATGTTCAAGTTTGTGCCTCTCTAATTATTAGTGTAAAATCTATGGTTGACATTCATGCTGTATTAGTAGTGTTTAAGAATGTTGGTCCGTTAGTGATTTCCATTAGATTTTGCTACTTTAACATTCTAATGAGATTCACAATCATCTAAGACGATGACTGAAACTGGTTTTGTGAAAGCCCAATTGGACAAATTACCAAGAATAGATGCAATTGTTGATGACAGCATATTTTGCTTCAAATCCAGATTTTAGGTCCACAGATTTTAGGTTCAAGCTTATTCTTTTTTTTATAAATTGTCAAAGTACCACGATATCTTCGAAAAAACATAACATTTTAAATTACTCGAAAACCATTGACATTTGCATAGGGTCATTCAGAGAGTCTATTCCACTCAAATCCCCCAAGGAAATCCCCGGGGGATTCTTTTCCACAAATTATACAGCGGCGGGGGGAAGCTTCCTTCACCCACCACAGGTTCCAAATATTAGAATTGTAGAATGTGACGTAGATAAATCCTATAACGGCGAGCTTTTAGACAACCAGTCGTCACGAAGAATCAGGAGCGAAAGAGACCTACTCGCAGCGCGCGGCGCGTTTTATGGAATATGCGAGCGACGAACTACTAACACATCGCCCCAAACAGAGGTAGACTGAAATTTCTGATCTATTTATTATTATGATACATAAGGTACATCAATATTTTTGCCGTTCTTCCGTACGAATTGAAATAGGGGGTCAACGAAGTATGACAAGGGGTGGGGGGGGTCATAAGCTACGTGACGTCACGTCAAAATATAAAGTATTAAACACAAAACATTACCTGTAAACGAAAGACCACACACGCTACCAGCCTACCACACGTCTACTAAAAAAAAAATGAGTACTGCGCTTTTCAGTTCTGGGTGTAATATTGCAAAATATGTGACGTCACACTAGGGAGCGGGGGGTTCCACAAATGTGACCACCTGTGACAAGGACGGGGAGTTCCTCAAATGTGACCACCTGCGACAAGGACGGGGGGTCTAAAAATCATGAAATTCGTGTGACTTAATGTATGGATGGCCCCCAAGGCTTAATTATTATCTTCGTTAGATGACATTGAAGTATGTTTTTCGCTGTGTGGATTTCGCCACACACTCTTTGCAGGTTAACAGAATTGTGATTATAGCGACTGTGCACAGACCGCAGTAAACAGTAAGAGTAGGTACAGAAAAACCTACATTTGTAAATTACACAAATAACCATCTCATGTCATGTGAAATCGATCGTGTAAAAATCGAATCCATAGCACTCAACGAGATAACAATCGACTAGGCCACTATTTCTACCATCACGACAACCTAGCAGTCTAACAGACTGTTACAAAGTTCTCTCAAAGAGTAATTACGTTTGCGTTTTAAACTCGGGCGGTGAAAGTACTTCAAAGCAAATTATCAACATTTTAAGGTACTATTGAGCGCCATTAGTACGTCTAATGTTAGGATTTAAGCGGCCAATCTTAGATGAGTCATTATGTTACTTATAACCGTGAAAAGACTTCAAATTAGCGAGCTCGACAACATAGAGCTGTTAAGTTTTTAGAATAGATTATCTAACCAAAATTGAGAACTCGATCTTCTACGCTGAATGCCAGAACCATTTCATTCTTAACGCACAACGGCCTATAATGCAAGCTTTAGTTTCGATCCCACTTCGTCAATAAAAAAATGTGGATTGTAGGACTGCACGTCATAAGTGAAAACATACACCCATATGTATACATATACACATATATGGCATCTGAGCGTGACGGTCACGCGAGTGCACTGCTTATTCCCCATACCGAAATTCCCAACTTGCCTAAAGGAGTTTTCACTTCAAAAATTCAAATACACTTTGTATTTGAAGTAGAAATACACCACAATAATTATTATTACAGAGGTATTTGCAAGGCCTTAATTTTATTTCTTTGTATCCCACTTCTAATTTTTTATTTTACATAAGATTATTATGAACACAGACTACTCACTACACTGGACCGGAAATGGAAAAACGTAGGCTAAAAGTAACGGTTTATATTTTGAAAGTAAACAAACATAAGAGATAAATAATAATGAAATCTACTGCAACTTCGCAATGATAGGCGTTACGTGTTAAGGTAATATTGGTTAATTACTAAAACACTTGACTGACTCCTCGGACTGACTGCCCTGGACTGACAAACTCTATATAATAATATGTGTCTTATATATTAGTTAACAATAAGGATATAACATTGTGAAATGGAGGGGTGTACATGCGGAAATGATCTTAACAGATTTGCACATATAGTACTGATTATAGCCATAAACTCAAAAAGTATTATTTATCGAATCCTATAAGTATGCCTCATTCGGAGAAAGGGCATATTTTCTAGCTTTAGCTCTAGTTCTCTAAAAAAATGTACAGTGTAATATTTACCCATAATGTACTAGTATTTTGTTTCTTTTTTTTCACTATGTCGATTACTCTTAGAGCGTTCAAAAAAGAAACATGTGATATATACAAAATCAAAACTTTTGTGAACTATATAGTCAGGTCCGTTTGCTTGAATTTACAGGTATACGTTTTTTGTTAAAACCAAATTTTCAGGAATGATACATGATAGTAGAAGTAAATCGTGTATTACATCAGAGTTACTAGAGACACGAAGCAGCGCGCGCATTTCTTTTGTCTCGCACACAGTCGGAGTGGGAGAAATTCATTCAAATGATAGCAACCTCTACTTGACGAAATTACATATTTTACAGGCAAACATTTTTTAATAATGTAGAGAAAAAAATTAACTTTGAATTGAAATATAATTTACTACAAAAACACGTAAGTGTAAATAATCAACAATGAGTTTACACGTGGCTGCCCATAGATTGCATTTGACTGAGAGCTGGCAACCATTTTTTTTTCTATTCCCTATATAATTTTCTTTCAAATGATGTTGGATTCACTTAAAACCATTTATCTGCATCTAAATAACTACAAAAAAAGTGTGTAATTCACACACGGCAGAAGTGAAACTTCAGAAAAGTAGCCTGATTGGTAGGAGAATGGGAAATAAAAAGTAAAATCAACACAAATAATTTACTAATGTTAATAAATTTAGTTTTAGATAATTTATATAAAAGTTATTGGTTAAATGAACACAGATATGTTAAATAATTAACATAAATTAATTAACCAACGAATTTTAATATGCAAATGCACAAAAATGACACCACGTTGACATTGGCGCATTTTCTGAAGGCTTCGTAGTACGCAGGCGCAAAGACAAAGATTTTAACCAGTTGTTTAAATTAATTAAAAATGCAAATGGAAACTGAAAAACTGACTGACAGAAACGAAATTAGGGTGTCCTGGAAAAAATTGTGATTCCACACGTGTCCCGGGTTTTTGAAGTTTTTGTCCGGCGTCGGTAATTTAAGTGATGGCAGGCCTAGCCATGGATGCCATTAGTCCTTCTTAAATAAGCAAACGACGCACTTTACACCGACGCGACTGTAGGTACGTGTGGCACTCGCTAAAAACCGCCAGTTAGCGGCCGGCACTAGACTACGTTGTGCTGGGTTAGGTACTAGATAGTCAAATTATTACAAGTGGCCACATCTAATCGTTCTCAATTCACACCTCACAACTTTACAACCCTGTGGTTGTGATGTGATGCATTATACTGTGCTTAACAATACACGGAAACTTTTTGTAGTCATGCACATTGATTCCCTTCACTATTTTAATGAATGCAACATAAAAATGGCGGCAAACAGGTGTAAGTTTTGGCGCGAGAACTACAAACTATTGGTCAAATTAAAATGTTAATGACAAAATGCTGAAAGCATTTGTATTTATTTACTGTATGGTTATAATGGTGAAAAGTGAAAATGGCCGAGGAAAACGCGAAAATGAACGCAGACAGCCGAAATTGTTTTCTTTTAATATTGTAGACGAAGATGTGTCAGTGAGTAACATATATATTTTCTTTTATAAGGATCTATTCGCTCTTGCCGAAATAAACTAAATCCTACTAATATTATAAACGTGAAAGTTTGAGAAAATGTATGGATGTATGGATGTTTGTTACTCTTTCACGCCAAAACTACGGAACAGATTGAAATGAAACTTGGTATGTAGATAGCTGGAGATCTGCATTAACATATAGGCTACTTTTTATCCCGATATTTCCACGGGACCGGGACTTACGCGGGTGAAACCGCGGGGCGCTGCTAGTATGAAATAATTACAAAATGATTAATTCTTTTTCTTTTTAAAAAGACAACTCCCGCATTAGGAATTACTCCTGTGTCGCGGGGGACTTTACAAACATCGAACCCACGACCTATAAGCATAGCGGTCAGGGTCACTAACCACTAGACCAACAGGTCAGTCGAATTTAGGGCTAATATTATTTTTTGAAAAGTAATATTGATTTATTAAAATAACGTAACGAAAAACTATAAACTCGCAGATCAATTTCTTCAAAATACTTGTTTAAAATAATCTTCTCTTGAAAATAAATAAACCAGTTCGACAAGGTTCTTTCGCTTGCATGACATTGACAGGAGAGTTAGGGAGTTGACTTTGTTACCAGTTTAAAAAATCTTCGTACTTTCAGAGACCTCAAGCATATAATTTTGTCTGCACAATTTGATAGCTCCTATCTCCTTTTTTAATTGTGAAAAAATTAAAATCATCTTCCTATCCTCATTCAAATTATTTCTTGTGTGTAATTTAGACCGTGGAGCATGATTTTTACCTCTAATCTTTATGGAAATGTAGGGCAAAAGGTCATAATGCCGATTTTATTTACGGTGTAAAACAAAGAGTACACAAACACTACGTTAAAGTGCAAAACAAAGAGTTTACAAACACTTGTGCAAAAGATGTTGTCGTTCAAAACTAGCCACGCTAATATTACCTCTATAAGTAGTCAGTCTAAATTTCAATTCAATGCACTCATTGTACTCGTAGGTTAAACCCGCATCAAAACTTGTGTACTCGGAGCTTTGCAAAGTACATTTTTAACTATGACGTAGATAGTGAACATGGTAAACTTATTTCTTACTAGCCGTCCCCGCAGTTTCACCTGCGTTTATGGTCACTGCTCCGCTCCTATTAGTCGTAGCGTGATTTTTTATAGCCTATAGCCTTCCTCGATAAATGGGCTATCCAACACTAAAAGAATTTTTCAATTCGAACCAGTAGTTCCTGAGATTAGCGCGTTCAAACAAACAAACAAACTCTTCAGCTCTATAATATTAGTATAGATTTATATATTTTATTACAAAATAAATGTAGCCTAAGTTACTCCTTATATCACCAGTTATCTGCTAATGAAAGTCCCGTGGAAATCGGTAAGTATACCCGTTCCGGAGATTAGTCAGAATAAACAGACAGACGGACAAAAATTTTTTAAAACTAATTTTTAGGCATAGGTGTCGTGCAAATAGCTGGATGAGTTTAAAAAAACTTCAATTTTATTTATTTGTATTGATTATAAATACCAAAAATTAAATTTCACTAATTTTTAATCTGCAATCTACTTTGTTTCCAGATAGACTTGCAGTTTGCAATACCGTTTCTGAAAATACCAGTAAAGAAAACAATGGACTCGGCCTATGGCATGATTGTAAGTAAATTATAATTTTAAAAATATTCCTTGAATTTCGAACGTTTTGAATTTCTTGTTTTATTTCTTGGCCAGTATAACTTGATCTGTCATTGTATAGACTATTGTACCATGACAGGTCAAAATATATACTGGTATATTATCCCTATATATAACTTTATGTCGTTCTTTTTTGCATAATTTTTAACTTTGCAGCACACGTTTAAAAATTTTAGCTTTTTGCACTTCTACATATGAATTTTAAGTATACCTAACATTTCTTTCCGTGCGCATTTCCTTAAAAATTAGAACAAGGAACGTAATAACTTCACGCATTAATATACCTATATATCCCACTAATATTATAAATGTGAAAGTTTGGATGGATGGATAGACGGATGTTTGTTACTCCTTCACGCAAAAACCACTGTACCGATTGCGATGAAACTTGGTATGTTGATAGCTGGAAACCTGGATTAACGCATAGGCTACTTTTTATCCCGATATTCCCACGGGATCGGGACTTACGCGGGTGAAACCGCGGGGTGCTGCCAGTAGATAATAAGTTTGTATGTAGTAGGTGTGTACAATTTTTGTGTAAAACCTTCAAACTAGAAATAATAAACATAAATAATAATAGTAAAAGAATAATAATAATCATAATACTTAATTTCATTTGTTCTAGGGGCTTCCAACAATAAATATCAACCCTGCTGCTTTGGCGTTGGGCGGTGCAGTGGTCTTGGGCACCACAGTGATACTGCCATTCTTTGCCAAGCAGTACGCGCACAACCAGGAGAACTTCCGATATGCTAAGCGTGAGTATATTTAAACCTGATTTGCTAATATTATCATATACCCTTCGAAGTTTCTACGCTAGGAAGAATCATGGAGCCTTCACCGCGTCGTGCTGGCAAGGTAACTCTATTTATTAAAGACTAGCTGACCCGCGCAACTTCGCCCCGTTTGTAAATTTTCCCCGTTTTTGCAACATTTTTCATTGATGCTCCGCTCCTATTGGTCGTAGCGTAATGTTATATAGCCTATAGCCTTCCTCGATAAATAGGCTATTCAACACCAAAAGATTTTTTCAATTCGAACCTCGATAAATAGGCTATTCAACACCAAAAGATTTTTTCAATTCGAACCAGTAGTGCCTGAGATTAGCGCATTCAAGCAAACAAACTCTTCAGCTCTATAATATTAGTATAGATATGACGGCACGGCAGGACGTTTCACCCCCGAAACTAATAAAAATATAAATGTTATATGACAATTTTCGAAAGAAAGTATCTAAATATGTTTATCTGTGTACAGATCTGTTCACAATACAAGCTAAGCTTATCGTGGGTCTAGATCGCGCTGTGTTTCGTCCCAAAATATGATTATTAATCACATTTGAGAACGTGAGCAGAAACGCGCGTGAAAAGTAGTGTAAATATCAAAATACTAGCTGTGGCCCGCGCCTTCGTTCGAAATATTCGTGAAATCTATCCAAGTTAATTAATTTTTCGCTCCATAAGAACCTTCTACAAAATATTAGACAACATAAATAAAAGAAAAATTAAATCGGTTAAGTTGTTTTCAAGTTATGGCGTGAACAAGGGAAATAGGGATTCATTTTTATATACAGATATAATTGTGTTAAATCGCGATATAATCCGGTAAAAGCAGTTTAATCTCAATGATTATTATTTCATTTGATATTTTCCATAATTTCTGTCAAAACAGCCTACAAGAATAATACTACTAATGATAGGTATCATGATGACGATTCAATGATTAAACTGGCAGGCGCGTCATCTTTGGCAGCGAGTGATCGCTGATAATAAAAATTCTATTATTATTTTTAATTGGATAATGAAATTGGCTTAACCAAGAGAAACCTATTCACTCTACTCTTGAATGATGTTTGTTATTCTTTCACGCAAAAACCACTGAACCGATTGCGATGAAACTTTGTATGTAGATACTTTTTATCCCGATATTCCCACGGGATCGGGACTTACTTGTAAATATAAAAAGTAGCTGGCAAAGCGTTTAATTTTAACTTAACTTACTTAATGTGAACTTTTTGGTGTTTCCACAATAAAAGGGTGGAACCTCTGTCTAATAGGCAAATGAATTAATGGTGAGGGCTCAATAAGTTGGAAGAGAGCTTTCGCACACTCAACAAAGTGAATCCTATAAAAACTGATGAGCAGGGGACTTTACGACGATGCTCAAGAGTATGCAATTACTAATAGTAGTAATAACTGTTGAGCATCGTTTATAGACGAGCTTATAAACGATGTTGTGCTCACGACGACGATAAGCTCACAGGCTCTTCGGTTGATGGAGTGCAGAACTTCAAGTAGGTATTTAGCTGAGCCATCGCAAAGGTGATTATAATAGCGGTGCACGCTCACAAGATTTATCGTCGTATGATAGTTTATAGCAATAGTGGTGTGGTTGTTACTAACAAATTTTGGTTGTTTGGTGCAAAATGGATAAATTAATATCAAGATGTAATAATATACCGGGGCACATCGGTTGCACACCTGCACTTGACTAGACCGCCTTTTTTTGCGTCTGGAAGCCCCCTCGGGCTGTATCGGGCTGAACAGACTAAAACTGTTCGCCGTACTGCGCCTAAAATAGGAGGGATCCGAGAATAGCTTTTATTAAGACATCTGGACCCCCCGTAGCGCCTGTCTGCAAAAGCCAAGGCACCACCTTCGGGTAAATACCTCTCATTTAGGCGACGTCCAGGCACACGCGGACACCGCCTCCTCGCGGGAGGGCACTATAGCGGGGGGTCCTTTTTTATATTGACTTGACATTAACTTAATAGTTATATTTTAACTATGCTACCACCTCAAAATACATAAATACAATTCGTTCTTGTTTGTAAACTTCGCATGAATTTTCGCATTGAGAAGGGGTTGATGTGGTCTCGTACCATCTGGTATTTTCAGAACCTTCAACAAACTGCCGCTACCTTTTCGGAGTACCTTAAGTATTTTTAATACGCTTCAGACCGCAGCGGTGTAAGTTTCAGCACATTATGAAGGCAATTATTGTTAAGATAGCTATATACATATTCAAGCCAAAATAACTTTTTTAAATTACCTACTAATTACTACTACGTGGCTCACATCGAAAAGTTTGAAAAGACAATTAAAAAACCGGACAAGCGCGAGTCTGACTCGCGCACCGAGGATTCCGCAAGCAAACTTGTATTTAGATAATTGATTCCCGAGATGGTACGTCCATCTCCAAATTTCATAATTCTAGGTCAATGGGAAGTACACTGTAGGTTTTGATTTACCTGCGAAATGTTCAAATTTGTTAAAATTTAAGGCTTAATGGCCGTAACTTTTGATTGCGTTGACTTAGAAGCTTGATTTTTCTACAGCTTCAAGGGACCGCTGACATAAGTATTTGATGTTAATTTGAACTTGATCTCTTTTCTGGTTCCTGAGGAAAAGGGTCTTGACAGACAACAAAACAGACAGACATACAGACGGACAACAAAGTGATCTTATAAGGGTTCCTTTTTTCCTTTTGAGGAACGGAACCCAAAAAGTAGTCTAAATACAATAATCTGTAACGATGTCTTCCATCACCTTGAAATTTTTATATTTGCAGTTTTTCTAAACAAAAAATATAACTGTCATCGTAGTTAACGTTCGTATACTCTTTGGTTAACATTTACGTCTAGCCATTTTAATGCCGTTTAACAAATAACTTATAAAAAGTTGTCGTGGTGAAATCTATGTAACTATAAGCACCTCATTTTATTATTCAGTAGGTTACGTTTAATTGTCTTAAGCGGGTGCAAGTCTTGTCATTATATGAACCATATCCATGAAATGTGTTCAAATTGACATTCTGAATAAAGTAGATCTTTGAACATACTAGAACAGTATACGCATCTAAACAATCCAAACTTTGATGAGATGTTATATACTCTTTTCGGATTTGGAAAAAGCGATACAAGTTTTCTTGGACTCAATCTCGGTACGATCTCAAAAACAGTATAAAATTGTAATGGAAATTACGTCGACATGCATTGATTCTGGTACTGTATCTCCCTTACAGTGGTCCTTATGTAACGGTCTGAAAGGTTTGCCAATATTTATGAAGAATACTTACTAAATCTGTTTTATTAAATAACAAAAGTTACATCGAAAACCTCGTGACCTTGAGTCTTCAACACTCACTACATGTCGAAAAAATTTGAAGACAGTTGTTCCTAAGATTATGAATAAAATAGAAAATTATGATAGAAGAGAATGATTGTAATATAAGACGCAAACCTACCACTAGCCTAAGAACCCCCACCCTCAGAAACAGCCTATATTATGCTACCCAAATGTTTCCGAAGAAACCTCGTGTAAGTAGTTGTCAAACTAAAACCAGGCCAGGCCACGATTATTCAACCCCGTCGTGTACTTGTAGCTTTATACCCACACTGCAGAGTGGACATTCTGCAGCGCGCCGGCCGGGCCGCACGTTAATCCGATGCTCACTCATGCGTTGCGCGCGTCATCCTTTCGTATCTAGACTATCGAGTTATTAGTACCTAGCCTAGGTTTATTTATTCACAAAAATAGAGTAATAGGCACATAACTTACTGGTAATTAAATATTCAGATAAATTGATTCTTAAAAAAAGTTAACCCTAAACGTCCCGGTGTCGTCAGTCGCGTTTAAACGGATACGGATGTGGAAACTGTTTTCATTCTAGGGGACTTTAATGCGCACCCCGGGACACGGTTTTACAAAGAGATGTTGGACTACTGCTCTGACGAATTATTATCGTGTATAGACCGTAAGCGACTAGGTGTAAACACATATACATATGTAAGTGATGCGACAGGGTCGCAGCGGTGGCTCAACCATTGTCTAGTCTCTGCGGCGGCCGAGGCAGCGGTAAGTGATGTGCACGTATTATACGACACGCATCTGTCGGATCACCTCCCACTAATGATACATGTAACATTTAATAACATTATTAGCAAAAGACTGATAATAGATAGCTTGATTGCAATTTAAAATACAAATGGGGCAATAGGAATAAGGATCATTGTGATAAATACTGTGATATTTGTAGTGAGAATTTTGGATTAATGGTTCAAAGTAATTATTTTAATTTATCATGTAATGATCATGTATGTAAACTTAAAGAACATGAAGAACTTATTGATATATTTTATTGTTATATTATTAAGACGCTACAAACAGCGGCCGAACGCACTTATATCTATAAGGATGCCAATAAACGAAATATCATAGGTTGGAATTACCATGTTAGACAGTATCATGACCTGGCTAGGCAAACTTTCGTACAATGGAATATGTTTGGTAGGCCTTGCTCGGGATATTACTACGAACAAATGCGTGCCGCGCGTAGGGACTTTAAAGCCGCTTTTAAGTATGTACAAAATAATCAGGAGAGGATTAGGATGGACATATTGGCTCATCATGCGTCGTCAAAAAATTTTCGTAGTTTTTGGACTGAAGTTAAAAAGCTCAACCCAAGGAGTAGCACTCCAGTTAGTGTAGAAGGGGAGACCGATAAAAAAGCTATTGCAAATAAGTTCCGAATGAATTTTGATTTATCACAGCCTGTCACTGGTCGGTCGCGACCAGAGCTTCCACTAAGAGAGCGCACTGCATCTAGTGAGGAGGTTTTCCACGTCACATCCGACGCTGTTAGTGAGGCGCTCGGAGGGATGAAGCGTGGAAAATCGCCGGGTCATGATGGGTTAAGTGTGGAATATCTGTTGTACGCCCCTATATATCCGAGATTTTAGCGCGGTTTTTTGGTCTCTGTGCGAGGCATCAGTACTTGCCGGCGGATCTTATCCGTACTCTAGTTGTACCTATAACTAAGAATAAAACAGGTGATATCTCGAGTATGAACAATTATTGGCCCATTTCTTTAGCGACGATTATGGCCAGGTTGCTTGAACGTCTTATTCATAATAAGTTAAGTCCTTCCTTAAAGATAGATAATGGGCAATTTGGCTTTCGCGCTGAATTGTCTACCGATTTGGCTATATTTTCACTCAAGCAGGTCGTGTCGCAGTATGTCAGCCAGGATATAAGTGTTTACGCTTGTTTCTTGGATTTAAGTCGCGCATTTGATACAATTAATCACGATCTTTTATGGAATAAACTAGATAATAGTGAGGTACAGGCTGGCGTTGTGGGACTGATTAGATATTGGTATTCTAATCAGTCTAACAACGTTAGGTGGGGAGCTGCTATGTCAGACAGCTATAAGCTGTCATGTGGTGTTAGGCAAGGTGGGTTGACTTCTCCTGACTTGTTTAACCTTTATATAAATGAATTGATCGGGGAGCTAAGCAGGACGCCGGTAGGTCTTAAACTTGGTGATAGATACGTCAACAACCTGAGTTACGCTGATGATATGGTCCTGCTTAGCCTTTCGATCAAGGGTTTAAGAAAACCATTAGCTATCTGCGAGCTATATGCTAAAGAGCATGATTTAGTTTATAATGCTAATAAAACGGAAATGATGGTATTTCGGTCAGGGAGAGGGCCACAAAATGTCTCACCGGTATGGATAGCAGGTCGGGTCGTGAAGGTAGTGGAGACGTTCAAGTACCTGGGTCATATATTAACATCAGACATGAATGATGATGCCGATATAGATCGTCAGCGTAGAGCGCTTTCAGTCGTTGGTAATATGATAGCAAGGAAATTTTTTAAGGCCAATGTTCAGACTAAGGTGCATTTGTTTAGAACGTACTGCCAGAGTTTTTATACGTGCCAGCTCTGGACGGTTTACACGAAGAGGTCTTTGGATGGCATTCGGGTACAGTACATAACATATATAGACACCTGATGGGTTTGGCACCATATTGCAGCGCCTCAGGAATGTTCACAGAGGCACGACTGAACTCGTTCAATGCCATCCAAAGATATCGAATCGCTGCGTTCATGGCCCGAGTTGGTACGTGTAATAACAGTATAATCCAGGAACTGGCTGACAGATTGTGTAGTAGTTCAATGTATAAAAAATGGTTAAAGATAGCTGCATAAGTAAGATGTAAGTAGTAGAAGAATAATATAAATTAGGAATAAGTTTAGTTTAGAAACAAATATGGAAACTATTCTGAATTACCGATATATTATTATTATTATTATTAAACAAGAGATATCTATTTTATTTAAATTATTTAGCGGAGAGGGACTTCAGTACCTGTAGTATTTATGTATACTGTGCCGAAACCTCGCAGTACTCCCTCCTACTGCAGTGGTCGGCACAATCATCAGACTTCAATCGCAATAAACAAACAGAAAATGTTGTGAGCAGGTTTTAAAATAAAAAATCTTTGATTATTTTTACATTAATCAAAATCGTTTAATCAAGATGTCACTGTGTCCTTCTCTATTCCTTACATGTTCAATATGTTGCAGCTCTGTGTAGTTTAATAATACACGGAAGAGCTGGCAGTCATGCTCTCTGATTTCTTACAGCTTTGATTATAAAGACTGTTACAAACATGTGTAAGCTTTAGCGTGAGAACTACAGATTATTGGTTCAATTAAAATTGTATGGCAAAATGTTAAAAGTGTTTGTGTTTATTTATTATGTGGTGGTACTTGTGGAAAGTAAGGAAAACCGAAGGGAATTTGAGCAGCGTCAAATGAAACTATTTTCTTTTAATGTGATGGATGAAGATATTAAAGTAAGTAATAATTAACAAAATAAATTTAAATTAATTGTAAATATCTTATCAGTTCAATTAGATTTAATTAATAGTTTAAAATTACGCGCTTCTTCGGTTTTGTAACATTTTATGGATTAAGAAATCAAAATGTTTAAAAACTTACTATTTATAGACTTTAATTACGCGCTTCTTCGGTTTTGTAACATTTTATGGATTAAGAAATCAAAATGTTTAAAAACTTACTATTTATAGACTTTAATTACGCGCTTCTTCGGTTTTGTAACATTTTATGGATTAAGAAATGAAAATGTTTAAAAACGTACTATTTATAGACTTTACACTTTTTATAATTTTTAATATCAGTTTCAAGAAACGGGTTTAATATTTTTACTACTTTTGAGTAAAAATATTTTAAAGATTTATAGATTTTTACACTTTTTATTAGTTTGTACTTTTAAGTAAAATATTTCGTAAAAAAATGTCTATTAGACAATTTTTTACTCACACATTATCAACTATAATTTTTAATTAAACGGCGATATTACATTATTAATCGTTATTCCAGGTAGAAATGGATTTCTCGATACCTTTTTTAAAAATACCTGGCAAGAAAAAAATGGGTTCTTCTTCTGGAATAATGGTAAGTTAGGTGTTCATCAGTTAAATACAACCTAATGACGTATATTGTTAATTTATGTTCCACGTTAGCTTTGTTGTCGGATCATGAAATTAATGTGGGTTGGCAATACATAAAAAGTAATGAAGTAGTCTCTGGTGATAAAAATCTAAAAAAGTTCCAGAAGTATTTCGAAAATTTTTGGATGAGGCCTGATTTTATTCATATATGGTCAGTTTTCGCTAATCGTCATCGGACAAACAATATTGTGGAAGGTTGGAATTACAAAATAAATGGGCTCATTAAAAAAAAACCAACTATGATTCAAATTTTACATGTGCTACATGATGACAATACTCTTGCGAATTTAAAAGTCGATCATTTCACGAGATTTGGAAAGGAGACATTATTAAAAAGGAGTAAGAAATGCATTGAAACAGATGATTTCATAAGGGATGCTCAACTACAGTTAACTTGTGGCGACATTTCTAGCCAGTTATTTTTATATAAAGTGGCTCTCTTTACTTCTTCATTTTAAAATAATTATATTGTTATTGTATTTTCTTTGCCTATGTTACTTCGCGAACTATTGCTACTAAAAATGTAGCAATAGTACGGTGCGTTGTGCTTACCGGACTACTGCGACTAAAAAGTAGCATTAGTTCGGTATACCGGACAAATCACCGAACTACTGCGAATAGGTGTAAAATTACATCTTCAACTGCCCTTTGGCTTGCGAGTATATATTATAAAAAATGAAAAACTTATTTATGTAGTTTGAAAACAAAATACCTACACAATGCAGATGACTATTGGTACAATATAATCGAAATATTGGTGTACAAAAATAGCCACTTTGCTTCAATCAATCAAACCATCAATCATGGTTTAAAAAATATATATTCATTCGTCCTGTAAATAGAGTAAGCACATTCTTTGTAGTCCAACATCACCAATCAATAGAGAATAAGGGTTGTTACTTGCGGTTAAAAATAAATTATGTTAAAATTCCTCAGGAAATTATATGTATAAAGATTTCATAAATTATATTTTTTATTATTTTTTATTTTGTTATTATTTTTTAATTGTGGAACCGAACAATAACAGTAAATGTCTTGGTAATAGTGGGGTATGACGTCATAGCCCCTTATTTTATACAAGTTTCTACAGAACGTATAGTGTTGACATTTAATGAAGAGGAAGTTATTGGACTTGACAGTCCACTACTAAAGGTTTCACTGCAATTTTAAATGAGAGATGTAATAAACTTTAGGACTTCCCAACAATAAACATCAACCCTGCATCTTTGGCGTTTGGCGGTGTTATGGCATTGGGCAGCACAGTGGTATTACCACTCCTGATAAAACAGTATACGCACGATCACGAACCCTTCCGGTATGCTAAGTGTAAGTATTGTTTTCATTAATCACCTATTTTGGGATACGATCTCTTAGTCAATGCAATATTAAAAACGCGCGTCACAGTAGCTACAGCGACCGCCGACCACATCACAGCCATCGGTATGAAAAGATCGTTGGTCTAAATAAAATTGGATCCGAGAGTCCGTTGGATTCTGAGTTAAATGATCTGCAGCCTTTATGAGTGCAGGCCTGAGAGTGCCGGGGTAAATTCATTTATTCACGTGACATTTACGTAAAACAATTTTCGAATAATAAATAAAAAACTGAAAATACGATTAGAAAAGAGCTGATGATCTTCGAAAAACTGATCTATTGATACCGATACTATATTTTACTGATAGATTTTTTTTCATTACAGCTAAGAACACTCAATTAAGTAATCTTTCAAACAAAATAAAACTAAATCAAAATCGGTCTATGCATTTAGAAGTTATGATGCCACAGACAGACACACCCCTCCTTTTTGCTTCGGGCGTAAAAATGGAATTATGGACGACCCCTACGATTAGCTTTATAAGATTTGCGCATTGTTTTTTTTTTCAGTGTAGAAAATAAATTTCTCTTTTATTTACTTCCACGAATATTTACGAAACAGTAAAATATACTTTTTTTGTTGTTATATAAAGCATAATTGCCAAGGAAGGCTTGGTATATAGTCTATAACGCAGCAATTTGTAAAATAATATCCGATTATTTCTTAATAAATATTCTGTAATAAATAAAAGATTTCGCTGATAAAGAATCAGTGCAAGTTGCCGACATTTATTTGAGAAAATTTGCTTTAAGTATGCTTTAAGCACAACGCCAGCAGCAGCTTTTTCTTGTGGTTCTTTTAGGCCTTAAAGATGCACATGACCTTCTGCACTTTGGCTTCGGCGGCGGTTCCACTATACCTGCATCTGCCGGAATATATTGAGTTTCTACGTGAACATAGGCCTTCCTTTTCCTAGGACTCAAGTCGAAACATCCAAAAGGTGGAGTGTATTCGATGTCCCAAGTGGCATTACTTGACAAAGAACTCAAGGATTCTTCTGCGCAAATGCAGTCAGGTTCCTTAAAGGCCGGACAACTGTCTATTACCCTGTCTATTGCAGACAGATCATTGCAGAACACGTCCATGTACGCACACTTGCAAATGTCTTCTACGGCTTCACTCAAGGCCTTTCTAATATCAGCATCTCGTTGTTTTTTCAACTTTACCATTTTTCGAGCTTCAACCTTTGCTTGTTCCTCTGGACTTCGCTTTTTTATAATTTTGAAAACCATGGGGTCGCAGTCTACGTAGGGATCTTCATTTGGTGCTATATCTGTTAAATCTTTTAATGGATTTACCTGAAAATAATACAGTAGATAATCTCAACG
Organism: Euplagia quadripunctaria; assembly: GCA_963859945.1. NCBI lineage: Eukaryota > Metazoa > Arthropoda > Insecta > Lepidoptera > Erebidae > Euplagia > Euplagia quadripunctaria. The sequence goes on along the minus strand of OY982577.1, from coordinate 17,192,799 downwards.
ACGTGTATGAAGTCAATAAATAGTTATCAGTAAATATTTTTTTGGATAACTTTGTATAACTATATATCGCTGGTTTGCGAGAATAGCGACGGAACTAAAAATTATTGATTTTAGAGAATGGCAATGTTTGTGATTTCCGCTAGAGTATTTTGTTCTTAAATATGTAATGAACTTATCGCTTTCTAACGAACGTTAGCACGAAATCGGTGTTGCATCTCTGTTCACCATAAAATATCAAAGATTTATGGTCGTTTGGCATACTTAATTCAATTCGACTGAATTTTGAATTACGTCGATATTCTCGCAAACCAGCGATATATAGTTGTAGTTAGAGCCGCAAACTAGCGGTTCCGGCGGACATCGTCTTGTCCAAACATAAGATTTTCTTTTTGGTTTTATAAATGATTTCGACAATAAAGCAAATGTACTAAAATTAAAAAAAAATAACAATAATAACAATATCGAATAGTAAATCTAAACCATTCAGGGATCAACTCAAATTCACACAGAAAATTCATTAAAATCGGTCCGCCGTTTACGAGAAGCTAAGTCACAAACACACGTACAGAAAAATTATGTAGGTTCATAAAAAGTACCATAATGCTGATTGATTTTATCATCAGAATTTATTATTACAGAATTTATTATTAATCTCTTTATTAACATCTATAAAACATATAAATTACATTTTTAAATACATTATTATAAAAAAATATATATATTTAAAAATATAAAAAATAGTGTCCCACCGGTATCGAGTACAGGGACCAAGCTATCGGTGGTTAGGGTTCCAGAGATAGAAACCTCCTCACAATACGTGCCGTGTCAAGAATGACTGCCTTCTGCATCAGGCCCTTAATCCAGCTGCCTAACGTGAGCCTCTGAAGGTGTTGATCGAGGCTCTTTGCAATCAACCCATGGGCTGATATGACTATCGGCACAATGATTGCCGAATCCACATCCCACATGTCGACCACCTCATGGGCCAAATCCAAATACTTCATTTGTTTTTCTTTTTCAGCCCTTAAGAGATTGTCGTCATGGGGAATGGTGATATCTACAATCATTGCTCGGCGCTCTAATCGGTCTATTACCACTATATCAGGTTTATTGGCAACAATAGTCCTGTCAGTGATAATAGACCGATCCCAGTACAATGTTACACGACCATTTTCAAGAACTGGGTCGGGCACATATCTGTAGTACGGTAATTCCATAGTCACAAGGTTATATTTAAGAGCAAGTTGCTGATGGACTATCCTGGCCACTTGGTTATGTCTGTGCAAGTACTCGCCGTTGGCAAGACGAGAACAACCGGAAATTATATGCCTGAGGCTTTCTCCGGGACGATGACATGCCCGACAAATGTCAATCGTGCCATCCTTCAGGATATGTTTCCGATAGTTGTTCGTCATAACAACTTCATCAGTAATTGCACAGATAAAACCTTCAGTTTCTCCAAAGAGGTCACCGAAACGTAGCCAGGACACAGATGATAATAGATCTACTTCGGGCCCATTTAAGGCCCGATAAAAACGTCCATGCAGCTCTTTGCTCTTCCATACTTCCCTGCGATCTGTAATATTGAGTACTGCAGGTTTGCGCCAGTTCTCTCTACCTAAAGCAAGCGGGGTGAGTCCGTTGTCAACTGCCACAACATCCCGATGCACCTCCACGTTAACAGAGAGGAAGTAATCTCTGAGATTGCATACCTCGCGGTTATGTAGTGTCTTGGCATTTAAAAAACCACGACCCCCACATTTCCGCGGGATATACAATCTCATTACCGATGAACGTGGATGGTGCATTCGGTACGCGGTTAGCAATGTACGGACTCTTCTATCCAGGGCATCAAGTTCCGTCTGAGTCCATCTAAGTATGCCAAAGGAGTAGGTTAGGACTGGTATGACCCAATCATTATAGGCCCGCACCTTATTACCGCCTGACAAAAGACTTTTTAATACTTTTTTCAGGCGGCCAAAGAAGCGTTCCTGTAACGATTGCTTCATAGTCAATTCCTTTAAACCTAACGCCTGTGACATTCCTAGATACTTGTAAGTTTCGTTTGCGGAAAGACGTCTAAGGTGTGTAGAATCTGAGAGTTCCATGCCTTCAGATTCCACAATCTTGCCTCTTTTTACATGCATGACTGCACATTTATCCACACCAAATTCCATCCTGATACATTTACTAAAGTTTTCAGTTACCTCTAGTAATTTTATCAGTTGGAAATTGCTGCAGGCAAACAGTTTCAAATCATCCATGAAAAGGAGGTGGGATATAACCTGACCTCCTCTCCGCAAACGATAGCCTAGTCCTGAACCCTCCAACATAGTGCTGAGAGGATTCAAAGCCAGGCAGAACCACAAGGGACTCAAACTGTCACCCTGAAATATACCCCGCTTGATCTTTATATACTCGCCGTCACCCTGAGATTGTCGACATCCTGGATAGCAAAGAACTGTTCTCCATTGCTGCATACATGCCTCCAAGAAAGTGCATAGAGTTGTATCAATCTTATACAACTCCATCACCTTCAGGAGCCACGTATGCGGCACAGAGTCATAGGCTTTCTTATAGTCTATCCAACATGTCGCCAGATCTTTTCGGTTACGGCGAACTTGTTGGTTAATGGTCGTGTCAATAATAAGGAGCTCTTTAGTGCCACGTGCCCCACTTCTACATCCATTCTGAGAGTAAGACATAACAGAGTTGTTGGTAACATGAGATGCTATCTTCACTCTCAGAATGGACGTCAGTAATTTATATACTGTTGGTAGACAGGTGATGGGTCTGTAGTTTTTGGGATCCGTGGCACAACCAGATTTATAGAGCAGGTGAGTCACGCCTGTGGTCATAAAAGTTGGAAGCGAACCCGATTCCAAGCATGATTGAAATTGAGATGCCAAACAAACATGTGAGCTACGGAGCCACTTTAACCAAAAGTTATGCAGTCCGTCCGGTCCCGCTGATTTCCAATTCGGCAACGAACGAACTGCATAAGCTATATCGATGTTTGAAATCAATACTGGCTCCATTCTATTAATTGACTCACATGATCGTTCGACATCTCGCATCCATTCACCCTCAGTGTGAGCGACAGGCATCGACCAGATGTTACGCCAAAATGAATTCGTGATTTCAGCATCTGGTAAATGAAAGTCACTCACTAAATCAGGCTGCTCCCACCTTCTATAAACCCACCTCTCATCCCTTTGGAATGTGCGATTCTGAGTATATCGGTCCACCCTTTTTTTGTACCTTCGTATGCGATTTGCCCATGCATAAACCTTCTGTTTCAGAAAGTCAATGCGCTCTGTGACTCGCGCTGTATAATCACAGGAACTGATACCAGTTCCCGAAAAAGCCCGATTCACAAAACGCATTACTCTCGGGCGTGTGTTACCCGATCTGAAACAGATAAGCTTGCCAATGAGTACCCTCGACTCAGCGATACGACGCTCAATCCTGCATTGCCACGCCGGAACAACAGGTTTGGACCGAGTAGTGGTGTCATTTCCTGGGAATTTAACACCAGCTACTCGGCATGCTGCAACAGCCGCACAATACAAAATTGAGTGTGTATCGCTGATATCTATGCTTTTTTCAAAATAAACAGGTAACATCGAATCAAGGGTACATACTAGCGCTTTGTTTCGTTTATGCATTGGCAAACGCGGTAAACGTGGTCTACTTTCAAAACTCATGGACCGATATTCCAGAATAGCGCCTTCCAAAGTATTCCTTATTATATCAGAGTACTGAGTACTTACAGATGAAGCATCATTTACCTCCCCTCCTTCAGCAGGATTAGGTTGCAACAACATAGAGTCTGCATTTGTCACAATTTGTGAAGGAGGAGAAGTAGTAAGGCTAACCTGCAAGTCCGAGCGTAGCCTTTCAAGTACGGAGTTATCCAGCAAATTACATCGCTGAATGGCCCGCACTTGATCCGATAGTCTTTGCACCGAAACGTTAACAGCTGGCTCAAGTTCCTGAAACAGAGGCATCATACGATCACGATACGCAGTGAGGTTAGTTCCTCCCTCTGTAGCCACAAAATATGCTCGCATGACGTTCTCATTCATTGAACTCGTCCATTTCATGCGACGCACATTACCACCGGTAGCGGGGGCCCTACTCGAAGCCGATGGGCCTCGGGGTCCCAAGCAGGACGGTGGCCGGCCTCCCCCCGGTCGACGTACAGGTGTTGGCGACGTCGGCGGGGAGAAAAACTCGTCGCTCGAAGTCGAGCTCGACGCCTCTGCAATGGCCGGACCTCTTACTGTGGATTCCGGGGGCTGCGAGGCGGAGCTGAGCGATGAGTCCGGGGATGGTATAAGTGCTTTACTTCTGGCTCTTGTTAGCATTGTCTTTGTCTTCGGTTATTTAATTAATTTATAAATTATTTTGACATGACATGACATTAAATGTCATGTCTTAGTATATATACCTTTTTATGGTCAATTATATGATTTCTGCCGTGTTTTCATTTTAAATTTGTATCTAGTAATCATTTTTGTGTAAACATTTAAAAAATGTGCTGTTTTATTGTTAAATTATGATTAAAAATATAAATATTACATATACTGTTGGTGAACCAAGACTGCTTCTTAGTGTTGCCAGTTATTATTATTATTATTAATATTATTAATAATTTAATATTAATAATAATTTGGTGCCACAAACGTAATAGGGGCTAAGCATATTGCCGTCAACCGGGCACTTTAGGAGTTAAAGAAGAAATAATTGGAAGTAAGAGGAGGGATAAATAGGTAAGAAGAGAAGGCAGCTGAAGTAATTATAGTATAGGGGGCAATCGCGCAGATGGGTCACCTGATGGTAAGTGACTACCGCTGCCCATGGGCACCTGCAACTCAACTCAACAAGAGTCAGTGTATTGCCGGTCTTTATGGTTGGAGCAGGAGAAGGGGGAAGAGTGTGAGAGGGGAAAGGGGGGAGAGGGAAGGGTTAGAGCCTCCGGTAACCTCACACACTTAGCGAAAAGTAATTCAAGCATTGCTTCACTGCCGGTTTTCTGCGAGGCCGTGGTATCACTCCGGTTGAGCCGGCCCATACGTGCCAAAGCATGGCTCTCCCACGAAAGACAATGCGGTGCGACAATTTTGTTTTTGTATGTTTGTGTAGGTCCATAAATGATTATAAATAATGTTTTCAACTCACCTATGATAACAATACTCATACAATGAAGTAACTTCGCAAAATAACACTACTGTTTTTTTATTTGATAGATGACACATATTTGATGTGACAACAGAACTCTCCAGCTGTGCCTCATTTCACGTAACGAAATTCAATATGAAAATGTCAAAATTTTACATAGATTTTTTTCTTTATTAAAATACCATCAAAATTTCCGACTTTTTCCTGACAATTACGAACAACAAAAATAGAAAAAATCGTTTTTATTTATTGCTCCAACATAAACTAGAAAAAAAAATGGATTTTGAATTGATTTTTCATTTTCCTGGTGTAGGTGCACATTTCTAAACAACAATGTCATGAATTTGCATGTCAATTTCAAGGTTTTTTTTTTTATTTTTTATATACAGAAATTTTCAGAAAAATCCCGACACTCCATCAACATGCTATCAATGTCAATTTTCAAGTTCAAAGTGTCAGATTCAAGATTTCTATATTAAAATCACGAATTTTCCTAAATTTGTTAGCACTTTATGTTATTTACAGGGTCTACTATACGACTCTAAAATATGACCACACCTTTATCTAACACCCTGTTTATTTTAGTTTTGAATTTTCAAAGGCTGTTATTAAACCATTATATTTACAACTAGCAACCCCCCCCCCCCCCGTATGAATCACTCTGTCTATTAGTGAAAACCGCATGAAAATTTGTTTCAGTTTATTCGCGAACAAACAAACAGACAGACTGGGCGCGGCGGGGGACTTTGTTTTATAATATGTAGTGATAATTATAATTCATTTCAAACGTGGAGAAGTGTTTGTGAAATTAGTTTCTAATGTGAAAATTACTTTATCTGTTTGTCTAAAAGGTGTTTGTGTAAAGGGTAAAACGGGACCCTATTACTAAGACTCCGCTGTTCGTCCCTCTGTCACCGCGCTGTATCTCATGATCCGTAATAGGTAGACAATTGAAATTTTCAGACAATGTGTATATCTGTTACCGCTATAACAACAAATAATAAAAATAAATTAAAAGGGGTCCCCTACTAGAGACGTATTTTTTTTGGCTTATAGTATTAAATCGTGTACGATGGTGCGGAACTCTTCATGCGGTTAGCCGGTTTTTTTTAAATTTATCACAAGGTATTAAATATACCTGTATAGTAAAAACGTCGCCTTTCCTCTGAACTTTGAGAGCTGGTTTTGGCTCTAGAGGCTCGTCAGGTTCAGAGTCTCCACCGCCAACGTCAGCTCCTGGTCTACTGCCTTTCTTTTTCTTCTTTTTGTTCTTGTCTTTATCTGCCCCCCCACGAGCGCATTTAAACGTCATCAATTTTGCTACACTCTTGCCAACCAGTCCTGGACACCATCCACGACGGACCTGTTCAACCACAACAGGTGACATCATTATGTAAATCAAGGAATTAAGATTCAATATTAAATCTATACGATTTTCCTCCAAACCTTGCTGCAACTAAGCTGGGGTCGACTTTTAACGGCCAAACTTCGATATTTTACGTGAAGCGACTACCATCAGACCTCCACAACCTAAGTACATATACGGAGTCTCTTTTTAGGGCTCCAACTATACGTAACGAATGCCACAGATGTTTGTATGGCAACCGGGACCGACGGCTTAACGTGCTCTCCGAGGCCCGAAGGGATCTCAATATGTTAAGAATCGTCACACATTCTAAGACTGACCTGGCTAGTATTACTTGACCTTGTAATGTGCTAAGACTTGATAAAATTCGGAGTGCAGCAGAATATTTATATAATGAAAGAGTACAAATAAATTTTACAGACAACGGAACGCAAAATGTACATAATACCTGTTGCAAAAATGTATGTATCTTTTTACTTGTTACTGTTTTATTACTGTATTTGATTATAAGTATATATATATCTAATATAATGATATACCTAAACAAACTATGAATTAAATTATACATATAGATATCCTATCCTTACTATAATAAAGCTGAAGAGTTTATTTGTTTGGTTAAAGACGCTAATCTCAGGAAGTACTGGTTTGAATTCTATATCGGATAGCAGAGACATTTCAACAATCATCAACATATTTCAATTAATTTACACAAAATCTTAACAAATTATACACCTAAACCTTCCTCATGAATCACTCTGTCTATTAGTGAAAACTGCATGAAAATCCGTTCTGTAGTTTTTCAGTTTATCGCGAACAGACAGACAGACGCGGCGGGGGACTTTATTTTATAATATGCAGTGAAGAAATGTTCATTCGCGTCGGAAGTATACGACTAGGATATGAACCTATAGCCTCCGATTCGCAAATATAGTACACGCACACCCCAGTTATTGTATTTCATGGTGAATGGTACCTTATACCCAGGAACATCTGTCGCATTCCAGAGCCACCCCATATTGGCTGGCACGGGCAATCCGCGCTTGAGGTATATGCATTGTTTATGACCAAAGTTGACTCCTGTTAGATCAAAGCAAATAATTAAAACAATCAATTTTACGTACCAGTTTACGCTGCAAAACGTAGAATGTGTAAAGTTAAACATTTTAAATCTTATTTTCTTCTTTATGAACATTTCATTACGTTACTAAAAAAATCCATAAACACTTCGAAAACTTTTAAATCAGTTTTTATGGATTTTCTCAATAACTGAGTGAGTAAAAGAAAATGTACGATTTAAAATCTAAATTTACACATTTGACTTTTATGAGATACGGAGGTAAAAAACCTGGAAAATCAAACGGTCATAACTTGTAAACGCATAGTTTTTTTTTGTTACTGCCAGATTCATGCCCTTTTAGTGGATTACGTAAGTGTTCCTTTTTCCGATACACTCTGTATAAAAAAAGTTAGTATTTTTTGACGTACATAAATATGTTTAATTGATATAATTTGATAGGGTGTTTTCTAACTTTATAGTAGACCGCAGACAATGTATACTATTAATAATTATGGTTCATATGAACGTATTTACCTGGATATGTGTCTCCAAAAGTGTAATTATACTTGGAAGAGTTCTTTTTTTTCTTCTTCGTGTCACCCTCTTCTTCATCTCCCATCTTGATTTAGTACGTACTTATATCTAAACAATGTGATAGTTTGTTAAATTTCAGTACCAGTTTACAGTATACTTGCATTAAAATTGACACGGAAGATCTATTTATATACTAGTTGATTGGACAACGATACGACCATCAAACCTTCAAGAAAAGTCGCGTAGTCCCATCTCAAAGTCCGGCAACGCACTTGTGACTCTTGAGTTGCAAGTGTCCATGGGCGACGGTAGTCACTTACCATCAGGTGACCCGTCTGCTCGTTTGCCCCCTACACTATAAAAAAAAGAAATTATGCATATTAAAAAAAATTAACATGAGTAAGTACGTTTTACGATCGACCGTAAAATTGCTGCAGAATAATTCGTCGGTCAACGAAGTGAACAGTATAAATTCCCCAAACATCTTACCAGGATGAAAAATTGTGGCTGTCGGAATCGAATGGCAAAAACACAAGGTGACTCGGCGCGGTCATAGTTAAGCTAGCGTTCTCCACAGCCGAAGATATTTCCACCCTCTACAACGACGTGGGTTGGCACGCGCTACTCAAAACTTGACGGTAAAAATAATGCTATTGTTCATACTTATTTCATAAAATGTAATTTCTATGAAACAGCCATATAATAATTAGCCCTCATTACTGACTTATACATCTTTTAGTACATAAAATATATATATATATATAATGTTGAGATAAAAGAGTGATACGTAATTTTATGTCGTAATCCAAATCCAATGTTTGTTACAAAAGTATTTTTATAGTAATATACTGGGACAAGGCAAAACATACGAGAAACGGGTACAAAGAACTAGGTTACACATACGATATACGACAAAACGCTAGTATTGGTTGACATTCCTTGGAAAAGAGATGTTGTTTTAGTCGGGTAACTTTATGTAAATATATATAAATAGCTAACTTCTCTTTAACACTACTTCTATTTATGTTATATACTTATTATATTCTGCTAATTTTTTTTATATTCAACAGAGTCTACTCTTGGGTTTATCCTATAGGGTGTATTTAGAAAAAGGAACAGTTACCTAAATCCCTGAAAGGGCATGACTAGCATGCAGTTACAATAGGAATTTTTGAAAGAAAACTATTCGTTAACAAATGGCAATTCAAATGGTCACAACTTGTTAACGAATAGTTTTCTTTTAAAAATTCTTATTGTAGCTGCATGCTAGTCATGCCCTTTCATTGATTTAAGTAACTGTTCCTTTTTCAAATACACCTGTATTTGTATTTGATCGGAAATGTAAGGTACTCTAATTACAATTAAAAAAGTAAATCAGTTGTATACGTATAATTAGGTGTTACATTTTGTGGGTTACAAAATAAAAATCAATTTTCATTTAACTTGGCTTTTTTTCTTGTTTGTACTTCTCTTGAATAGCTAATTTGTGTGACCCACAACACTCTTTACCCATCAAAGCTTTCAGTACCTGCTCTTTGTCACAGCACCTCCTTTCCGTATCCACATTAAATTTGTTAATACAACGCAAATCATGATCCTTTTGATATTGCATGTATTCTTGTAAGGCCTTCTTTATTCTCTGATATTCTTTTGAACAGCACACTTTTCCTGCGTCACTATAGCTCGGTGGGTGCGTAGGCTGTACTGCTGTCTTGTACATTCTGGCAAAACCATCTGGTACAGAACATGGTCTACCCATCACAGGACACGGACCAAGCTGTACGGGAGGTAAACCGTACGGAAGAGGTTCTGCTTCATCTTCTTCATCGTCCTTCTTAAGTTCTTCTTCGTCGTGTCTCGCTGTCACAGGACAATTATTTTTATGTTTATAAAGCGGACAATATGCCCTATGTGCCTTTCTTGCAGCTTTATTTGATGTTTCAGCTATGCAATTACAGTCAAAGGTCTTACAAGGTGGAGATGGCTTTGGCGGGTTACATCTGCAGTCTTTATCGTCTGTTATTTCCGTGCAACCGCTATAAGCTGCCGAGCTATTGTATACCCAAAAGTTGTTATTTCCCATAGTAACTTTTGAAGCTTTGCTTGATGTGGGTCTAGTACTGTTGCCACCAGGTGTCTTACGGTCAGTAGATTGTCCAGCAGTAGCAGCTACACTATCAGTTTTACTCGCAGAAGTTATTTTAGCTATGTCTTCAACGCTATTAAATGTTGTATTGAAATAGTCTTGTATAATATAGTCTCTCCTAAAAATAGCGTCTTTAAAGTTTGGAAGACTAGTTACATATTGAGTTCGTGTTTCATTTTTTGGCGTGCTTGTAGGAGAGTTTTGGAGAGGGGTTGCTCCAGTATTAAAATGCTTATTTTTTCTATCTAGACACGTTTCACCAACACTGGTCAGTCCACCACAACCGGAACATGCAGTTTTATCGGGCACTGCTTTTTCAGGACAATCTTCTCTATGCCACCGATCGTCTTTGCAGCCACAAGTGCCGCAAATCTTCTTAGTGCCTTCTTTTTTACTATCTGCTGGGAGAGAACCTGCTTTTTTCTTATAGCTATCAAGATTTCTAATATATGCCCTCACCTTTTGAGCCAATGGACAGTTAGAATTTCCACATGGACCTACTATATCTCCCATTCTAATTTTGTCAATAGTGTGTTTCTTTTGAGATTCCGTTGCATTCCCTTGTGTTTCGTCATGTTCACATACACTCTTACCGGCGCCGGCGCCCGCGATTCCACAGCTTTGTAATTCTGTACATACTTCGATTTTCTTTTGTGCGTTACCCATGACATCGGGATCTTCCAGAGTAGTGGTTTCATAAAGGCTACCAATCATACAGAAGTTAGGATCATCTCCCTCAATCCTCTTGCTTTCGAACATGCTTGGCGCTTTATTAGTTCTAAAGCAAAACTTATCTGGGTCACTCATTTGTTGCTGGAATTCAGTGATAATAGTATCTCCTAAAGCACTTAATCGTAATATGAAAGTAATCTCACCGGCTTTTCCACAGCAACATTCTTGATATAAAGTAGTTACCTCCTTAATGCTCAAGGGCTCATGCATTTTAAAAGCATCTGCAGTTTCCTTTAAATAATGGAAAAAACTTGTATGCCACTGCATGTTTCCTACACCCACATACGTTTTATTTTCAGGTTCATTTTCATCGTCGTTCCAAATTTCTATTTCAAGCGGGAATTTGGATAAAGTGGTGATTATAGTATCAGGGTATGATGGGAAGAGGAAAGATTTGCCAACTCTTATTACTCTGGTAAATTGTTTTCGCCCTGATTCGGTCACTTCTATTGTATCATCTTTTTTCTCCTCACTAACGATTAGCTGGCCTTCTTTTATGAGGAATTGCGTTTTAGGCCCAAACTTTATTTTAATGATAAGGTTCTTATCAGCAGAACTGTCGTCTTCGTTAGTGAATACTGTCACTTTGTCAACGAATATTTCAATCATGTACATTTGCTCCATTACCTGCCAAGTTCAATAGTATTGTCAGAATACTCACTTCATTTCTTCAATCGTATATTATTATGCATTACTTTATATTAAAGACGTCATCTTCGAAGTTTTATTTCATTAAGGAATATTAACAGTTTTTAGCACAAACACATAACGTAAAACTAGAAAAATGTACTTTTAAATATATTTTAAAGAAATACTTGTTTCTAGCATATTACAGTATCAAAATCGAAGATCACTGAACGATGAAACGGAAAAATGTTTTATAAAATGAAAGATGAAAACGATACTTACGATATGTTTTAGAAATCTCGCCCTCGCCGCTATTGTAGAATAGACATAGCTATTGATCACTGATAATTTTATTTTATAACCCAAAAAATATGTTTTATTTCTTGTTGACCGTTTATACAACTGACATTTTGATGACAGTATAGCACCTTCTTGAAAATGGAAGCGCGGCCATCTGATTTTTCTACAACTGTTTTTTTTTGGCCAGCGGTTTCACCACAGAGTTCCTTTTATTTTTTGATAAGAAACTCTTCATATTTTCTGGATACTTGTATAATAGAGGTCAGTGTTTGGGTTCCATCCTAATATAATTATAAAAGCTAGTTGGGTGACATAAGACATTTATTTTATATTAACATGTGTGTACAATAACTACCTACATTTAATAAATAGTTGATCCAATTCTTTGTGAAATTCTTACTACACATGATTATTCATGTGTGTAGTGTCCTAGTATACGAGTTGTTATTGTTGTTGTTAGGGTTCCGTACGTCTGGATGAAAAACGAAACCCTTATGGGATCACTCGTGCTCTAACTCTGACTCGTCTGTCACAGCCAATTTGCTTCGAATCTACTCCACGGATAAACTTGAAATTTCGTACAAATATCAATATCTGAGACCCAACGACAGATGTAGAACGTTAATAAATGATTTTTGAAAGGAGGAAAGTTTAGGTGTATAATTTGTTAAGATTTTATTTGATTGTAAATTGAACTAAATTGATTGAAATATGTTGATGATTGTTGAAGATGTCACTGCTATCTGTGCGAAGCCGGGGCGGGTTGCTAGTTTATGTATAATTTTAAAATTAATAGTGTACATAGGGCACACTGAAAGTTCTGCGCTCCTGGCCGCTCATAAATGTTTGAATTTTGAATGTTATATTTTTTTTTACTTAAAAAACTCAATGTTTGATAAAAAAAAAAATTGGCGGGAAATCGCGTGTCAATTGTTTTTATCACAAGTTGAACTTCGTCATCCGTAGAAAAAAAATGTAATTAACGCGAAAAGACTTTAAGGTGATGATTTTTTATGATTTTAAAAGTTCACTGACTCCGCAAGACTGCACTGCTCGTCTTCAAAATGCTTTTGGGAGGTAAGCACCGTAAGGCGTTGGTACGCAGAATTTCATCGTGGCCGTGTTTCTCTCTATTAGGAGAGACGGGGGGGGGGGGGGGGGTCCTAAAAACATGAAATTCGTGTGACGTATTATTTATTGATGATCCCTTAGAGCGTGCAGAATAGAATGAAGTAGTTGCTTTAAATTTAAAATTACAAATGAGTACCTATATTAATTAATATAACATCAAAATAATTTTATTGTTTTTTAAGTAATACTTTAGGACCTGCTTGGGCTGTAGCGCTGGTATGAAATCATCTTACTTATATCAGATGTATTCACAATATGATCGTGTACAAACGCAACCCCCGACAGGTATTAACCCGTTTCACCCTAGACGGGTCCCGTCGCCGGTGTGACCATCACCACTCTTCACTTCACTCCTCCGGGAGCGCACGCGGAACACGGAGCGCTGTCTCTCGGGGCTGTATTTACAAGACAAGGGCCTCGTTTGCCTATTTTTCAATTACCCCAATCCAATTCTAACATAGGTTAGACTTCACGGTGCAGTGGTGATCTAAACCGTCCTGTTGTCGTCTGGCATTTCTTTTATTTCATGGTAACATTGGTGTCAATTCTGTTGTATTTACTCTATTGACTATAATTGACTAAATTTTCTTCATACAATATGTAAACCTTGTACGCTTTGAAACAAGGTCTTATTTCAAATTTAAACAAGTAGGTAACATATGTCGCTATCGAAATAAGCAATTTATTTGTCGACTAAAGTCTGACACGCTTAAATAAACTTTAATACCACGTAGCGAGAGCCGCTACCCGTTGAATGCCATCTCTTTTGCTCTGTGTTTTTAGTAAGCGTCTTCGTAGGTGTCGATTAAAATAACGTCATCTTAGTTCGTTTTGAACAAGTTTTTTTACGGCAATTATACGCCATTTGAATAAATGGAGACTCTCGCTGCGTAGAAATAAAATAGATGCCAGTAACAAATAGACCTTGTTACGAAGAAGACAAGGTTGATTTCATATGAAGAAATTAAGTCAGGTTTTAGTTTAGTCGAGTGTACAATAGAAACGGGACCATTAGCGCACAACCTGCTGGAAAGTCACTATTTTGGTAGCTTTACGCTGACGAAGCGGGAAATAATTCTTGGTTTTATCACACATACACTGTTCTATGGAGGGCCTGGTAATCTGTGTGACAGGGTTTGCTAGTGTAGATACAAGTCTCACACAAGAGTCGTTTTTGATTATGTATTAATGTTTATAAAAATAGCTTTAAGTTACCTTTGTGGAAGGAAATAAATCATTATTATTTCATGAGTAAATCAATCGTGTAAGATGATAGGCTCCATTAATTATATATTATGTTTCTAGTGATTGATAACGCAGAATTCAGTGCTGATACGTTACTAGACTTGGGTCAGCAAATGCTGAGGAACAGCGACGGTTTTGGAGGATGCCCGCTTAGGCTGGCGTGCTGGGCTGCGCAGAAGGACATGGCAGACCCTCGAGCTATACTCGGACAAATTATCAAGTAAGGATAATATTACTCTACACATCCCACTAATATTATAAATGTGAAAGTTTGGATGGATGGATAGATGGATGGATGGATGTTTGTTGCTCTTTCACGCAAAAACCACTAAACCGATTGCGATGAAACTTGGTATGTAGATAGCTGAAGACCTGAATTAACGCATGAGCTACTTTTTATCCCGATATTGCCACGGGATCGGGACTTACGCGGGTAAAACCGCGGGGCGCTGCTAGTGTATAATAAATATTTAGTTTGTTTTCAGGGATTCCAATTTTCAATTTGATAATAAGATATTGATAAGATATCATCAAAATAGAATTTTAAATATTATATTGGATAATAATTTTATTGTATTGTCAAACTGCTATGTACATCGGTGGTACAAGTTCAACTGTGAGGTCTCGGGTTAGATTCCCCGTGAGTGCAAGCATCTTTATGCATGAATATGTCTAATTGCATTGGTCTGGGTGCTTCTATGTACGTGTAAATGTATTTATATATAGACCAGTAAAATGAACTCATTGGAAGCCCGTCGTACCATATGCACCATTGGTGCAAATGAGACTAATTGGTTTCATTTGCACCATCAATATTTATACAACTGCTTCACCATACTTTCTTTGTACCGTAGGGCTTAATGTGGATGTAATTCCTTATAGGTAGCCACATAGTTCACGGTAGATATGTATTTATGGAATAAGAACATATCTGTGAATTTCCTCACATTTTAGAGTTGTATTATTCCATAAATACCCTGAACTATGTGGCTTCCTGTAAGGAATTATATCCAGCACTTTTTCTAATTTTACTGGTCTAATATAACATGTATTTAAAAAAAAATCTAAGTATGTTTATTTATCTTCTATAACACATAATACAAGTTATGTTTAATTTGGGTCTAGAAGCACTGTTAAATCTTTCCCAAAATATTATACATAATAATATTCTGACATATTAATAATAATAATAAAATTCATTATTATTATTAACTACCTAGATACACTTTTGTTATAAATTTTACTGATTTAATTGTGTTCTTTGGTTGAGACTTATTTAGACTTCCTACGGTCGGTGATATTACGGACGGACGCGAACCAGCCCGCACCGACTCAGCGTGGGTAGAGTAGCTTCCGCAAAAGCGCAGACGCGTCCGCTCCGTTCTGTCGGATACGGCGCGCGTCGGTAACTTCAAAGGGGGCTTCGTCTTTGCCAAAGCCATTTTGTCATTCAAAATCACGGACCGTGGGAGTCCATTTTTAATGACTTTCTTCCCATACTAGCTGGTGCAGCAGTATCGTAGCGTGATACATAGCCTATAATCTTCCTCTATCCGATACAAAAATAGTTATTCAAATGTGTCTGATAGTTAAACAAACAATCAAACAAAAGAATCCTTCAGCTTTATTATATTAGTAAAGAAAACTGGATGTTTCTGCTCCACACCTTATGTTTGGAGTTCAAAATAGTGTTCATACTGTATATATTACACTATTGTGTTGGTTTCAACATGTTAATGTGCAATACAATACAACCATGGATCACAATTCAACCAATACAGGAAGCTGTAGAAGCAATTTAAAAAAAAGGTAATTTACCTCGTGATCACAATCGGTCGTCGGTGTTGACAAGTAACAACACGGTCCGCTTGATGGTAAGCGATGACCGACGCCTATAAACAATCGCAACACCAATAATGTTACTTGTACGTTGGCCACTCTATCCTCCTTCCCAGGCTCTTTAGCTCACCAACAGAAAAATACAACACATTCAGTAGTAGGGCTGTCGTACTAAAGTAAGATGAAGGTACTGAAAAGTTTGGACGTCTCTAATTCTATCAGAAGTGTGGTGTAACCTACAATATATTATAAAATAAGGCTGGCAACGCACTTGTGACTCTTGAGTTGTAGGTGTCCATGGGCGACGGTAGTCACTTACCATCAGGTCTGCTCGTTTGCTCCCTGTAATAAAAAAAAGGGGGTTTTAATAGAGATTTAGAGGTAGAGATAGTTTCATACGAATTCCGACTGCTGAATTTAGAAAAGCCAACATCAAGGCCAATTATATTATTTTTACGCATTTTATTCTGTTTTAAAAATCAAACCTCTAAAAAAACAGCCGGTCACACAATATATAATAATATTGTAAATATGGCGATTAAAACTCGTAGGAAAGAACAAGGTTATTTAGCTTTGATTTTTTGTAAGCTACAGGTATGTCTAAAGTCATGTAACCTAATAGGTGTTGGTTTCAAGAACTCCGACAAAATCTTCCCTTAGTGCAAAAAATGTAGTGTATGAGTGCAAAATAAATGTTTTTCTTTCTATCTTTCTTTCTTTCTTTCTTTCTTTCTTCCTTTCTAGGAGACAGTTTTTCTATGAGATCTCTATAAAACTACACCATTTGCGCAAATAGTGCTTCATTTATTTTCTGATCATTTCTGACCATCTGTATTATTTTTCAGTCACAAGCTGCTTCGAGACAGCTTAAATAACCTGTTTGAAAGCAGACTGATAAGTAGCTCAATTATATCTAAGTATGACAATAATTTTGCTCTTTCAGCAACAAGCTGCTGTCAGCAATGGTGAACTCCTCGGCGGTGGAAGACGCTATGATCTCAGGGTTACACGGCCGCAGTTGCAGCACCTACAGCCCCTGTCCATTGCAGGAACACCACGTGCCGCTGCTGATGAACAACTTGGCTATGCTTACTAACGCGCCAGATATTTATTGATATTTTATTAGAAATAATGTTGACTATTTGATTGTTCTGACTATTCTGTATTTACTTAAAGCAATTTATAAGGTTAAATATTGTCGTCATTGAAGAGAAGAATATTCTAGTAATATTTCACCCAAAAACAAGTTTCGGTGGCTACTAATGCAGACTACATTGTGTAATGAAATGTCTCGGTACGGTGTCACTCACACCCTGTATTTTAGTCATTAGGACTAAAATACAGGGTGTCAGGCCATCATTCTGAGTGGAAAATCATTGGAAATTTGTGAATGAAAATTCATATTTTTATTGCTTAAATGTAATTTTTAGGCATAGGTATCGTGAAAATAACTGTATGAGCTTAGAAAAAAACCATTATTTTGACATTACAAACAGACACTTAAATTTTATTTATTTGTGTTGATTCATTGGAATTCTGGGTGTATTTTTTTAACTAACTGATCTTTCAATCTTTCAATGATGATTTCTGCCGTGTTTTGTCCTAAACATTTATTTTCATTGTTTTCGTACATTTTCTTACAGGTATTTCAGTTATTTCATTTATAATTGTTCTCGCATGGAAGCCGAAACGCTGTTGTAATATTTCTTGTACAACTAAGTAATGTGGCAACACACAGTCCGCCTGTTGGCAAGCGTTTCCGCTGGCATTAGCAGCAGTGTTGCCTACCACATGATACTCGTGATTAAAAAAAACACTCCTTTATATAATAATATCTTTATTTTTAAATAACATCTCTAAGTAAAATACTATCACGGCCTGTAACAAAATGTATTCACATATATTATATTTATTAAATTATTTTACTATAAATTAAAAAAATTATAAAAGTATAATTCGTGTGATTTTATTTCATATAATATTAAATGTTTTCGGTTTTTTAACTGAATAAAATTGATTCTAAAACCAAAATACAACCAAAAAGGAAGGTAGTTTATAGGTAGGACACGTCAGCTAAGAACGGATGTTACGACAGGGCCGGATTAAGGGAGTCTAAGGGCTTTCGCTTTATGTAAAAGTTCTTGTTTTAGCTATTAGACACACGAGGTTGAGATTAACAGCGTAAAATAAATAAATTGGGTAGTAGGATTTTTCTTTACAGATACAGCTTAAGGTGTTCAAAAGATAATAATATATTATATTTCTTTCGGGTATTCTTTTGCTATTTATTTTAAATCCAAAGTGATATTTGGCAATCACGTAGTTAATATAGGTAGGAAAATTCAGCTAACACAGGTTTTTTTGTATAGGACTGAATTAAGGATAACTGGAGGTGATCGTAAGTCTACGACAACCTGTGGGTTTAATATTACAAATAATATTATTAATAGTTTCAATATTACTTTGTCTGATTGTTGCATATCCGAAAACGCTTAAGTGATACATAAAAGTTCATTGGATACTTTCATCCTGGAACACATACTGTTAACAAGTGTTGATATTAACCTTTAGATGGCTGACAAAATCTAGATTAACGCCAGCTAAGCCACGGGCAAAAGATGTATAAAATCTGCTCTGGACAATTCACAGCCAATTTTTTTTTTAGATATTAGTCTAAAGTGTAGTCCCATTATGAGCTAAGCTAAGTCATAATAAGTTCATTTCTCACTGGGGTCCTAAACCAGCAGACAACAAAGGGACCTTTACTTAGTTAAATCGTGACGTCGATTTATGTACATGGCACATATAAACACAGGAACAAAAAAATTCCCACACAAGATTAGTTTCATTATATTAAAATTTAACTTTGGTGTATGCACAGAAGAATAAAAAAAGATGAAGGCACTTCCACGTAGCGATTGCTTTTGTGTCATAATTATGCGAGGATTTGCAACATCTAGTTTAGCTGTACTACAGCTTCGGATCTTAAATGACCAATAACGTCAATAAAATGTCAATATTTTTTTGCAATTAATTTGCAAATATGTAAGTTTGACATTAGCGTTCCTATGGGCCTCTTCCTTTTATTATACAGTGGTTGTATGAAGAATACTTGGTTATTAAAAGGCAAATGGGTGCGATTAATGAAGGAAATCAATCAATTTTGCGCTTTACAACTCCACGGCCCAAAATGTCACCAACCATACACAATAGACAGAGCGCGCCTTAGAATCAAGTGATGGCTTAAGGCCTTCCTCCAAGCACCGTACTTCTCTGTATCCCAGGTATCAAAGGCACTATGCTGGTCAAGTGCGAATCGACATATTCATTAATTAGATGGGATTTATTCACTTCCATCGCTTGCATGCATCGTTGTGCAGGAGTATTCCATTATCGAACTGATGCTATCTCTGTTGAGTTTCTTTGCGTAGTCGACCGGAGTGTGACCGAGGATGTCCTTGGAGTTTACGCTGACTCCTTGCTGTATCAAGTACTCGGCCGCATCCTGACAATTGCACAGGACAGCCTGAAATAATAAAAAAATAGGCTTTTGTTTACTACAGATATTATGTACTACGTGAAGTTTGTACTGTAAAATTATTCTTTCTTCATTTATCATAGTACATACAATTGAAGAACAGGTGAAACTTTAGGGATGACATGTACATTCCGAATGAACTGGGGATTAACAAATGAATGATCTGAAGGTAATACGCAAATGGTGTACTATTTTTGCGATTTCAGATTTTTAGTGTACCTGATTAAGGGACGGCAGATATTATACATAAATACACATTGCTATGTATATTATGACTATGACAGCAAACCTAGGTTGTGCATAGTGTTGCCAACACTTGAACCACGACAAAAAAGAAACCATACCTGAAATGGGTGATGATTTATTTAGAACACAAAAAATAATCATCCCTCTTCCACCATTGAGTGTCATTTTAGAGAAGCGTGTAAAATACTCTTTGTATATTATGCATATAAACAAGTTTTCAAACAAGCACACGTAATTGCACGGGTTGCAAGATTATAATATATTTAGTCACCGCTCAATATTAAACGCGGCGTGTACTTACTAAAATCACAAAAAAACAACCCAAACATAAAAAGCCTGTTTTGAAATTATTTTTCTTACCTTATGCAATGGTGTCTGATAAAGTTCATCTCGCACTTCGAAACTGGCTCCGGCCAGTTTCAGCGCCTCCAACTTTCTCAAGCTGCCGGTTCTGATAGCCGTGTTCACTATGTCGGTCACGGCCGGATTATCGGCATTTGTAAGATGAGCTCCGCACTTGAGAAGAACTTCGATGATCGAAGTGTCGTCTCGTAGCACGGCTGTGATGAGCGGACACTCGCCATGACTATAAAAAAAAAAACACAAATCAGCAAACTCGCCCTAACTGAGTAGAGGTATTAGATAAAGTACTTGTAGATGTATAGGGTACAGAATTTATACTTTCCAAAAACATCAAAACTGACTGACAAGTGAAATGTATTTTATACAAATAAAAATTAAATACTTTTCCTTGGTAACCGCATCATTTGAAAATGGCTGGACCGATTTGACTCGTTAAAGTGTCAATAATAGCCCGAATAAGGTTTTTAGACAAAGAATAGTTGGAAAAGTTGCCTACAAAATGGGGAAATTAGGGAAAAATTGGAAGTGCTTTTTCCCATAAAATTAAAACAAATTTATTGAAATTTTGACAAGACAACGTCTGTCGATTCAGCTAGTATCGAATATTTCTAGTTATTGAACTCAGAATCCTTAGTCTTCTAGTATCCTCTCTTAGTAATAACATCGAGTAGATTATTTTATCTAAAATATGCAGTTGTAGTCTTTTAAAGAAACAAACGTCATTGCGAAACGCAGGAATTGATTTCATTTAAGGTTCTTAGCAACTAAAAATAACTGTCTAGGTACTTAGTCTTGTAATGCACATTGGCGCCATTCTTAAGCAGAAACTGGACGATATTGGACTTCCCGTGCAAGATAGCTTCGTGGAGAGGAGTCTTGCCTTCCGTGTCAACTGCGTTCACATCTGCACCCATATCTGCAATCGGATAATTTTGAAATATTTCAACACTTTTCATAGCCTTCCCTGTAGTTTTACCTACGTTTATGGTCACTACTTCGCTCCTATTGGTCGTAGCGTGATGTTATATAACCTAATCGATAAATGGGCTATCCAACACTAAAATATTTTTTCGATTCGAACTAGTAGTTCCTGGGATTAGAGCGTTCGACCAAACAAACAAACTCTTCAGCTTTATAATATTACTATAGATTAATAGCATTTGGACCGTCTGTTAATAAGTTAATAATTTATGAGCGCTTGCAATACTAGATGATCATTAATCTTTTGCCTACCCAATAAAACTCTAAATAGAGATAGAAGACATCATTGTATGTATGTATGTTATATGATAGACTTAGGTATATATATTATATATTTATGTATGTTTTGTATGGTGGATGGAGGTATGGTGCAGGATATCTGTATATTTTTATATTGATTAAGTTATAGTAATTATAGTTCTTAATAAAAAATTGAAATGCACCTCCAACTACAACTGTCTCTTCGAAACAAATTGATCCATCCTAAGGTTGCCTGGAAGAGATTGCATTTTGCAATAAGGCCGCCCTTTGTACATAATCTTTATGACAAATGTATGTATGATAATTATACTGTAAGACTGGTGTACAAATAAAGTGTAATCTATCTATCTATCTATCTATCATTTCTGCTTCAGTTGAAGACACTCACTCTATAGAAGACATTTAAAAAAAAAACTGTCAGTCGTAGAACTGCACGTCAGAAGTGAAAACATAACTAAAACATCTGTCATCTGAGCGTGACGGTCACACGAGTTCAGTGCTTTTTCCCCATACCAAAAGTGCCCAACGTGCCTAAAGAAGTTTTCACTTCAAAAATTGTTAATAAGTAATTGTGAGTTGCCGATGAAGTGTTCATTTTTGAAGAAAGTGATGCCATCTACTAGTGACATCCATCAAACTGAACGTTCGGACGAAATTTTGAATAAACGTTTTCGCTATTGAGCACTGAGGTGTTATAAATTTTCACCTAAATTACATTTATGCTTTTGTTTATTTTACCGTATGAATTGCGCACACAATTAGTACTTTATTGAACTAATTATATTTTTAAAGATTAATATCAATAAAAATAACGTGCCTAAAGAAGTTTTCACTTCAATAAAAAAATACCGTTGAAAAACAGAGGAGAAAAATATACTGAACTGTTTTGTCTTTGCCTATTTATTTAGAGATATTCGTCCACTTTAAAGTTTTCCTGACTGGGGAAAGCATAGTATAGAAAACCGTAACAATACAACTCGCTCGCAACTCGCAAAGTCATAACTTACCTAATAGCTTTTTTACAACATCTTCGTCGCCATGTTTAATGCCATAAAGTAATAGGGAAGAGAAAACATTGTCGGTGATTTCGTCGAGCTTCTTCGGTGACTGAATGTTGAGGCTGGTGGCCAGAGCATCTTTCAATGTGTGGTCCTAGAATGTAAGAGCTAGTTAATTAAATGTATTTATTTATTTAAAACACCATCAGTTAGTACAACCATCATTACTGGTAATACTACCTAACACAAAGGATATAGAATTTAATTTATCAATCTCTATACAAGTTGAAAGTATAAGGCTTTGGGAATGAAACCAGTTATCAAACACGAGGTGCTACTGAGGAGGTTCTAGGTTACCAAAACCATAGTCTAATGCTGTAAAATTTGCACGACTATTGCTCCGCAGCTGTAAGTCTAAACCAAACAACGTTTTTAAAATCCCACTAATATTATATGTGAAAGTTTGGATGGACGGGTGGATGGGTGGATGTTTGTTACTCTTTCACGCAAAAACCACTGAACCGATTGTGATGAAACTTGGTATGTAGATAGCTGGAAAACTGGATTAACGCATAGGATACTTTTTATCCCGATATTCTCACGGGATCGGGACTTACGTTGGTGAAACCGCGGGGCACTGCTAGTATAATCTATATTAAAAAGCTGTTGAAAACGGCTTCTCACGATTGCTCTTGTTTAAGATATTACACTTTTGTAGATCCCCTAAAATTAAATATTTAATTTAATATATAATTGACAAATACCAAAAACTCACTTGGAACACCATAGATGACATATTTGTCAGCTCTCCTCTGATATTCCGGCTCATCATCTGTAAAGTTTAACGATTTCAAAATACGTTTCCTTACGGAAAGTAAAAAAACGTCGTCATCTTGCGAAAAACAAATGTAACTCATTTCTTTTAACAGCAAGAGCTACTTTAAAACGCCATTAACATGTTATCATTGTTTATTGCTGTCAAATTGTAGGCGATGTCTATTTTTGAGATTGTGGAGATTTTATATGGTAAAATGCCAAAAAAGCTATTCATAGTCGTGAGAGAAAAGCGGTTAGCAATATATTTAAATATTTGTCTGAAAGAAAGTCTGTGAGATTGGACTATATTTCTCTAAATAACATCAGGTTGCGTTGTCAACGTGTATATGCACAATGAAAATTGGCTGTTCACCTCAACTTCATTGTAACTTAAACCCAATCGAAATGCTTTGGGTCTTATACCCATTTTCTTAAAGCAAATTTTCCTTTTCCTATGAAAAGGAAAATTTGCTTTAAGAAAAATGTTGATCTCGATAATATTATCTTTTAAAAACTTGTACGAGATCGTTTTGAGGCAAGTAATTAAAAAAAACATTATATCGCTGGTTTGCGAGAATCTCGACATAATTAAAAATTCAGTTGAACTAAGTATGCCAAACGATCTAACGAAATCGTTTATAGTTTATGGTGAACAAAGATGCAACGCCGATTTCGTGCTAACGTTCGTTAGGAAGTCACAAGTTCATTACATATTTAGAACAAAATAATCTAGCGGAAATCACAAAACATTGCCATTCTCTAAAATCAATAACTTTTAGTTATGTCGCTATTCTCGCAAACCAGCGATATGTATGTATGTTATGTGTGCATAGGAAAATTTTATAGGAACTTGGAACAAATACAGCGAACACAACAAAATGGAAGAAAATTATAGAAGCCGAGTGCCTATGGCTGAAACGGAAACAATAAAAAAATAATGTTGGTGTCGAACAATGACTCGATGAGTTTGGAATCCAACCTTTGGTACATTGTTTATACAATGTACCAAAGGTTGGATTCCAAACTCATCGAGTTATTTATATAAAGAAGATGAAAATATCAATTTAAGTTGAAAGATGATTCATATTAAACATCATATTGGTTGGTTGCATGCTTTGACCTGGATAAATATAAAAACTAAAGCTTCGTTGCGTAAGTCCATAATCAAAAATGTTCTTGTTTGAATTTCCAATGATTCACCCGTAGTATTTATTCTTTACGTTATTTCTTAACCCTCGACTCAAAAAGGAGGGTGTATTAAGTTTAGTAGGTCTGTGTGTGTATCTATCTGTCAAACGTTTGCCAATTCACATGGGTATAACTGTACTAAGTGCAACACTAAGTACAGTCATACCCATGTGAATTGGCCCATGTGAAATATAAACGCAATTGAGGCTCCCCTAGACCAGGTTTTTTATTGTCCTGGTTAGGCTTTATATTAAAAATGTAACTTGGGACTTCTTTAGTCTTCTCAATTGCTAAAAAAGAGTTTTTATCACAATATAAAATGAAGAAAGGGCAGTGAATTCGAAAGGTATATTGCTGCTCTTATTGTCACAAAGTCCATACTGAGCGTGACAATGTCCATACTCGAATGGTTTCGGAAGTATTTTCTACCGTATAACATCGGATTATGTGTGCCCAGCTTTGTCGTAGGTTGCTTCTTGCAAAATATTAGATGATGAATTCATAATCCAGAGAAGCAACCTAATTGTACAGAATTAAACAGAATTAAATAAAAAAAACTGAACATTGTGACTATACAAAACATCGCAATCAAACTGTGGCTTTTGGTTCTCGTTACCCAAAACCAGAAAGACGTAGATTCTCACTTCTAGGCTATTATATTGAAGCAATAAACTATGTATATTATTGATTTCAGTGATAACTTACATCAATTTTTTGATCATACGTAAGATCTGTCTTGGACAGCACATATGATAACTTGGTGAGAGCTGCTTCAGGAGTCATGTCGTAACCAGACACTACACCAGCTTTTGCGATAGCCTGTAAAATGTGTAAATGTAAAACACCACTAGGTTTAAATAAGTGACAGATCCTACTAATAATAGAAACGTGTGTAAGGATGTATGGATGCTTGTTACTCTTTCACGCAAAAACTACTGAACCGATTGAAATGAAACTTGGTATGCTAGAGACCTGGATTAACACGTAGGCTACTTTTTATCCTGATATTCCAACGGTAACGCGACTTACGCGGGTGAAACCTAGGGCGCAGCTAGTTTATACTAAATAGTATACGGATTTTTAAAATACCGTTTCAAACAAGATAGGAAGGTATGGTAATTGGTCTTGTCCTTTAACTATTATAAGAGATCGCCTATATAGTGGTCAAATTTAGACCAAAATTCAGTTCATTACAATTCATTGGCCATTATAACTTGAACTGCTATTGTAGATATAGCTTTTCGTACCATGACAAGTCAATATATATACTGGACGCGTGTTGCTTGATGTAGCCGTTTTGCACGTAATTCAAATTTGTAACACATATTGTTTTACAAATGTTAGCTTTCTGTACTTCTTCTATACTTAAACTTTAAGTATTCGTAATTTCACGTTAATCCGATCACGAAATTTTCTTAAAAATGCGTACAAATAATTCTCTTCACGTATTGATTTATAAGTATGTTTCTGCGTTTCCTTTTAATCACTGTTTTGTGGTTGAGTTAAATAAGTGGACTGTATTCTTGTATTATGTACTAGCGGCGCCCGCGGTTTCACCCGCGTAAGTCCCGATCCCGTGAGAATATCGGGATAAAAAGTAGCCTATGCGTTAATCCAGGTTCCCAGCTATCTACATCCCAACTTTCATCTCAATCGTTTCAGTGGTTTTTGCGTGAAAGAGTAACGTACATACATCTATCCATCCATCCATCCATCCAAACTTTCACATTTATAATATTAGTGGGATTTAATCTCTTCGTATGTATGCGTGGAAAGCGTATGGTAGCCGAGCGCCAAGTAGTGTGCAATCTATATAGAAGCCGAACGCGAAGTGGTGTGCGTCGGGGTCGATGACCTTCCATCGCTAGTCCCCGTCCGCCGCACCGCAGGCCGCGAATGCGCCCGCGCGTCACTCGCGCGCTTATATCTGTTTGTGTGTGCTAAGCGCGCGATCAAGTATACAGCGTGTAAGTAACACTGGTAACACCGTCGCAAATAATTTAGAAAAACTTATTTCTTGGGATAGTTATCACAATGCAAAGGTCAGTTCATCATAAAAATGCGAGATTAAGGATTTACAGTCAATAGTTTGATTTTGAACCACGCAATGTAACGGTGTACGGTGTCCTTCCTTAAAACTATATAAAAAGTTACTAACTTGACCAGTGACATATAATGGTGCAACAGTTCCGGTAGTGCACTGAGTAATGTTTACAATGATCACTCCTCGCTGTACCGCCTTTGTGATTTCTTCCACTATGTCGTGGCGGGAGGCGGGAACGTTGCCTGCACCATATGTTTCAATCACCAGACCTGCGTCATTAATTTTTAAACTTAGTGGCTAGAAAAAGACAGCCAAATAATTAGCCACTGACGTCTGTATTAGCTTGAGTTTATTAGCTAAGCTAATTATTTGAGGCTAGGAATGTGAAAGGCAGAAACACCTTGTAAGGCACAGAGTGGTTCTGCCTAAACTTTTAGTATAAACTAGCAATCCGCCCCGGCTTCGCACGGTTAGCAGAGACATCTTCAACAATCATCAACATATCTCAATCAATTTACACAAAATCTTAACAAATTATACACCTAAACATTCCTCATGAATCACTCTGTCTTCTAATGCGCAAAACCGCATGGAAATCCGTTCAGTAGTTTTTCAGTTTATCGCGAACAGACAGTCAGACGCGGCGGGGGACTTTGTTTTATAATATGTAGTGATGAGAATAAGATATCATACAAACAGTGTATGTATATGTATGTATGTATATACATACACTCAAAGCTGTATCCCTGAAGGGATATGGAGCGGCCTATTAACTACGCACATTTTGTCAACTACGATTGGGCCCCCTCACGTAATAGGAGGCAAGCCTATTGCCTTCAACCGGACACTTTGTGAATTGAAGATGGAAAATATTGGACTATATTGAAACGTAGGTAAGAAGGGAAGACAATGGAAGAAAAGGGATATTGGTTATAGAGATAAATTGAGGAGTATCAGCAATAGCTCGTGCAGGTCAAGCTCGCATCTTGAACCCGGAAGTCCGCGGCTCGTTTCTATTATTTGAATATGAATGGAGTGTTTTCCCAATCAAGTACGTATAAGTAGGTATATTTCTTTTCTCTTTGATTACTAGTACTAATCCAAGTATAAACAATAATGCAAGAAGAGGAAGGTAGAGGCTAAGGAAAGAAATGTTTTATAAAGTTCATCTGCTACGATAATTTTCGAATATTGATACGATAATTCACTCGCCCTCGTCTGGCAACCCTGCATAAAAGATGCAAGGTGTCTAAGAAGACTATTTCTTCCTGTATGCCTGGCAACCACAAATGTTTGCATAAGTTATAGTTACGTTAAACTAAACGACAAGTAATGCATTAATCGTTTTCGTGCTGTGGAGACTTCTAAATGTAAGAATTAATAAAACACAAGCTATTTGGTATTTAACAGTGTAACGTTTGTTAATGAGGAAGTCTAAGAGCGTCGAGGAAAAAAGCTGGCAGAAAATGCAATGACCAGTGTCTCCTTCACTCTTGTTTGCTCACTCCCTTAGCACAGCTATTTGTAGTATCCCTACTGCACATACAATAATTTCAGCATCTGCGACTGATCTACCCTATACATTTAATCGCTAATTTAATATTATTTCTTGTCGATAAATACTATGAACGTAATTTGAAACGCAGGATATCCGAAAATGCGATGCGGTGCGACACTCCTCAGAAACCTTGCAGTACTCAACTACTTCTAAAATACAAGCATACGGGTGGGACACATGTCTCTTATTGCAGTTACTACCTTACGGCCTGCTTTCCAAGTTATGCAAGTGGCTTGCTAATTCTTTAATTATGTCTGTGGTAAACAGAGACTGCTCGGATGGAACTGTCGTATTGTCCGAACAAGGAACACTGGTGCCCAGCAAGCCTCAATGCTATCCCAAATTATAAGTGACATTTTTATTTGAAGGACCTGCGTTTTCCACATACCGTTAGAAATAAATCACGCACTATCAATCATATTAGCACAGTATTGGATTCTGGAATACAATGGTAGTTTATTATAAAATTGTAATAAAATTCTACAAACACACTCAACACACAATGGTATCGTAGCGATTGATAGATTGAAATAGTGTTTTATCGTTTTGTTACAAGGCAAAGTAAAATACCACATTTTGTTTTCAGCCTGATATGTCAAAATCCTTACAACTAACTTTAAAAATTATGCATGTCAGTTTTTATGGGTTTTGTCAGCGCGGAGTGGAGTGAATAATTAAAAATTCAATTTAAAATCTTTAACTTTGCACATTTCATCCGATTTTATGAGAACCGTAAGTGATACTACTTGGAAATTCAAACGGTCATAAAACGGATAGTTTTTTCAAAAAATATTTTTGTAACTGCATGCTAGAGTTATGCCCTTTAGTGATTGCAAGTGTCGCATTGTTAGACACACCTGTTTACTGGACGCATGTAGCTCCTTGTAGTTGTTTTAGCATAATTTTTAAACTTATAACATTTATTGATAAAAAAATTTTAGCTTTCTGCACTTCCAATTTAAAATTTTAACTTATTTTTTCTAGTCTTGTCTGTTTTTTTTTTCTAATGCAATAATAAGATATTCTATATTATTAATATAATATAGAATAAAAGAAAGAGAAACATTGCCCGCTTTTGGCAGTCGTAAACTCGTAAATAAGTACGTATGAACGTCATTGTTATCTTAGAGATAACCTTTAAATGGCCAGAAATGTAACACCATTAACAGGTACCACAATTTACAATATACCTATACTTACAAACAATATAATTAAATAAATATTGTATAATTCAACTTTAACTTATATAAAAATAACATGTATAACTTGGTAGTTATACATGTTATTTATATATAAGTTTATTTGATACAATATTAACTAAATCGAAACCATCACAATTCAAAGCATATCTACATATTTTTTTCACTGGATGGCGTTAGTATGCAAATTAAATAGAGCTATGGTTTAACTTTTATGTAATAAATCGTCTTGCTCTAAGGAAAGTTTATTTAGGTACCACTTCAATTGTGTTCAGTTTGAACAAATGTAATATAAATAATATATTTATAGTAATATATAAGTATGTTTATCAGCAGTCTGGTTGCCATAGTACAGGCTCTGCCTAGTTTGGGATCAGACGTACGGACAGAAGTGTGTGAGGCGTCTCAAGTTTAAAAAATATATATATATAGTACCGACGAGTAGTAACGACAGACAATGAACGACAATCAGTTGTCGTTTAACCAAAGGAAATATTTTTGGCACTTTATAGACAACACATGGATATGAAATAATTGAGGATGTAACCAGTTACTAAACAATTTCGTCACAATTTCGACGCAGGAAGGGGTCATATTACAGTTGAAACAATAGCGTCTAATTATATTAGATGTGATTATAGTCAGAGGCGGCCTCAGGCATTGCGAGGCTCCGGGCGATAGATTTTTGCGGGGCCCTTGCCTTTGAGGAATTTATTTGAATTGAACCTATATGTAATGTTGATGCTTGAAGAGAAATGCAAAGAAAAAGTTTTGAAAT
Organism: Euplagia quadripunctaria; assembly: GCA_963859945.1. Classification (NCBI taxonomy): domain Eukaryota; kingdom Metazoa; phylum Arthropoda; class Insecta; order Lepidoptera; family Erebidae; genus Euplagia; species Euplagia quadripunctaria. The sequence continues at coordinate 17,162,665 of OY982577.1, read as the reverse complement.
TGTATACAGGCCATTGATCTGTTTTCTTTTCCGCTAAATCTTTCAAAACCTTACATATTATGTATATCACTTAGTTGATATTTAACGGCCTTCATCGACTCTACTCTGCATTCCCACATAGTTTTGCATAGCGGTTTCAGGGTTAAAGATGTAATGTGTGCTTTTAAAAAAGCCGATCTATGACAAAGAGATTTTTCTACTAGGGTTGTTGTGCGAGGGCGCGAGGCCTCTCCAAGAGCGAGGCCCCGTGCTGTTGCCCTGCTTGCCACCCCCTAAGGCCGCCACTGATTATACTATTGTTCTATTATTTCTGTATAAGTAAACAAACAGTAAATAAAACTTATTTAACTTAAATGTACTTATCACCATCATCCTTCGCGCCTTTTCCCAAGTAAGTTGGGGTCGGCTTTCAGTCTAACTACGATACGGCCGAACTTTGATATTTTACGTGAAGCGACTGCCGTCGGACCTCCACAACCCAAATACTAGGCAAAATCGAAGTTCTGTAGTTAGACCAGAAGTAGTAGTATAGTAGTTACTTTATATTATACCAACTTAAAAAACGTATTTTATTTTTAGACAAACTGCGTTTATTATTTTGTGATAATAACCAGTAAGTGATTAAAACAATTATCTCTGTAATACAATGACAAATAGTCTACACAATTTATAATAACAAAATAATGGCGAACTTTAAAAAAAAAGTGCGTGTGTACTTATGTATGCACGTAAGAAGTTATACTTTTATCTAGTTAAATGAAGTTTATTTAAATATCATAATAAGTAATACATATCATCAACTAACCTCAAATTCTATAAACGTACACAAAGTAATATGTAAAAACCATTTTTATCACTTATAATCACAGTGAATTATCTTTAAATCAATAAATTGTTAATTAATATCAGTATATTATTTGAAAAAATATATATTTATGTATATTTTATTCGGACTGATACAAAACACGTGTTGTAGGTTCAAAAACACTTGAATAAATATGAAGTTGGTAACTTTTTTTAAAAACTACAATGTTGACTAACTATCTTCAGGGTGTCGGTTTTTCGTGACGGCGTGCGCGCGCATTGTAAAAATTTACTCTCATCATTTTTCCATAACGCACCAAACGAAGTATAACTTCAAAAAATCATAATCATCTTTATAAAATCAATAGTACGACAATTCCGTTCTAAATTGCTATGTTCTAAAATGCTATGTTCTAAAACGGTATGTTCTAAAATGCTATGTTCTAAAACGGTATGTTCTAAAATGCTATGTTCTAAAACGGTATGTTCTAAAATGCTATGTTCTAAAACGGTATGTTCTAAAATGCTATGTTCTAAAATGCTATGTTCTAAAATGCTATGTTCTAAAATGCTATGTTCTAAAATGCTATGTTCTAAAATGCTATGTTCTAAAATGCTATGTTCTAAAATGCTATGTTCTAAAATGCTATGTTCTAAAATGCTATGTTCTAAAATGCTATGTTCTAAAATGCTATGTTCTAAAATGCTATGTTCTAAAATGCTATGTTCTAAAATGCCATGTTCTAAAATGCTATGTTCTAAAACGGTATGTTCTAAAATGCTATGTTCTAAAATGCCATGTTCTAAAATGCTATGTTCTAAAACGGTATGTTCTAAAATGCTATGTTCTAAAATGCTATGTTCTAAAACGGTATGTTCTAAAATGCTATGTTCTAAAACGGTATGTTCTAAAATGCTATGTTCTAAAACGGTATGTTCTAAAATGCTATGTTCTAAAATGCTATGTTCTAAAATGCTATGTTCTAAAATGCTATGTTCTAAAATGCTATGTTCTAAAATGCCATGTTCTAAAATGCTATGTTCTAAAACGGTATGTTCTAAAATGCTATGTTCTAAAATGCTATGTTCTAAAACGGTATGTTCTAAAATGCTATGTTCTAAAACGGTATGTTCTAAAATGCTATGTTCTAAAATGCTATGTTCTAAAATGCTATGTTCTAAAACGGTATGTTCTAAAATGCTATGTTCTAAAACGGTATGTTCTAAAATGCTATGTTCTAAAATGCTATGTTCTAAAATGCTATGTTCTAAAATGCTATGTTCTAAAATGCTATGTTCTAAAATGCCATGTTCTAAAATGCTATGTTCTAAAACGGTATGTTCTAAAATGCTATGTTCTAAAATGCTATGTTCTAAAACGGTATGTTCTAAAATGCTATGTTCTAAAATGCTATGTTCTAAAACGGTATGTTCTAAAATGCTATGTTCTAAAATGCTATGTTCTAAAATGCTATGTTCTAAAATGCTATGTTCTAAAATGCTATGTTCTAAAATGCTATGTTCTAAAACGGTATGTTCTAAAATGCTATGTTCTAAAATGCTATGTTCTAAAATGCTATGTTCTAAAATGCTATGTTCTAAAATGCTATGTTCTAAAATGCTATGTTCTAAAACGGTATGTTCTAAAATGCTATGTTCTAAAATGCTATGTTCTAAAACGGTATGTTCTAAAATGCTATGTTCTAAAATGCTATGTTCTAAAATGCTATGTTCTAAAATGCTATGTTCTAAAATGCTATGTTCTAAAATGCCATGTTCTAAAATGCTATGTTCTAAAATGCTATGTTCTAAAATGCTATGTTCTAAAACGCTATGTTCTAAAATGCTGCTATAATGCAGGGATATCTGTTATCAACATTTTAATGTCATTTTTAATTTAACGCTATTATCAAGATATCGATATAATTACTGAAGGTAGTGAAATTAATGTCTTGTGAACTAACTAACAAGATTTTCATGTGATACTTACTCTTAGGAAAACTTTATAACGTGACTAGTGTAGGTACACGAGATTTATACTCGGTGTGGGTAGCCTCTTGCTGGAGACCACAATTACGTGTATAGTCCAGAGCGAGAGTGCGTGGGATTCCACCCCCTCATTCTGTGATGTAATGATGCATGCCAAAGAAGCGGAAAGTGAACTACTACTCTTCCGTCCCACAGAAGATGCACCAGGCGCCGGAGAGTACAAAACGATCTCCGGCCCCTATGAGCGCTTGCCTGAGAACAACTGTCAGGGCCATATGTCACCCTAGCAGAAGCAGGCCTGAGACGGTGCGACGTGTTCGCGCCTCTTTAAATGAGAATGAACAGGCACATCATGGACGGGTCACCTTGCTCAACAGGCGGCCAAGTCTGCCGGTGTTTACAGGGATTTCCTTTCTAGGGTCTACACCTGAGGCCCGGGCAATAAGACCCAGTGATGGAACACTGTGTGGTTTTAATCGATTTATCTGAGTATCACTCTACAGAAGACCCTCAGGGATACAGAAACACTGGGTATGAGATGAGTATGATCATCATCGCAGAGACGGAGATAGGATAAGGCAATGCTCGAGTAGTAACCCCAACAGACACAACCGATTACTCATACTCCTACCATTAGCCTGGTGCTATTTCTTTCTGGTAAGTAGGGTCATCAGTACTCCATGGAAAGAAAATAAAACGATTTTAGTACCATGATAAAAAGTCTACACAATTTGTATTCTGATCCTTATTTTTTTACTATATTTTATTTCAGATAGAACAATGATAACAGACATCTAGAACCATATAAAATTTTAAGGACTTATGTCTATTTCATACAAAACAAAATAATCAGGTCAAAAGCATACAATCATACATTTTACAAATGAAAACGTAAACATACTTCCACGACAGTTGACAAATCGTTAGCAACCTGTTAGTTTGACATCAAAATATTTACACATGGTATGACGAAACTAGTACTAAACCAATAAAATATCGTATAATGTCAATCATATTATCATTTTGATGTTGAAATAACATTACTTGCATTTCATTGTCGCCTACGGTATTTCCAGACCGATACGACCCATTCATTCAAACCTTCAAGAAAAGAGCGTACTCCTATCTCAAAGGCCGGCAACGCACTTGTGAATCTTGAGTTGCAGGTGTCCATGGGCGACGGTAGTCACTTACCATCAGGTGACCCGCCTGCTCGTTTGCCCCCTATAATATATAAAAAAAGTACTTGTGAGCATAAATTTCTTACCTTCAATCGGACGCTGGCATGCTGACCTCACAGCTTCCATTCCAATACTGGGGAATATTCTCAGCAAGCCCACATTCTTGGACATATGGGGATGGAGATTAAACTTGTCTATGACGTTGGGCTTAAAAATAGCGGCCTTATTGATTTCCATGTCAAGACCTATTTTGACGATCGGCTCAGCGTTAGGAGAATTGAAGGCAAACAAATTATTTACCGAGATCTTACGAGTTCTGAGAAACAAGTGGAACTGATTAGGGTACAACAAAATAAAACACCAGACAAAGGCGAGCACCGAGGGTTCCGTAAGCAAACAAACTTGTATGTTGATAATTCGTCCTTCTCGGGAATAGATCCTCGAAGATTTTTACCCATTTTTTCCGAAAAACAAACTTAACTTTGCAGTTTCAAAATTACTCTCCCATACATCTATTTTCGTCACAGTCGATTTTCCAACTGCAAATTATAAATTTGTAATCGGAAATAATATTTTTTATGTGATATAACAGCAAATTAACGACTCAGATTTTTTTCTGTAGTTGTACTGTGAGATCTTGCTCACTGCCAAAATTAATAATTATTCTAAGTACCCTGGGAAGTTACCTGCGAAGTTTAAAGTATTAGAGATTGAGTGGTGGTCGAATTTCGACCATGGTTTATTTCATTGGCCAATATTACTTGACCTGTCATTGTATAGACTTTTATATCATGACAGGCCAAAATATATACTGGACACTTATAGCTTTATGTACCCGTTTTGCAATTATTTTAACTTAAAAGCAAAAATATTGTTTAAAAATTTTAGCTTTCTGCACTTCTTCTATAATATAAACTGTAAATTTTCCGAAATTCTCGTTACTAAGTTTGCGAATTTTTCTTAAAAAGGGGTTAAAGAGCCGTATCTTTTGATTGCATTAACTTAGAAGCTTAATTTTTTGTACAGCTTAGGGACCGCAGACTTGCTGTTCATTTCAACTTGATATCTCCGTTCGCGTTCCTGAGAAAAAGGGTCTTGAGAGATAAGGCTCACATTTTTCTTTTGGAGGAACGGAACCCTAAAAATTATTTTTGAATGAGATTCAAATCTCAATTTGTATTAGTATCTAGTTTATAGTCAAGATGAACAAGTAAAAAAATCACCGAAGCTTTTAACTTGCACGAATCGAATGAAACGATCAGATCAATCTACCATACCGTTCTGAATGTAGAAATTAAAAAACTTGGACATTTCCGTCGTTAATATTGGTCAGGCGTGTAAATATCCCAACCACGGGTGTGATTGCTCAACAATTAATTATTATTGCGTACTAGGTGTAGGGAAGTAAACCGCTTCTATCGATCAAACAATCATGCCAGCACTGAACTGCAACACCGACCAAGTCCCGATCCTCCAGAAGGCAGCGAGCAGCGGCGAGGTTTCTACGGTCTTTGAAACGTCCAGGTATTGACCGGCCTGTCACGATCGAACACTGAAGCACTCCACAAACACCTTGTAAAGGTTACAAAGCGAGTCCAAACACTACACGGCTATAGGACTAACGGAAAATCAGCTTCTTGTCACCAGGATAACTGATGTCCGTGGCGGAACAAACTTTTAATTAATGCGTTGCGTTTTTTAGCGAGAAGAGATTATAGCAGGGTATGCCCGCTTTTCTTGCGCCAATCAGATGCAGCGCAATTGCATTATTTGAAGACTGCTAACGCCATCTCTTGAGATCGTCGAGTAATCGAGTGCCAGCAATAATTGCATTTGACAAACAGAAAGCGGTTTACTATAATTACTATGAAATTAATAAGATAATGAAATATATTATGGTGCGATTATGTATGCATTTTATAAATATATTGGCGCTCCACCAAATATAAATAGACGATATAAAACAGGGCTGTAAATGAACTGTGGTCAGGTGTATCTTGGAATATGGTCAAAACAAACAAATCAATTGAAAAAAATTTAATGACCGTGGTAATTCTTGATAGTTAGATAGATTGTTCGATCATTATAAAAAACTATACTAAATAGATCACTAACTTACCGGTTACCACGAAATAGCTTGCCGTAGAAGAATATCGTCACTTCAGGAATGTTAAACCCACCAGCTATTATTAGTGATGCTACAAAATTATCAACTCCATCGCTCCTTGGCTCAAAAATTGGGATCTGTGATGTAAATATGCATACTTATAGCTTGTAGTTAATTTCGGTAATGTTAAAGGATGAACAACTAATATGTAATGGATGTCAATACCTGTGAACCAGTGAGAATGACAGCTTTACCGATATTCTCGAACATGAAGGAAAGGGCTGAAGCAGTGTAGCAGAGCGTGTCTGTGCCATGGAGAATCACGAATCCATCGTACTGCTCGTAGTACTTCTATAAAATTTTAAATTATTATTATTATTTTAGCCTATTTTTATAAGCACAGTTATAGTTAACCATTTAAACTCCTGAATTGACTTTTTTAGTCTAAAAAACGGAAAGAAACCGGCTTTAAGTATCTAATACAAGAATATTAAGTATTTAAAGCCGGTTTCGTTAATATTAATGTTGGAATGCGGATCTATGTACGGTTGGTTACATATTTATAAATTTATAGAAACGAATATATTTTTAACAACTAAGTAGATAAATCTATATCAAGCTAAAATTTGGACGTACTATCTACGTAATAATCTACAACAATTTGTCTGGGGGGTACACAATATGAATAAGCGTAACCTTAAAATGGAAAATGGTGTTCGTTCTATTTTCTAAGCAAGAAAACAATGCACATTGATTTGTATCTACAAACCCTTGTGCTTTTGTTTCATGCTCATGATTGAATCAGTAGATACTGATTCAAATAAATAGGATACATCCTATCCTATTTATTTGAATAAGTATCTACTGATTTAAATTAAATTATTTAACAGTGCTTTCAGTGCAGATTTGTTACTATTTTCGAGTTTGTTCTTATTTTTTAATTTGAAACTGATTTTTCCATAGCAAAGTATGACGTCACAAGTTGAAGTGATAACTTCTTATGGGAGGATAAAGCGCTTCGTTACATAACGCGTTACGGTGCCAGTCTGCCTGGCTTCCCTTTCTCTCACGCATACGGCAGCGGTAGGCAGGCTCCTCCTCTCTCACTCTGACCCACAGCGCTAGCGGTATTTCGGACTATACATAAAATTTAAGTAATAACCTAGGCTTTTCTCAAGTTAAATAATTTCAATATTAAATAGTTCAACTTAGATTAGTTTAAGTTATCACTTCTGTCGGGCGTCCCGAGACGCACACGTATTTTTTTTTTTTCATTATTTTGTACTTAGTTTCTATACTACTTATCGCTTCCACATTTAATAATAAGATGATTTGACTTAAAACTCAACCACCGTAACTAACACACTTGTTACTTGTTTTGCCAATACCTTGTTGCTTTTCGTCAAATATGTCTTAACTACTCTTTATACGAACTCTACATGTGAGACAAAAAGATACATTGTAGGTATGATTTAAACCCTTAGCTTAACAAAAAGGAAATTAGTAAGGCCTCGATAAATGAAACTAGTTCTGTTAAAATTATTGTTTAAAAAAACTGTTTAAGGTGTTGAATTCAAGGCTGCAATTCAATGCACTTCAGAAATTCTTGCCAAGTAGCCAGTTGCAGAATATCGCAGCTTGGAAATAAAAACATACTTATATGTATGTACGCACAAATGTATTGAAGTCATTCACGTGATAGGATATTTGAATAATCGGTTACAGACAGATAAGAGATTTTTTTTTATGTAAAGAATACTAGCAACGTGGGTCACACATTGCTAGTATTCTAGTTAACCCCTCCAGCTAAGCTAAATGCTTGTGTTGGGAGTGAGTTCACGTCGGTAGTGCACTGGGTGGGATTCGAACCCGCAATCACTTGATCGCAAGTATGACGCTTCAATGGGAATAATCAAATAGAATATGTATACTTATTGCATTTATAAGTAACTAGCAACCCGTCCCGGCTACGCACGGGAGCATAATGTGTTAATTTTTTCGTTATTCTGTGTTAATCTTACAAGAAAAGATAGACATATAGCTTTGCTATATTATAATAGATATTATTATGAGGAACAACTCCGTAATACATTGTTTTCATACAACTCTATTGGTTTACTCGGCACACGCCAGTAAAGCTTCCAGTCGGCATGATTTTTCCGACATCTTCAACAATCGTCGTCATATTTCAGAAAACTTATTACAAAACCCTAATAAAATATACACCTAAACCTTCTTCGTGAATCACTCTATCCGTGCGTGAAAACCATATGAAAATCCATTCGGTACTTTTACAGTTTATTGCGAACAGACAGACTGACAGATAGCCGCATCGGGGGAGTTTGTTTTATAATATGTAGTGAAGGACATACCTTCACGTCTTTAGCAATTTTTATCCAATCGGCTTCAGACATATCAGACGAGTCCAGTAGAGGATCGTATTCTTTTATGTCGTACAAGATTCTAAAGGTTGTATCATCACACTCTGTGAACACAAATATTATTTGAAATACGTAATATCCGAACAGGAGCTAGAGATCATTTTGGGTTAAGTTTTTTACAATTTAAATAAACCTACTAAGAACACAAAGATAGCAAATACTTAAATATCTTCTGATAATTGGAAATATTTTCTGTTCTCGTTATATGAAACACGATGAAAAGGACTTAAAGGACTTAAGAAAAGGAAATAAACGAAATTAAAAAATCTTGACTTACTTGGTAATACAAAAAAGGACTTTAGAGTATGATCAGAACCATTTGCCTTCACCATACGGTCGTAGTAGGGGATATCGTGTAGCTGTGGGTATTTCTGGATCGCCTGCTTGAACATATTCTTTCCCGGTGACAAACCTGGAATGGTAAAAAGTATATATTTACTGTACTTTTTTTTTAGTTTATGCTGATTTCTAGAAAGATCTTACTCTTCACTGGATCGATTACATAAGTATGTCATATACCCAGGGTTGGAATCCCACTAATCCCACTAATATTATAAATGTGAAAGTTTGGATTGATGGATGGATGTTGTGAAAAGTGCACAATGCCGCTAAAGAAGTTTTCACTTCAAAAATATTTGGACTTAGCCAACGAGTTTGTCGTGGATTCCACAATCTTGCCGATGCCATATTGGCCCATGGTTTAATTGCTTCGAGGCTTGACCAACATCAGCAACGGCTCACGTTAGGGGGCTAGATTAAAGACCTAATGCAGAATTCAATCGTCCTCGATACGGCACGATCGCGAAATCGGTATTACAATACTTCTTAATTGCCTGACCTTTCAACCAGGTTGCAATGGTTGTAGTAAACCTGGTCGAAACGTCAAGTAATTTAGAGGTATGTAAAACCTATTTCGCAATGGCGTTAATTCCCGTATAAATACATAATTATATCACGGAACGCGAAAGTTTAAAAGTTAATTTTGAAAAACATCGTTGACAATAATATATACATGTACTATGACATTCTATTATTTATAATCATTATACTACAAAATGTTTATGTAGACACTGAAACCTTTGCATAATATTTACAATTAATATTACGTGCTACTGGTACAAAAATAAAATATGTTACATATTTACATATTATGTGAAGTATAACGTAGGTACAGTTTACTTGACAATTAGAATATTATTGTCTATCTTTGCAGTGGTATATGACGTCACAAAACTTAATAAAACAACTTGTATTCATATATGTTTTTACAGAATGTTGACTCTTTTAATGACTTTTATTAAAATAAAAACTAAATTGATATTGACACTGTATGATGAATTAAGTAATCGTGTTAGGACATAGTAAAATATATTATGAACTTATCCCTGAAAAATCAATCCTCACGGTCATTTAATTGTATTTCAGTTCACATGCAGGCATTATCCCAGGCTTTTAACAAAGTAGTCATGTTGTTACAATTACACCGAGTTGATGCGTTGGATGCAATTGATTCTATTGTTTGACATAACATTTTACAAGATGTCTCCTCCATTCATAATTATATAGCAGTTAAAAGTGAATTAAAGGCATATTACAACTCATTCTGGGATATCCGATCCTGATTTGTTCAAAAGGTAAATTCGTTTACCAAAGATTCTTGATAATCTATTTATGTAATACATTTTTTTAATTCTTTTATCTTATGACTATTAAATATACACCTGCCACACACAGTTCTGCATCACCCAAAGGTTCACTGGAAGAAAATGCCTATGGCATTAAGTCCGCCTTTTGCAATGTATTTGCAGGAAGTATTAATAAATAAATAAATAAGGCTATTCTGAATAACAAAAAAATTAAACAAAAGTAAATCGCAAAAGATTAACACGGGAGCAACTCGATCGTGGTAAAACGAGGTGATTAAAAGAATGGAAACTTTTTGCTTAAATAAATTGAAGATTTGACATTACGCAATAGGGCAAAGAATTACAATAGCCAACCATTATCAGCAAATAATAATGAGAGAAGTAGAGAAGAAAATAAAGAGTCATGTATTTATGTAAATAAGTTCAGACTATAATGATTTATCTTATTATTAGATTTATTTTTCATTACAATTTGAACCAAAACTTGTAAAACCACCATGTTCCAAACAAATAAATGATTTTGCAATGTAAATACATCACATGTCATTAATACATGTAAATATGTGAATATTACTCTTCGTTTATGAATTTATTATCACATTCCGATAAGGATTGTTACATTAAGTAATAGCATAGCTTAACCAAACATTGTGCAGCGAGATAAGATGTCCATAATTAAGTACGTAATAGTTCATAAAAATAAAGACCAGTTATAAAAAAAGTGATGTACACTCTATTAGATAGATAGATAGATGTACTCTTTATTGTACACAAATATACAATACATAGTTAATACTTAGAGAGATACATAGTAGTATGTCACCTTTCACAAAGACATATAGTGTTCTTTCACCAGTTTTTTTTTAAATTTGTTAACATTTGTACTCGTCTGATGGCCAGTAGCTATTCATTCCATAGACGGATAGCCTTAACTGTGAAAGATTTGTCGATAAATTTCGTGTCGGTATTTTTAACCTAAGATTCTCAGACGACCTCAGGAACCTTAATAATACTTAAATGCGTGTTGTGCAAAAATTCAAAACGTTGTTTGAGATAGGAAGGAGTGCTAGGATTGAACAGAGTATTATACAGAAATGAAAGGATATGAGTATTCCGGTGAAGGCGTATAGGTAACCACTTGAGATTAATCCGATATTCAGAGACATGGTCATATTTGCGTAGACCAAAAATGAAACTAATGCAGAAATTTTGAAGTCGCTCAAGTTTATCATGTTGGTCCTCGGTGAGATCTGGATAGCTGGCATCTGTATAATCAAGAACTCTTTTAACACTTGTCATAGACATCAACTTGTTATAAATACCTCCAGGTTCCAAAAAGTTAACAAGTCGTTTCGGGGTCAATGTCATCATCCTTATTCTTCATCCTCTGAATAATTTTAAATCTACAGTAAAACGACAACTATACCTGAAGGGCTACTACTCAGTGGTGGATTATCTGAAGGACGAAATGATTTTTAGATTCATAGGCTATTTCAAATACTTAATATAAATGTAATGTGACTAATATTTTTTTCATATACTGTCTTCTATGTCTTCCTCTTCAAACTTTAATTTTACTTTACTTACTTTTGATCTTAATAACATAATAGCACGCGTTATAACATATGTTATACCAGCGATGCCAGACGTACGATAATTATCGTACCTGTACGATTATTTCGACACCGGTACGATGTACGATACAATATGTACTATCGTACGCCAGAGTACGATAATTTCCAACGCTCCTCCGAAGTGAGGCGAAAAGACTAGAATCCAGTGCCTTAAAATCGTCTAAAAATGAAAGAGAATAATAACATGTCTGGCTCATAAACTTAATATACAAGTTTATGGTCTGACTTTAATACTTTCAGCCCAATGCGTAAAAAGAAAATCAAATAAATGCTGTGATGGTTTTAAACCAACTGAAAAAATGATATCTCGAATGACTTCAGCAGTCCTTTATTCAAAAACGGCTGGCGCTGCTGCAGAAGTAGAAGTTAATAGTGATTCCGATAATCCCACTCTTTTATAAAAAAGTATAGTAAATAAGTTTTTTTTATTTCTGTCAAATTTCACAACTTCCTAAAATTCCTATACCATTTCTAGTTTTGTGAAATAGTACGTTTCGCGGTTCTGGTAGTTGTACGATAATTTTTCATCTGGTACGATAATTTTCGAATATTGATACGATAATTCACTCGCACTCGTCTGGCAACCCTGTGTTATACATTATTTCATTAAATATGAATTTTTAACTATCTAGTGACGTAAGAGAGTGGCCGTGAGTTTGTTTGCCCGATTTCTTCTCACAAGGCTCAACGATTTGGAAACGGGCGGTTATAAATAGACACAGGCAGATACGGTATTATCTGTTATCAATTTTGTTTATTTTATAATTTTGCATTTGATATAGCAACCTACTGTTGCGGTGACTCTACGTGTGTTGATGCATAATTTTAAAATGTAGTTTAAAAAAAAATAAGTTTTCAAACAATTTTCAATAGTATTGGATACTATGTCCATGGGGATACGAATTATAGGCACATAACATACATCTCAAAGTTTAGGTATTTGCAAATGGTTTTCCTAGAGCTAGCCACAAAATAACAACAAAATAGACTAAGGTGATCAAATACTTTTGAATCTATCGAAATATTGTATTAAAAGATCCAAATTATTAGCGTAGTTTCCTGTACCCTAGAGAAAAACAAAAAAAAATGTAAGAAACGAAAAAACTAACCAACACAACAATACACATGTAAAATTCATCATCTCCTAGTAAAACGATATGACTGCATCTGCTGTTCTGCATCGTGTAAGAAAGATGCGATTTCTTTAAAAACCCTATATACGAGTACGTTCTATGTTTGCTATAATCATTATCCGTTATACTACTAATATTATAAACGTGAAAGTTTGTGAGGATGTATGGATGTTTGTGACCCTTTCATGCAAAAATCCCGGACCCTTTTGCGATGAAACTAGATGAAGAATGAATGATGAATGATGAAGATAGATAGATCCCCACGGCACTGGGACTTACGGGGGTGAAACCGCGGGGCGCACTAGTATTTGAATAAAACCACAAAGTGTCAGAATTATTCCGTAATGAAATCAACTTGAACCCGTGATAACCTAGCGATGCAATCATTTGCCAATGATTGTAAAAGTCAAAGGCCTCGGAGAACAGTACTTGGAGACACACCCTTTGATTTACAAGAATTAAGTACTATCATCATCATCATCATCATTTCAGCCATAGGACGTCCACTGTTGGACATAGGCCTCCCTAATGGCTAATGACTTCTTAAGTACTATAATTCGTTCTTATTAGGAACGTGTAAGTGTTGTAATTAATTCACTGCAGAAATTTACAATTTCGTTTAGATTAGCGCGTCTAGATAAGGAATCATTATTCATATTCCTGCTAGGTATTCGAAAACATTAATCCAGAATAAAAGAATAATGGCCACACCGCTAACCGTTTGTATGACGAGATTATTACAGTATTGAAATTGAGTTGCAAATGTGCCTTTGAACGAGTTGTTTAATTGAATAATTAGTAGTATATTGTCTTGAATGCTTTACACCTTTTGTACGGGTTAAGTAGGACTATTTTGTGGTTCAGTAACCAGTATGTTATTCATCAAGGAATAAAGGTCGCCGTGAATCTTAAAGAGAGAAATCATAGTCAGTTATTAACTAATTTAATATTCAACGAATACTCGACTGGAAAATCAATAGAATTGCCCTACATCGAGTTGTCTAATAGACACGGCCATACAATTTACTGTGAATAACACCATGAAAAAGGTGGTGAGCAGCTGTTGAACATTGTGGACTATGAGCTCCTGACTCAACTCAATGACCACAAATAAACGTAATTTAGGAGACCTGAGACTTCCGAAACACTCGTCTAGCTCCTAATAGGGAGGTCAAATATCTAGGAGTGATACTGGACAGTAAACTCCTAAGGAACAAGCAACTTCATGCAAAACTGAACAAAGCCTGCATTATTTTCTGCCAATGCAAGTGGCTCCTCGGCAAAAGCGGGGGGCTATCACCGAAAATTACAGTGTGGCGGTACAAAACGGTCATACAGCCAATTATCACGTATGGTGCTAATGCCTGTTGGAAGAAAACAAAGCTCAGCACTGTTAAAAGCAAACTGCATCAATTTCAGATACTTGCATGTGCTGCTGCTGCCCTTAAAGTGGCTCTCGATAAAAACGACCGAGATCAATCTGGTAAAGTCCCGAGCTATACGGACGGTTCCAAGATGTACCATTATGTAATACTATATAATGATCAAATTGCTTTATGGCAAGTTAGGGACAAACTGATGTAGTAACATATACAAGTACGATAACTGTCTTTGAATAGGTACATGGTAAACCGTTCGTTTAAAAACTGTTTATAAAATGTTCACTTTTATTGAGTATTATGGATTGCTTCATATCTTCTAGGCTGACTGCACATCTAGTTCATTGAAACATATTATTATCTACATGTAAGTAAGCAAGTGTTCTTTGATCATCTTATGAAAATAGCTAAAACTTAATAAAAAGCCATCGAGATAAATAAATAATAACTTTTTCACAGTGATAATAGAAATAGCTTTATCATTATCAAAAAAAGTATCACCGACTAATATGCCTAAATCATCTACTACACTAATTTTGGACCCCCCTCCCCCCCATCCTTGTAACAGGTGGTCACGTTTGTGGAAATATTAATTTTATTTTGAAAATTTTAATTGGAAAGTAATTAGATGTATTTTATTTAAATATCATATAGATAGGCCCCTAAACGCACTGCTCCAATAAGACAGCAAGGTTTCGGAGTAAACAAAAATATCATCCATGTATACAATTTTTAGATATTTGTTGATTTTTCAAAACCCGCTCTACCAATTTCGATAAAATTTAAATGGGACCACCTGGAAAGTATTCCCTTTGAAATAAAAAAGATTTTTTCAAATTGGTCCAGGCGTCTTTGAGGGATCAGTGAACATACATAAAAAAAACCCGAGATCCTTCTTAAGCTCGGAGAATGGCATTACTATTGTAGTATAGCTTTCATCAAAGGGAAAGGAAAAAAAGGCGTTGCCACTTCCATTACAAACCTATAAATAATATTAAAATTATATTGCAAACAGTAAACGGAAGTGTGTACGCACTCACTTCTCATTTTTTTCCAACTTTTAGGAGTCGATTTTTTCTTCAAATAGTACCTAATTAGAGTCTAAAGTATAAAATGTGAATAACGGCTATGATCACTTTTTAATTAAATTTTTTTTTTTAGGAATAACTGATATCAGATTTCTGTTGTGCAAAATCTATTAAGTATATCCGGATGACTGTTTTTGAAGGACTTTAATTTCTATTTGCATCATTGACAAAATATGGTAAGTAGTTTTTGTAACAGAGTTGTCCCTTGTTAATTAGCGGCGTTGGGCACTTTTTGAGACGGGTAAAAATGTTAAACTCGCGTCAGAACACGTGACCCTGATCGAAAATGTATGGAAAATGTGACCGAGTGTCATATATTTTAAAAAATATATTTTTATGACGAGTTTCTTATATTTACATGTACAGCGTCAGAGAGACATGGAGAGGGAGGGTGAGAGAGAGAGTGGAAGAGTGGGAGAGCGGGAGAATGGGAGAGTGGGAGAGCTAATAACCTAATAGATCCACTAGAGGGCGCTAATCTAAACATTGAGTTCTGTCAGCTCTTTATTAATTAATGTCACCAACCTGTTAATATGACGTTTTAAGTTCGTCGTATCCTTTAAGTTTGCACTTCTGTCAGCAGTCCCATGACTGCCTCTTTTTTTTTATTTTCTTTAGGTGTGATCATTACCAGTTTCAACTACAATTAGTAACCAAGGAAATATTCTGGTAGTAATCTAAACATTTGGAAAAGATTTCTCTACTTTTATTAGGTTATTTAGGTAAGGTTAGAGATACTGATATATAGCAAAATCCACTGATTCCTTAGGTATATTATTTAAATACTGCATAAAACGAGGATTTTCGGGGCCCCCGTGACGTGATAATGACCGCGTGTTCCGCCATTTTTTTATTTTTGTTAGGTTGGGTCATAGGCCATCACCTCACCTGAGAAACGGTAAAGTGGTTTGTCGAAATCGAACCGACTAAAACCACGTATGCCGTCACAAGTAGGTTCACCCGGATATACCCTAAGAAGGAAACCACCGGGAATCTCTGCAGAGATACCTACATACAAAGACGGTAAAATTTTATAGTAAGCTACTGATGCTCTATGTTTTTAAATAGGATAATCGGAAAATAGAAAAATCTTTTCGTAATTATGAGTTTTATCATCTACTACTAGCTTTGCCTTTTGAAGCCACGGGCTTCGTGCGCATGAATGTAGATGTTGTCAATCAATTAACGCGTAAAAGCGTAACAAACAACCAAATAAACAAACTCACTTCCGCATCCCACTAGGATTATAATCC
Organism: Euplagia quadripunctaria; assembly: GCA_963859945.1. NCBI lineage: Eukaryota > Metazoa > Arthropoda > Insecta > Lepidoptera > Erebidae > Euplagia > Euplagia quadripunctaria. The sequence continues at coordinate 17,146,010 of OY982577.1, read as the reverse complement.
CACTAATATTATAAATGTGAAAGTTTGGATGGATGGATGTTTGTTACTCTTTCACTCAAAAACCACTGAACCGATTGCGATGAAACTTGGTATGTAGATAGCTGGGGACCTGGATTAACGCTACTTTTTATCCCGATATTCCCACGGGATCGGGACTTACGCGGGTGAAACCGCGGGGCGCTGCTAGTTTATAATATAAGTTAGAATGCCAGTCAAGTTACAAACTAAAAAACTAAAATACATATGTAATATGTACATTTAATTATATTTTAAAAGGAAAGTGAGTGTAAACTAACCTTACTTACGTTTTGCAAACACAACAGTCGAATGTTATTTAATTCTTTTAAATGAATATAAGGTAAGTAAATGAGACGTTTTGGAAGTGTTACAAACCTTCATTTACAATATACGAGTATACAATAAAAATAATGTAAATTTTTCGTGTGTATATCATCCAAATTATACACAAACTGTACAATGTGTGTACAGTTTGTGGACAATTTGGATGCTATAATTCATAATTATTGTAATTAATTAGAATTACAGCAAATACTGTATTAAAACTTGGTTTCAGTGTATTAATATGTAAAGGATAGTTAGCTCATTCTAAGAATCTTTTCTACAAAAATAAAATATAGTTATGTCAGTAGATTTTACTGTATGAACACAACATATTTATTCATTTGAACCGATATGTCTTAAGTGTTTAACTCAGAACAGAATACTTCTACATGTAAGACGGAAGTGTTATTTAAAACGACCTAATTTGCTAAATATAAGGTGGCCCGTTAGTTTATTTAGGGGGTTTGTGTTATAAAAACACACTATTCTTACCGTCATCCGTTTTCACCATGCCGATGGTCCCACCAGTATAAATAACAAGCACTCTTCTTTCACTTGTCTCCACAGCCCGGGAGCGTCTTCGGATAGTTGGATATACCAGGCATTCTGTATTATTTACCACACTTAATTTTGACATGTTTATTTGCAATTTTTTGATGTCACCGTTTGCTAGATTTGGCATTTTGATTTTTTTATCGATCTTTTTTACGAGCGTAGTACCGTCAGCCAGCTGTAGGTCCGTATAGCGCGACACTGAAACACAGACTACTTAAACTACTTTATGCACAGACTGAAACGTCTCAACATATTGTACGCAATTTTAAACACGTGTTGATACTGCGAGCTACAAGTTGATTTATTGCTATTAAAGCAGTTCGTAAACGTCTTTTTATTGACATTAGATGAGTTTGATTATAAACTTGAGCTGCATAATTTTTTTTTTAAATGTTATAAGTGTGTCTACTAGTGTTGCCATGCGTACGATATGCATAGGGCTGCCATCCGTCCGGGTTTCCCCGGATTTGTCCTAGTCTAGAGGGCGTCCGGGGAGCGTCCGGGCGGGGTTTTCAAAAAGTGTCAATTGTTGCCCCTGGACACTCTGTGCCAGGGGCAACAATTGTTAGATTAAGAAGATGTTTAATTTAATAAAAAAATTGAATCGGCGTTTTTTTTTTGTAAGGTGTCCGGGTAAGAATCTCGATTTCACAGATGTGTCCGGGATTTTTGAAGAGCTTGTCCGGCGTCGGCCATTTAAGTGATGGCAGGCCTAGATATGCAGTACATACATATAATATACAAAGTGTAAGACGATGTATGCTTTTCACGTCGGTGTCACCACTTTAGGAGATGTATGCTTTTCTACCACTTAGTCGGCGTGTTTATATTTTGGGATAGGAATTGTTAAAAAAAATTAGGGAGGGAGTATATATAGCGATCACGTCGTACATCATTGTACTTAGAGAAGTCACATTTATAGATTAACTTTAGAGATTAAATAAAACAATTATACACACGCGCCACATTAGTATATAAGTCCTGCCTGTATCTAAACTAAATTAGACTAAATATCGTTATCTTTACGTGGGAGAGCCATGTTTCGGCACGTATGGGCCGGCTTGGCTCCGCTCGATACCACGGCCTCACAGAAAACCGTGAAACAATGATTGCATTGCTTTTCGCCGCATGAGTGAAGTTACCGGAGGCCCTAACCCTTCCCTCTCCCCTATTCCCGTCCTTCCCCTCACCCCCCTCTCCCATCTTCCCGCTCTACTGACGACGCACTTGTGACTCTTGAGTTACAGGTGCCCATGGGCGACGGTAGTCATTTACCATCAAGTGACCCGTCTGCCCGTTTGCATCCCAAACCATAAAAAAAAAAACATCTCAAGTATCATTACACTCCTTGCCAAACACTGGCAAAGCTATAATTGGTTTTATTGACATACATTATTTTGATTTGATTTTGAGTATCTATGTAAAGATTTATCACCACAGTATCGTTTCACGTGTATATAAGACCCCGGACATAAGTACATTAAGTACCTACATGCTACCGTGTCTACAAACTCAGGTCCTCAATGCTCGTGTTATATAATTATTAAACAGAAGCCACTGAATGGCCACCAAAGACAAGATCAACTTCATTTTGAATTAATCTAAATTATTGTTCAGTCCAATTTACATAACAATAATTTTACCTATCCTTCACTATTTTCGAACCCACTTAAATTCACCATAAATGAAATAACTTGTAGCACGCATGTGATGCATGGTGCTTCAACTATTTCATCATTATTACTAGAAATCGCCTGGTGGACTTCATTATCCAGTACACCAACCGTTAAAGGAGTAGACAACAGCAGATTAAAGTTCGAAGTAACGGTACCCGAAGGGTCTAGTACCTCTATCCTGCGGCATATCAAGGTTAAATGGGTCAAAATCAAAATAATTACCCTTTTTGTAAACTTTACTCGTCTCTCATCTGATTTTACTTTCTACTAAAAATCTGTCAAGACAATATTAATAAAATACTGAACATTACAAAGGAAGACTTCTTTAAAGTTAATACGTGTTATTGTTAGTGGTTGGTACATTATTTTTTATTAATTGCGGCATTTTTACAAAAACGTGTGTCCAACTTCCATCGCCATCGAAGCGTAATGTACTGTTATTATCGAAGACAGAGCTTGAGTCTCACACTCGCACAGAAATTTCTAAGATATTCAAGTAGAGCACCGATCTTGATTTCGAGTGTCTGCTCTTTTGACAATGTTTAATTAATTAATTTGAAGACACAAGGATTATCATTTTGGTAACGTTTTAATAATTATTATTTCAAAAAAAACCCGACTTCAACAAAAAAAACTATTCCATAAAAGACTTTCCTATAGATGGTTTTCTCGTGGATGCCATTGTCAGAACTGGACCAAATTGAAATGGGAAGCACCAGCTTTCAAATAAAAAAAGAATCATCAAAATCGGTTCACCCAGTCGAAAGTTCTGAGGTAACAAACATTAAAAAAAAACAGTCGAATTGAGAACCTCCTCCTTTTTTGAAGTCGGTTAAAAATAAATAAAATCAGCACCATGGCTGGCAATGCAGCAGTATTCTGTGACTATAGTAAAAGCGCGAGGGGAGAAGGCCAGCCGATAACTTTTGTACGTTATTGCTTTACAATTGATATTATTCGATAAAATGTAACACTAGTTAAAACTTCTTTAATCGGTTATGTTAGTAATAAACTAACTACAATGGCCTCAGGGAATTCTAAAAATAATGTTGTATATTTCTGTTAGAATTTATTCCCCTCTTACGTCAAGGCTATTATATAAACGAAAGTGCAAAATCGTGATACTTGCGCCTACAATTATAATCATAGCAATAATAGAAATAATGAAAAAATCACAAGAGCCAATGCAACTTTAAACATCGATGAGAAAAGGAAACCTCAAGTTGGCATATCAACTTAGCATTTTTTAAAAGATTTCAAAAAGGAGGAGGTTCTCAGTTAGAATGTTTTTCTTTTTTATGTATGTTCCCCGATTACTTGAAGATGGCTGAATGGCTAAATTTACCAGTTTGTCATTGGGTCAGGATTTGATGATGGGATACTGGAGAAATCGAGAACTCTTCAAATATTATAGGCAAACGTAAAGTAACTCGTGCATTTGCTCTCGGAAAGCGCCATTTGGTGAAGTGGAACTGATGATGAAAACCACAGATGGCCACCAGAGCTTCTCAATACAATAATAAATTTATTTCACGGGTTACGATTAGATTACCTTAATTAATTTATTGATTGCTCGTCACAATGCATGTGCTGCAGTAACAGTAGAACTACAACAATTAACGTCCCTGTATCGAAAAAAACAATATTTTGTAAAAGGTGATGACCTACCCAAGGTGGGGTATGGTGGCCAATAAACTTAATATCAACGTGTAGTCGTTCCTTTGTTTTGTGATGCGGTGGAAGATGGATGTCCTCCGCCCTTGGGGGGGGGGGGAGGGGTCTGTCGGATTCTTACCAACTAAAAACCACCCCGGTGTTCCGCTACTTGCCTATGATCAGGGGAGCGAGAATCGCCATTGCATTCTTCCGCAACCCCTGATAGGCATTGAACCGTCTCACCCTAGACGGGTCCTGTCAGCTGGTGCGACCATCACCCGTCATCCGCACTCCTCCGAGAGCGCGCGCGGAACAATGCGCGCTGCCTCTCGGGCCTGTATCTGTTCGGACGACGACTTCCCCAAAAAGTTCGAGTAGTCATTCCTTGATGCATGGGTTCACTATGTTACTTAACTGCGTAGTGCTCCGTTTGTACACAATTAACATAATTACAAGTATAATATATCTTATATATTATACTTGTAATTATGTAAGTATTACTTATAACATAATTATTATCTTCTTTCTTTCTTTTTTCTTTAACATATTTTTCCTATCTTGCTGTTTAAATAACAACTTTTCAAAAGTTGATGTGATACTTCTGTGTAATGCAAAAATTAAAACCATAAAGAGGTGTTTTTCTGTTTTCCCCGATTGAAATCCAGTTTTTAAGTTATTGTTGGCATACAACACGAAACCATCGTTTGGTGAGTTTAACCATTCTTTTATTAATTCAGTTATACTTGAGAAAGATCCAATCATTTAAACCCGACCATAAACATGAGAAAATTGCTAATTAAAGGATTTTTTAAATAACTAGTTACAAAGTAAGAAGTAGTAGCTGTTTACCATTATCTGTTCTATTTTTTAATAATTTTAGCATGGATGCATAGATCGCAGAATTCCTACTTATATTTGAAGATTCTGCCGTAACATCAAGCTGTCACACTTACTTCACATGTACTGTACGAATGAGTTTAATATAGTTATTGGGTACAGCACTTACCTGTTGTAAGCTCACACCACATCACTAGTGAAAGATTATACTTTACACTGTGTAGCAATCCATTTCCTGCATTATAATATTACAAAACAATATACTCGTATTAGTTTTCGCTAGGATCTCGGCCATTTCACTAGTCTAGGTTTGACATACCAAGAACTCTTGTGTATAAACGGTGAGTTAATATCGGTTTAATTTTCAAGCATTTTTGGAGTTTACTCCTTAAGAATCGATTTTCATATAAGGCGCCCGGTATGAAAAAATTATGAAGAGTAAAATTTAGTGATCGTAGGACAGCGTAACGCTTTAACGCTTTGTTGTGCTTTTTGTGCTTTATTGGAGTTTACTCCTTAAAGAAAGACGCATGTAATATGTGTATTTAACTTTATGTTATATATATATATGTATATGGAATATATAGTATACAGCGTCTAGATATTACGTATATATATATAGAAGAGAGAGAGAGGGAGAGAGGGGGTGAGAGAGGGGGGGGGGGGGAGAGAGGGGGGGAGAGGGAGAGAGCGTTTGTAAACTCTAGTCGTGCGTCGGAGCTGACACACACCTTTTTTTTTTAATTTAACCCACGTTAAGTATTTGTAAGTGTTCTGATCAGCTTATTGTGAAAATTACAAAAGTGATAGCAGAGTGATGCGCTTGTATACATGATGAAAGCGAAAGACTAATTAATTAAATACCAATGCTGGTTATAATGGCTACTTTGCTTTTATCTTTTATATTTTTTTTTATTATTTTCTATATTTAATTAAGGTTATATAACATGATCAATATAACGTGGAACATAAAAATATTAAAAAACAATTCGACTTCTGTAAATAAGTTTAATATTTGAATTTCATGGTTTTAATTATTTAATTTCTACTATGTTACAATAAAAACTTTCGTGAGTAGTATTCATGTTTATTAAAGACTATACGGTTTTACTCACGTTTGTATTTCGGAGATGCCCGACTAATTTCGGACCCGACGGGCGCCCTTTTTCAAGGAGTGAAGCGTCCTACCGCGACGGTGTCAGGCGTCACACTCATCCCCGAAATACAAATGTGAGTAAAACCGTATAGTCTTTAATAAACATTAATTTCTACTGTCACTATATTGAGGAATATTGACTTATCTGTTGAAAAACAGAACGACACGGTAAGAAAAAAGCCAGAACCTGATATGAATAGAGTTGATGATGAGCATAGTTATTGTCATAACCTACTTATATTTCTTGGTTCCAGCTATCTGCAATGGTAAGTTCTCCTGATGTTCGAGCGAAAAGCAGGTCGCCTGATTAACGGGTCAGAAACGTAGCCCTATTATATCTTGTGCATGTTTCCCACGAGGACGGGATGGTTTGCTTGCACTAATTTGATTGAATCACGCTAATTATTACTTACTATCTTATGTCGAAAATAAACACCCAAAACAGATTCAGTTGTAATTAACCTGATTACTTTAATTTTTGCGCCATCCATACAGCTTATTGGTGATTTAATTTCTGATGTAAAAAGTCTCTTTTGCACTATTTTTTTAGCATAAGAGAGGAAAGGTTCGTAAGTATCCTAGTGGAGAAGTAACTCTTCCTTACGTGTCTTTTGGAGATCTCCAAATGTTTTTAATAATAGTAATATATATATATTATTTTATTATGGACTCTATCCCGGGCAAGAATCAGCGCAGGTATTCCGCCAATGTCAAGTGTTTTATAATTATACAAGTTAAATAACAAAAACGTAAAAAAATTGACGTCTATTCGTCCATCTTGAAAAAAAAACCAATAATAGTAATATTTACAAAGTTATATTTTCGAGATGGAATCTGTAGTGTCCTCCTGGAAAGGGAGGAAACTACAATTTTTAATTAGAGCATTATAATCCTTTTGTAGAATGTAAGGTTTTTACAAGGCTGGTAGTAATAAGTGATTGACCTCCGGTATTACAATTTCAATATACTAACGTTTATCCAACAGACAGGTATTCTTGCGATAAAATAATGTATTATAAGTAACATATAATAAAATGTACTATAAAACTTCAGATATTCGATGTTGAAGGTGTCATGGCGCCGGTGTTCACACCTATGAACGATTCAGGCAGAGTAAACCTTGAATTAATACCTATTTATATGGCTCATTTAAACAAACATAATATCAAAGGTATTCTAGGTAAGTTTCAAACATCTAAAAGTTTAATAAAAAATTGAAATCAACACACATTTTGGTGAATGACAAAAGTCAGTTTATTATTGATGTTGCTTTTACTGGACTTTTTTATGTTTTCCAAAGTAGGTGGTACTACGGGAGAAGCTATGTCTCTGAGCGTGGGAGAAAGGAAAGCAGTTTTAGAAGCTTGGATGAATGCAGCTAAGCCTATAGGGACTAAAGTGATTGCGCAAATTGGAGGTGCACCGTTACCTGACGTCATAGAAATGGTAATTTCAATTAAGAGCGTTATCGTTACCCCCCTTTTAACGGTTGTTTTTTTTTTTAATTTAAGTAGCTTGAGTCATAAAAATAAAAGATTTTTTAAATACTTTCAATTCCGTCTTACGAAGTACATTCCATTGTCAAACGCTATTTTGTTAAGAATTTGACTGATTTAAAGTTACAAAAATTTTAGGTTTTTCAATTACATTCCAGTCCAAAGTACATACAATACTTGAGTGCTCAATCAATCAATTCTTAAATTAACATAACTTGAGAAATATATCTATAGGACACTCAAATTCTTATAACTCAGCATAAACATCTTTATAGGAAACAAAGTTCTAAATGTCTGTTTTGTTTTCTTTTTCTACTCTTGCTCTAGGCAAAACATGCGGAAAACTTGCAAGCTGATGCAATCATGACACTGCCAGAACTATATTACAAGCCGAAAAGCGTAGAACACTTAGTGGATTACCTAGAGACGTTGTCAAAAGTAGCCCCGACACGACCTCTGATATATTACCACTTTCCGATGATGACTGGAGTGGATGGTAAGTATTGATATTTAAGTTTTTAACAGCTTTTTAAAGAAAGAAATAAAAATTCAATGGAAACTCGAAAACGTCTACTTTATTATTAAGTCACTGAAATACAAATGCCTTAGTGTGAAGAAATACAAGTAGCTTTTGCCTCGAAGAAACCAAATTGGACTTAACAATAAACACAAATAATAATCCGCAAAACAGAGAATTGATGCGATAAAATTACGTTCGTTCTAAAGTATCACTATGAGTAAGAAGCAGTATGACTAAGTATTCACTAAATTGTACTTAGGTGACACTTAAAGTTACAAATCTATAATATAATACAGAAAAAGCTTTGTTTTAATCACTTGTCTCGTTGATCCTGTGACACGAGTTTGCGCTTATGTTTGCATGCGATCAGGTCTTGGGTATTCTCAGATCGGTCAAACCATTCTTAATTTTGTCTGTAAGTATTGGACTGGAAATTACTGGAAATTCTCAGTAGCAACACGGCATCTGGAACCATGTTAAACCAATATTTAATTGAATAATAATTTTTAGTAAATATGCGCCAGTTATTTTCTATGGCATCGGCAAAAATACCTAATTTCAAAGGCGCGAAGGCTGATTTAGGAATGGCCGAAGAAATAGCAGATCAGTTAGCTGAGGACCAGAGAATATTCATTGCGAACCATGTAAGTTCATCTACTTATTATACCAGGCTAAATAACCCATATTTGAACAGATAAAGGTTGCCAAATATTTCAGCAAACAATATAACATAGGTATTTCAGTTTTAAAATAATATTCCAAGAATTATACATTTTATGCATATCGAAATAAATTATTTTTTTTAAGCCAATAAGCTGTAACAAAGTAGGATACAACTGAATTTAAACCTTATTAGCATTGTCCTTACCTCACAAAATGGCGTCCGAAAATTCCTTGTGAATAATCAACCAGCTTGTATATTTTAATGTTTGTAGTATGTTTAGAATAAATAAAATCTTTAGGCTTTTGATTACATTTAGTTTTCTGGCTAAATTTAAATTCGTTCAAAATTAGTATATTACCTTTCAAGCATATTGCACCAGCAGTACTGATGGGCCATGAGTCCAGTATCGCGACAGTCTCCAATATATTCCCGGAGCTAGTGGAAGGTATCGTAGAGGCGGTCAAGGGCGCTGATGTTGTAAAAGCCAATAAGCTACAGAAGAAACTCAACAAATTGGTTGATGTTATTGCTTCGCAAGGTACGTCTTTACGTCATAGTTTCTTTCTGTCCACAAATTAGGTCTTGTATAGCAAGTTATAATTCGACGAGACCAAGTCAACATTTTTTTTTTAAGCTTACCTAAAGTAGAGGTTAAGACTCTTGTTAGTCAGTAAAAGCACAAACAGAGCAAATGACCATTGTCTTGACCCCAGTTTTCTGAAACTTGAAACGAAGTCTCGACTTTTCGTCTCGATTTAGTTACAACATTGGCTAAAAGGAAAAGGAGGTGCTTCCCCTATTGTGTAAGCGTCTTTACTCTAGAGAAAAGAGAAGTATACCAGCGCAGCTTTTGTTATTAAAAAGTTAAACAGTTATTAAAAAAGACTGCACGGATGGCGCAATGGTTTAAGTGGTCACCTCGCCACTACGCCGCACCGACTGTGAAAAACTTTGTGTGATCCACTAATATTTGTCCCTAGTCTGGGTGTTCTTTGTGTCCGTTATTTGAATATTTGTGAAGCCCCCCGCGATACAGGAATATTCCTAATGCGGGAGTTTTCTTTAAAAAAGAAATCAACAATATGAAGCTGAACTACATACTAATAAGTAGTACTCGTTAAAATACTAAGTATATGCTCAGAACATTAACCTTACCTTCCCCCCACAGGGGTGCATGTAGACTTTATTGAATCTATTTGTTTCAGGGAGTTTTGTTCCGTGTATGAAGACTGCTATGGAGCTGGTAACAGACATCCCCGTGGGACCTTCGCGGCCTCCCCTCATCCCTCTTAACCAGAATCAACGGACACTTCTCAAAGACCGACTGTCGTGTTTAGATCATAAAATTTAAATCAGTTGATGAATCTCTCAAAGTTTACAATTCCGCCCGTGTCGTATTATTCGATGATATATCTATATATATAAAAATGAATTGCTGTTCGTTAGTCTCGCTAAAACTCGAGAACGGCTGGACCGATTTGGCTAATTTTGGTCTTGAATTATTTTTGGAAGTCCAGAGAAGGTTTAAAAGATGAATAAATAGGAAAATGCTCGGAATTAAATAAATTGTAGGTGATACGAAGTTCACCGGTCATCTAGTATATAATAAATATATGTATTAAAGAATATTGTATAACTTTATAATTCTGTTAACGTTTTGTTATTATATTATTATTTATTTAATTACTTTCATACGTGTTAATTAATTTCATTGTTGCTATTCAATCCAATAAATATATTTATATGCCTATTGCGAAAGTAACCTCTGTGTGTGTGTGTGTGTCGGTGTCCCAAAGATTTCCTCACGCGTTTTTTTTAGTAATAAAATATCCTGCGAGGTATCACAAAGTTCTTTCTAAACAAAAAATATCTGTGCATAACTAATATCTAGAATACTTACATAAATATACAATTTGTTTGTAAATACCGACACAAAACAAAAACACACAGGACCGTGCAAAAATTTCATGTGTAGGTATAGTCACCTCTATAAATATGTATACAGGGTAGGGTTCCAGAAACAAGTAACCGGGGTTAACTTCAAATTTTTGTTTACAAAATATATAGCCAAATGATGTAAACTCTTAATATTTCATAAAAATGTAACCATTACACGCCTCATAAAATGTATCAAATAATGCTTGCAAAAATTTATCCACAATTAACGGGTCAATTGAATGGAAACATGCTATAATTCATATATATAATAATATCATGTTTTATTTCACTGTGGTACCCATGGAGGAGGGACACCCCTTGGAGAATCACGGGCAAAAGTTTTTGCTGAATTTAGTACAGTAAACACTTCTTCCGTAGCATAAATACATATTTTTGTATCCTTTCACATTTTATAATTGTTTACATATTAATGGCTTGAAATACGACTACATATTTTAGACTACAGACTACATAACTTCACTGAAAGTATATTTTATATTATTTTGAAAGTACGTGTTTACATAAATATGAATAGCATGTTTAAAAGTTTACATCATTTGGCTATATATTTTGTAAACAAAAATTTGAAGTTAACCCCGGTTACTTGTTTCTGGAACCCTACCGTGTATACATATTTATAGAGGTGACTGTACAACTATTTGCATTGAGTGGAAACTGAACTCGTGAGCTCAGACGTTGCAGACCAATGCTCTACCACTCCATATAAGTCTTCAAATTAATTAACATTCTTTGGAAAGTCAACGAACCGACAATATAAATGTACAATGTTGTTGTCACCCTATCTTAACTATGTAATTAAATAGGTAAAGTAATTAAGTTTATCTAAACCATTTATTACACAATGGTATCAATTCTGTTATCTTACTCTCTTAACTATAATTGACAAATTTTCTTTTCATACAAGATGTAAACCATGTACACTTCGAAACAAAGTCTTATTTCAAATTTAAACAAGTAGGTAACATATGTCGCTATCGAAATAAGCAATTTATTTGTCGACTAAAGTCTGACACGCTTAAATAAACTTTAATACCACGTAGCGAGAGCCGCTATCCGTTGAATGCCATCTCTTTTGCTCTGTGTTTTTAGTATGCATCTTCGTAGGTGTCGATGAAAATAACGTCATCTTAGTTCGTTTTGAACAAGTTTTTATATGGCATTTGAATAAATGGGGACTCTTACTGTCTTATTCAACGTAAGCATATGAAATTTTATTAAGTTTTAGGTAGGGTCATTTATACCCAATTGGTGCAGAATATTAGGAATAAAGTCAAAAGTACTGACATGACGAAGGATTTGCTACAAAGACTATCTAACTGAGTGATATTACAGAAGTGACATGTGTAGTAAATAGATTTCTTTTAGAGCATATACTTTACGAGATAAATTAGGGTAACGCAGATTTAACTATCTCTAGATTATCTTGTGTATTTTTATAGGTTGTTTCTATAAATAAAAATGCTTACGCTACTCAATCTATTCATTCTAACCATCCACCAACACCTTCTAATTTTAAGGAACCTTATCTTGTCCACTATATGTGATGATTCTATTTGACTTTTTTCAACTATTCATAGATCGTATCTCAATGGTGAGATAATAAGAAAGAAGTATTTATTATCCAAATATTTAATTTCAGTGTCAGGAAAGTAACGTTAACTCTTATCGTTCACTGAAATGTTTAGTCTATATCTAGTCTACCAAGCTGCCATGTAATATGCTAATTGTGAATCGATAATAAAGCATACGACGTGCTTGTCGATTGATTCATTAGGGAAACAGATAGAGGGCTATATATACTAGTTTTACTATTGTTTTCACAAATATTGCCAGTTTTACTACAGGTATAAACATGGCAGCTATTTCTATTATTAAACTATTGATCTTAAATTCTTTGGTACTTCTGTCCACAATTTGTGGTTCTTCGGCCTCCGACAGTCAGCCCAAAAATGTGGTAAGTAGTATTAAAGTAGTGAACTCAAGTTTGGCTATCTATAAAATTCATTGAATTTGTTTTAATATTAAAAATATCTCTGGGGATATTGCAAATGGAAACAGTTAAAAAACTACTAATTTAGAAGTGATTGGTAATAAATTTTTCACTTCAAAAATAAACGATAAAACATCTTTTGTTTACTTCAAAGAACTTTGCAATAAATAGATACTTACTTATTACTATTGTTTTAAAAACTATTTTCTCTAAGGCTAGTGACAATTTCTCGCATCCTCCTGCAAGGACTAAATGGAAACCTGCGCGGGTATCGGCCAAAATAAAACATTGACAAACGAACATAGACAATGATCTTCAGATTTTTTTCAGACTCTCACACTCAACGGTTTGGTCCCTCCAGTTTTTACACCTGTATTCAAAAACCAGCAGCTGAATTTAAAAATAATTCCAGAATATGCCAAGTACATAAGTGATAACCGAATGAATGGGGTATTGGGTATGTAGAAATACTTATATGATAAACTTGGCTTTATTTAAACTAACAAATCTAGCCATACTAACTGACACCAATCACCAACAGCTACCAATTTTCAGGTGTACCCCAAGGTCCTTACCTTGGTCTACTATATTATGTGTTATAATTCCAACCGGTGTTATAAATGGTAGCTTGTTAATTTATGTAACGTGTATAGATGGTTCTTTTTTAGTTTTTGGTACTGCGGGAGAATATGGAAAATTTACTGTAGATGAGAAGAAAATAGTTCTAAATGCGTGGCTAGCTGCAGCCAGACCCTTGAATCTGGGAGTTATATTGCAAGTCGGTGGTATACCCTTACCTGATGCAGAAGAATTGGTCAGTACCCTGAACGATCAGTCTAGAAAAATCAAATTTATAAATCTTAAAAAGCTAAGCTAAGTTGATTTAGCTAAGCTAAACAATTGATGGACACTTCACGTGACCAGAAGGCGGGCCTTTTTCTTATACAGACAATTAGCATTACCATTCAACGTGGCAATGCTGCCAGCCTTCTGGGAACAATGCCACTAGGCGATGATTTTATGACGCATGCCTGTAAATAGTCCGTATATAAATATTTATATTATAAATTATTTTTATCAACGTATTAATATAGTAATAAAATCTTATAATAGATTTATATCTGATTTCCAGGCGAGATATGCAGAAAAGGTTGGAGTTGATGCTATCCTCACTTTACCTGGTTCGGATAATTACATACAAAATACCTTAAGCAAACTGATTTATTTCTTAGAATGCATCGCCAGGGCAGCTCCTAAGACGCCTTTACTTTACTATCATTTTCCATCAGAAAGCCACGTAGACGGTAAGTATGGGGAAACCTTTAATTGTACTACGAGTCAGGTATATTCGTAATGCATCGCACTTATCAAATTATAATCCAAGCATTTAAGAACGAACGAAGATATAGTTTAAAAAAAAGATTTTGAAATATGTTTTTCGTCGGAAAATACTTTTTTAAATATAAGTGCACCTTTCCAAACAACGTTATTCAATGATTTTGTTTTTTTTTACGCAGATATCAGCCCTCATACGAATTCAATTTTCAACTTCAATTTGTCAGTTATATTCATATGCAACTTAGTGGCTAGTTTTGTTAGTAAATTAACATCTAAAGTATTATGGGATGGGATAAGTCTCATTTGAATACTATTCCGTAGTTTTTAGCCTAATCCCTTGCCAAACACTTTATAATAAAATCGTTGTTATTTTTTTATAGTGGATATGGTGGAATTTTTCACACAAGCGTCTAAACAGATTCGTACGTTTAAGGGTATGAAAGCACCTTTCGATACTGCAATACAAGTTCAGACCTTGTTGACCGGTGATCAGAATATATTCGTTGCAGGTGCGGTAAGTAAGATTTGAGTAATTTTTAATCTACTCTTAAGTTAAGTAACTAACTAACTACTATTAAGTCTTGGTTTATATATGCAAATAATATGGATCAAGACCAGTTTTAAATGCTCTGTAATGCCCACCTTGATTCTGAACTAATTTATACGTTACATACCTAGGTATGACTAAAATGGCTGCCCAAACGTATTCCGACCATCCGGTTCCGACTTCTGTTAATTCGTTAATGAATTCAAAGGGTTTGGTTTTTCATAACTTCCTATAGATTTTTTCGAATTAAAAACCCCTGAAAACCATCTCAGCGGTTTTATTCGAATAATCTATTACCATTAGAATAATATATACTTTTATTAAACGTCCTTCTAGTACATGTTTTTGGAGAAGAAAAACAAATATTTATGCTTGATAAGCTAAAAAATAGACTGCTAAACATACATATAAATTAAATATGCATATAGCATTAAATACCTGGTTGGTCGTTTATGTCTAAGAACAAACATGATAACCAACAAAGGATCAAAACTCTGATTGTAAACCCAAATATCAACGTTTTAACCTTCCTCAATAAACGTGTTTTATAACTCGAAATGGGGCCTGAAACGAGTTCATTCAAAGGTACACACATATTTAATACATTATGAGTTTTTTTCAGACTGCCTTATCATCTGCTGTTCTAATGGGTTTTGATAGCTACATTGTGACGCAGATGAACTTATTCCCAAAACTAGTTAAACGCATAGTTTACATGGAGAAGTGCCACCTAGTGGAGATCAGAACTCTTTACGAGAAGCTGGAAGACTATAAACATACTGTTATCGCAGGTAAAATCAATGAGTTGGTTCATATTTCTGTGGTAGTATTATTTATAATGTGAAACTTAACGCTGTTTAATCGCGTAGAATGGACGGAGGTATCGAATCCAAGAGGGTAGCCCCAATTTAAGCAGACATGAAAATAAAAAACATTTGCTGTATGATAATGTGCTTTCTACTAATTATGTGGAACTTAACTCTTTAACGCATACTTACAGACAGTAATACAACGAAGCATACTTTTCCTAAAACAACAATTAGACTAGTGTCGAATTCGTCTCTAAAATTGCCACAAGTCATTGATCGCAACCAGGTCAACACAGAACAGCCAGATTTAGAAGTAGATTATTAGAATAAAAACTGTCGTTTGTGTTATTAACATTTATTAAAGACATTCACCCACCCAACTGAGGCACTTTTGCCAAGGGGAGAAGCATCCTGCCATCGGTGTGAAGCGCCACACTGTTTGGCGCCTAGTCGGGCATTTCCGAAATACACACGTGAGCAAAACCGTATCTCTTTATTAAATAGGTAACATTATGTCTATTCATTGTGTTTTCTCAGGACTAGACTATTTACCTGCCATGAAGGTAGGCATGAAGCTTGTGACGGGTATCGATGTAGGACCAGTCCGAGACCCACAAATTGACCTAACTGATAGACAGAAGAACGAGCTCAAGACCAGGCTCAAGATGAAAGGAATCAAATTACGCGGCTCTTAATATTATCGTGTCTATCGTCAATATTAAATCATAATTTGTCTTTTCTATAAAATTGTTAAACATGAAATAGTCAAATAAAAATTTTGCAAACTTTTTTATTTGTAATAAAAATGTCCTCCATAGCCGCCAATTGGGCTAGTACTTTGGTATAAGCATTTTCTAGCCGATTTGTAGTTTAAGACATGATAACTTTAGCAGGTATTTCGAAAAAAGACCAACTCAATATTACCCATTTTCCGTCACTGCAGCAAGATGTTGAAAAGCCCGTGTTGGATCTGGTAGGCAGAAAAATTACACACATCTTGATCACAGATGTTAATCTCAGCATGGGCTCTACAATGACTTCGACACAATGACATGGAGACATAAGAGACTAAAGTTTCCAGGTCGACATTTCAACAGGATGAGAAGGATTTGTGTATGTAGGAGGATCCAAGTAATAACCGAAATTGTTACATACTTTTAACTTATTTAAAAGTTTTTGATATTAGTAAGTGGAAGAGCCATGCTTCGGCACGTACGGGCCAGCTAGACCGGAGTGATACCACGGCCTCACAGAAAACCGGCCATGAAGCAATGCTTCACTCACTTCGCTCACTCACTCACTCACTCGGTGAAACACAACGTGTAAACACCAAGTGAGTGAGGTTACCGGAGGCCCAAAACCCCTTCCCCTCTTTCACACACAGCCCAGCACTCCGCTGGTGGTTCTGAATTATTAAGGTCTTCTTCTGACGGATAGAGGTACTGGATCAGTCCGATGGTTACATTCGAGCAGAAGTCTGCCTAGTCCTAGTTTCTTAAGAAAGGTTTAAAGTTCATCTTACATAACATACGGTATGTTTTGGTTGCGATCTTCTTCATCGTCGAGACATTTAACCAGTGACATAAGTTACGGTTTAAGTTAGAAATTATAGAGTTAGAGTTAGAGTTAGAATATATTTAAAAATAATTCTTATACATTAAGCTAGTCCAAGTTTCTTCAGTCTGGACTGGATTCTCTGCTTAGCTTCGGCTGAAAGAGGCCTCTGCGGCAGGGCTGGAGGGCCAACTTTGATGCCAGATACAATCTCCATTCCCGCTTTCATTATTGGCACCCAGGGTCCTAGAAAATGGAAAATGATGAACACAAACCTGATGTTTTCACAGCAGAATCTTGTTACCATCATTTGTAACTATGTAAACGTCACCTTGGAGGTCAATTTAAACCAATATCTAACTATAGTATCGATTGAAACCTTTCCTGTATTGTAGAAGTGTATGTGTGTGTGTATGATATTACGTTTTTTACAGAAGGAAGTGATAGAAATTAGTCAGGATTTTGAAAATTGTCAAGGATGAATGGCACCTAATAGTGATTACTAGTAACGTGGGTCACACATTACTAGTATTCTTGTTAAACCCTCCAGTTAAGCTAAATGCTTGTGTTAGGAGTGGGTTCACGCCGGTAGTGCACTGGGGTTCAAACCCGCAACCACTTGATCGCAAGTCTGACGCCTTAGCCATTACGCTACCGCCCAAAGCGGCGGTGACTTTTAAAAGAACAAAACCTCATTATCAAGATCCACAATGAATCTTCAAAGTTCACAGTGACAATATTTTTTTAGTGAAAGACGTTTAAGATCTGCACAGAGCAATAGTAACTGATTCCTTTCACAAATTAAAAAAAGTCCTGGCCTTCAGCTGTGCAGCGAAAGTAGTTTAAAGTCTAATGTTCAGTAATTTTGTTGATTCTAACCATTTATAAGTAAGGGTAAAAAATACCTTCACAAGTATGGGCCTCAACAGCCAGAGCGAGCTTCTCCTGAAGTTGCCTGGCCTTTTGCACTTCATTGTTCTCAACAGCGGCCAGGATTTCCTGAGCCAGCTTCGGGAACAGATTAAATGTTGTACCAATGCTTGACTTGATACCCAGGAGAGCGGCTGGTGCCAGTAACTGCGAAAAAAGGTCAAAACTCGTTAAAGAGATATATAATATTAAAAGTATTTTGTCGTCTTCTATATTTTTATTAATAAAAAATCAGGGGTATGTATCTGTATTGCCAGCCCATCAAAGATTAAGTAGAAGAAGTAACTTACAGTGTCAGCACCGAGGAACATCGCTTGTCCATCCTTCAAAGCTCTGAACACCTGCGCGCCCTCGTTCAAGTCATTGGAGGTGAACTTCAAACCTTTGAAGTTGGGAATGCTGGCGGTGGCTGCCTTTACGAATGCTGTCATGTTGACTATAAAATAAGAAGTTAAAGAACGGGTTACAGCATATATAGTCTATAATTCTATAGAGGTTCTATAGAGGTAGGGTACAGTTTGATATTAGGCCCTCAAACGAAGAAACTGGTCAGCTATACTCTAAGAAATAAGAATACATTATTAGTTTCACACTGATTAAAATGGTTTTAGTTTTAGGAATAATTAGCTCTTGTATATCTAAATGCTTCTTAAGACTTTTTTAATTTAGGGACACTTAGACCTCGTTTTTGTTATTGAACGTAGCAAAAATATAAAAGTAGATATAATATATCTATTTGTTCTTCTAGATGATAAACTCCATTTTCATAAACACATTGATAATATGGCAAACAACGCCTATCAGATGAATGGTTTTGTAATGAGAACAGCTAAATAATTTCTGCTCCTTTCTACTTACATCCATCTACATAAATGTTTAATCAGTTCACAGCTAGAATATGCAGTACCGTTGTGGAATCCCTTCTATAACAAATATTTAGAACACGTCGAGAAACTTCAAAGTATTTACTTATTTGAGCTTTTAAGGAAAAAGCTATAATTTACAATATCTGAAAAAATAAACGTATTTCATTCGAGACTGTGTGTCGACTTCCGCATTAAGCAAAAACATACTCCAACACCATCTAGCGAAGACGAGCTGAACTACGTAGTAACTACTAATCCTACATCGCGCGCAATAAAAATTCTCGCGCCGATTAGTATATATACACAACTTCCTAACATCAGGCGTTTAAGTCATAGGTAGACTTTGATCCTTGAGTTTGTTTCGGCGTTTCTTCTCAAGGTTAGTCATAGGAAACGCCGGCACCAACTAGCTCTACATCTCGAGCAACAACCTAAGCCGAGGTCCTAACCCCCCTAAGGGGTGCCCTTAGGCCGTTGCCAAAAAATTATTATACGGTTGAGAGCACTAGGCTCGCCGTCAAGCCCGCGTAAAGTTGTATACAGCCACACGGCTTACAACTAAAGCCAATACAAAAAAAAAAAAAAAAAAAAAAAAAACATCAGGGCCGCGGTCCATCAGGCATGATCACCTAGCCTGGTCGGAGGATCTTCCCTTGGTGTTGCAGGGACATAGGACAAGTGTTTTTTTTTTCGACTTGTGTAGTATATGCCTGTACTGGTTTTCAAAATAAATTATGTTGCATAGTACCTAGAACATCATCACGACGTAAGACGCGAGCGCAAATTACATTTTGCTGTTTCGACTTCTCGTACTAATACAAGTCTGTGAGTGCCTTTACATCGTCGGCTTACTATTATTACAACCTGTACTTTTACGATAAAGACATGTTTGCAGTATCTACAGGAACATATTAAATGCTTGAGAAACAAAGATTGAAAAATGTTGTTGGTCTCACAAAGGTAGACTTTATTACACGTCCCATTGGATAGAATGTGCTGTGAACTATATTTATAAACACCTGACACCTGTAATACCATATGCGAGCAAATAAATAATTTCATTTCATTTCATTTTATTTGTTGGTTCTTAATCATCTATGTGACTGTTTATTTGCCCAAATAAATAAATAAACATATTTAGAAATAAGAATACCGACTTTAATACGCATAAGAAGTAACGACATACTTTTGTAAACTATTTGGACCCTTGAGAGTCGAATTATTTAAAATTTTCAATCTAGTTGATAAAATCTAAGAGTAGTGCACTCAAAGAAACACAATTTCTTTAGCTAACAGAAAAACCGGCCAAGTGCACCATCGTAAAAGATTGTATACTATGTAGGTACTTTTAATTTTTTTTTTTTTGTTGTTATAGCAGCAACAGAAATACATCATCTGTGAAAATTTCAACTGTCTAGCTATCACGGTTCATGAGATACAGCCTGGTGAAAGACAGACAGTGGAGTCTTAGTAATAGGGTCTCGTTTTTACCGTTTTACCTTTTTTTTACGGAACTTAGGGTTCCGTAAACGCAATAACGTTTTCCCAACCGGCAAATCGAACCTAGGACCTCACAAAAGTAATCGCAAACTTAAATATACTCGTGTGTAACAATTTAAAATCAAAAGACTGTCACTATCATATTCTGATACTTGCAATATATTCTTATCACAATGCATATAAATATTGCATAGATAATTTATCATTGTTCAATTTTGACAGCTGGGGATATGGTGGCGGCAATAACTATCATGGTGGTATCATAAAAGACTGTTATCTATTACATAACAATATCCTTATCAGAATGTATCTCGTCATCCAAGCCTCTGAATCTTAATGATGTAATATCAGTCTTATAACTAAAATGTTTTAAAGACTGTATTACCGTGCTATGTTAAAATAAAATATATATAGGTTGTTTACCCGTATGTAGAAACTCTAACCAATAAATATTTTTTACCTACTTCAGAAAGGAAGGTTCTCAATTTGGCAAAATGTTTTTTTTTTGGGTGTATGTTTCGCGATATCTTCGAAATTTGTGAACCGATTCATTCATTTTTATTTGAATTGGTTGTACTCAAGGCTGGTCTCGAATAAATTTTAAGAAAATAGTCTACCTCTAAGGGTGGAAAATTAAGGGATGAAGAATGTAGCTTATTACAAATTATCATGATTTAGACGCATTGTAAAAAAGTATCAGCGTACTTTTTTGTATAGTTAATTAGTACTAAACCATTTCTGTTCATACAACCTACCCACTAAATTTCATTTATTTTGTGATTATTTTCTTTGAAGAAAATGGCTGTCATATTCCGACAAAAATTATAAATAACTTCCAATTTCAAGCTTTGAGCAAATTGTAAGCTTTAGTAACTTTTTGCTTACACTGATTTTCTGAATTTTAACTTCATGAAAGTATGTTTTTGAAACCAGTGGCGTAACAATAGGGTGGCAGAGCGGGCAAAATGCCAAGGTCCCATAGCCCTAGGAGGCCCACGGCCTCGACCCCAAGGCCCTAAGCAAACGAGGCAGCAAGAGTGAACTTGTACCCCATCCGATAATTAGCCACGGGCCTCAGGTGGTAAAGTTACGCCACTGTTTGAATCGTAGCCTTTTTGAGGTTTTTATGGGACCTTTTATTTTAAATGACTCTTTTGACTCTATTGTCATCGGTTCCTTCTTAATTTAAAAGGAAAAGTAGTTGAATCAATTAATTTTAAATTAATTGATGTTTTTTCAGTAGTTACAATGATATTATGAATTACCCCGTCTTAAACAAATATGGTGAAAATCTAACGATGAGATTTGGATAAATATGAAAGAGAAACTAAACTTACCTTCAACTTTGGACATGCTAGGTATATGGTAGTACAGCACTGGTAATTTAGGAGCTGCCTTAGCGACTTGAGATACGTAAAACGCCAGTTCTTCGGCATTTGAAGGTTTGAAGTACAGCTCTGGAAGGGTCAACAGAGAGTGGGCACCAACTTCTTGACAGTATTGAGCCTGAAATAAAGTGGTTTACATCAAAGGGTTTTAATACAGTCAGTCGACATTTAGGTACTGTCAAGATATTATCTTTATAATTCTAACGTGGTAGTCAAGGACTTGAAGTATTTGTAACTTATATTTATCACTGTACTCTTGCTTGTAACCAGTGTAGGGGTTGACAAATTGTGGGTGAGCGGTATGTTTCTATTTTCAATTCTTTTTTGAAGACTATAAGAGTTTTGTTTGTAAAGAAGCTTCAGTACAAAAATGTGAGCGAGTATTGGATTTTATTGCGTAACTGCTCAAGGAACGTGATCTATACGATAGTTCGGTCTTTAGAATTTTGAATTGGGTTCCAAATTATAACATAATTAATAGAATTTAAGCTATCATGTTGAATTAAAGATTGATATTTTTAGGGTTTTGATATGATTGTATTTGACAGGGATTATATTCGTTCATCACAAAAGTTTTAATTGTCAATTAAAATTTAAACTTCCAGCATAGCGTATACTCGTATAATTATTTTACTTCTATTTCTATAGATTCAGTTTAATAAACAAGTCTACAAGTTGCTTAGGGCTCAGTTATCTAATGACAAAGCCATATTATTAAGGCTTGTCCACTTCACTTCGAAATCGGACAATATCATAACAGACATGACAAGTTGAGTTACTTTAACTCACTTATCTCTGTTAGGGGTTTATTGATAAATTTGCAGTTTAAGATATACATAGCAAGTACCTACGTGGAACAGCTACTCAAGTATGCATTCAAAAACAAAAATTAATTACTGTTTAAACGAACTAGGAAATGTTGTAGCAATCGGTGTACAGTTACCTTAAAAAAGAAGTACACGTGAACAAAGTTGTAAAATGAAATAAAATACAAGTATACCGTGTTTCTTATAATCTTTGTCTTTGCGCCTGCGTACTACGAAGCCTTCAGAAAATGCGTCATTGTCAACGTGGTGTATCACTCACGTGTATCAGTTTTGTGCATTTGCGTATTAAAATTCGTTGGTTAATTATCTTATGTTAATTATTTAACACATCTGTGTTAATTTGACCAATAACTTTTATATAAATTAATTAACATTAGTAAATTATTTCACATTCTCTCGTAGGCTACTTCTGAAGTTTCACTTCACAGTTTCACACATAAAACAATTGCTAAAAACATTAATACTTTTTATATTATAATGTGCATGTAAACATATATGCATGTATTTATCTTTTTATGTATAAATCTTTGTGTGTACTTATATATTTATATATTCCAATATTTTACTCCTCGTTTCTTTTTGTTTTGGTATTTATTTTTCTTTCATTTGTTCTAAAGCTTATGATAAAAATTTTGTGCACCTACTTCACCCACCCTAAGATAGACTGGTAGAAAATGCCTATGGCATTAAGTCCGCCATTGTACATTTTAGTGCACACAGTAAATAAAAAGCATGCAGTGAGATTCTCTGTTTTTTTTTATATTTAACTTTTAATAAAAAGTTAATACAATTTAAAATAAAAAAAAATAGTTGTATTATTTGTAGTTTAAATTATTTATTGACAGAGGATTATTAATCATACAGAAATAAGTATCCTTACCAGGTCCACTACATCAGCCAGAGGTGCTCCTCCAACTTGAACCTGGATATGGAGGCCAGTAGTCTTTGAGAGGGCTACCCACGCAGCTATCACCTTCTTACGTTCAGAAGTCGATAGAGTCATATGCTCGCCAGTCGTACCGCCAACTGTGAAAGTAGAAACAACATTGTCCTTTTTTTTACCTGCGAAATTTAAAGCTAAGGCTTAAATGGCCGTATCTTTTGATTGCGTTGACTTAAAAGCTTGATTTTTTTACAGCTTCAAGGGACGGTAGACGTATTTGGTATTAATTGCAACTTGATGCGTGAACGGGTTCCTGAGAAAATGGTCTTGACATAAAGACGGACAACAAAGTTCCTTTTTTTCCTTTTGAGGAACGGAACCCTAAAAAGATATTTGTATTGACACAACGAGTTACGTCTCATAGTGCGCGAGATCAATTCAAAACAAATTACATAATGCGATATTCCTCAACTTGATCTTCATTTAGGTACAACAATGTCAACTTTTAACCTGCATATCTTTGAGATAATTGTTTAAAACATTTGTTATAATGCGAACCTCTTAATGTTCGGAAAAATTCCACTCTCAGGCCTTCTTAAGAGTGAAATTTTTATTTATAGTGAATTGTTTTTTTTTTTTTTTTTTATCGTTTATTTTTTACTTACATCCCTCTCTATTATCTATTTTAAACCACCACGCCAAAAGGATGGGTGTAAGTTTAACGTGTGTATCTATGTGTCTGCCTATGTCATCATAGCTCCTAAAAAGATGAAGCTATTTTGGTTTAGTTTTTTTTGTTTGAAAGCTGACTTGATTTTAATTTTTATCATTTTATAATCGTTGCGTATTTCAGATATAAAGTAACTACGAGGTGAGTTGACTGATTGAGGTAAGATTGGGAAATAAAAAGAAAAAAAATTCGGACATGGGACTCGTAGATCCCATGAAACCTAGACAATTTATAGTGTATAAGCGAAAAGTAGTCTTGTACGAATGCAGAAGTGAACAAGCTTGGATATAAGTTAAGTTTATACCTAGAACGGACTTGATGCCAGCATCAGTGAGGTACTTGGCGTAGGCGGGAATAATTTCGTAGTTGACAGTCAAGTCTTCATTGAGCGGGGTGAAGACTGGAGGCATGAGCCCGTGCACATTGAAGGTCACCTGTGTACAATGAATATTAAGTTCAAATTAGACACATATCAACATTACTTGTAAGAGTTTTATAGTCTGTTTGTTGTACGTATATATGTATTAAATATATGTAATATATAATAAAAAAAAAAAAAAAAAAAGAATTGTAGTAGAGTTTGTAACCTTGTTATAAAGTTAACAAACTCTACTAAGCTATTTTATTCCATAACTCATGTGACGTCTCCTTGTGACATTTATACACTCGGAACAATAAATGTTTTACTAGTTTAACCATACCCTTTATATATCTTCATCTTATCATTCTTATAACTTTCCAGAGTCTAGTCAGACCTAGGTTTCTAGAGTCCAGTCAGACCTAGGAAGGTAAAAAGCAAATTAAAAGTGGTTTTAAGTAATTTTTTGCCGACAGAAAGTTAAAAAGCGCCAAACGCTTACATGCCACCTGTGTGTTTAAAAAGCGCTAAACGCTGCGCGCCATATTTGAATATAACTCGAAAAAGCACGAGATTTTCCTAGAGGATATTGACTACGTGACGAAAATCTAAGCCCCCCCTCGCCCTTGTAACCAAGTGTGATATTTTGAAGACCCCCCTCCCCCCTCAGAACGGGTCACGTAGTACGGGTACGTTCCCTAACTGGACCTATATATTGTCACAGCATATTTGCTCTTGTGTGCTCTAGGCCAGGCCTTTTTTTAGTCGATAATTATTATTACACCATGAAACGAGAATTTTACAAGTTCTACATGGCGTACAAAGTTCTAGATTATCCAAATTCAACAAAGAGGAGGTTCTTAATTAGACTATTTTTATTCCTCTTATAGACTGTAGATCCTTAGGTCTTACATTATGTAAAAGGATGTCAGTCTTTTATCACGTAGATAAAGGCCATAATGAAAAACTCCAAGACTTCATTCTAGTATTTCTTAATCAAAATCCAATCTCAATCGACCTAATAACGAGAACACAGTCACAATCCCAGGACCTTTCAATACGCAATGTAGTGGAGAATAGCTGAAACTACGAACGTACAACAATATACTAACTAATAGATGACGCTCATCTTTTAAGTCTGCAGGCGTAACTTGCGTTGTTATTGCACTCGACTAACATTTTATTGAACAAAACCTAGAGTTAAAAACCAGTGTCGAGGTAATGTCTAAAAAAATATGACGAGTTCTTAGTACGTATCGTCCAATTAGAAGCTGAAAAAAAGGAACATCAACAAAATATTGCACAACTAGAGAATAAACTAGAAAGTCAGGAACGCAAATCGAGAGCCCGTGGCGTTGAAGTACGATACCTGCCAATTTTGAATAATGAATCGAAAGATAACCCCTGCACTCCTGTTGCAATCAATCAAATCAATGACTGTTGTCAATGTTTCTAAAACTCTAACTTATAAAACACAGAGACTATACGACCAGGCCAGAGCTTTTAAAAACAGCCACGGGTACAGTTAATGCTGGACATCTAATGGTATAGTTTACTTACGCAAAAAAGAACCCGAGCGCACAAGCCGTGTAACCTCTGAAGAAGATCTCAATAACCTAAGAAACACCGCATGACTAGACGGTGTTCCTGCGGGTCATTGTACAGACCTTAGGTTAATTTATTTTTATGTTACAAAAATTCATGCTAGTTTTAAAAAAATATGTAATTACTTAACTACATCAAACATCACATATACACAATACATACTCCACACACAAATTACGCTACCAAACAAATACGTGACACGTCTACTATACAAACTTACATTTCAAACTTATATTAACTACAGTAAAATACGCTTAAATCTTTATCTTATGTATACCTACATATTTTTATTTTATAATCCACTCATTCTCATAGCAAATGAAAAACCTACCTTCTGATATTCGCCTCGCATTACCAGACCTACATATCCTAGTAGTAAAAGTCGATAGTACACACCAAAATAGTATTAATAATTTAGACTCGGTCTCGGTTGCAGACTTATCTTTCTGGGACCTAGAATATTGCCATCCACCAAATTTAAATCTCAAAAACTGTTTTAACATAATACATCAGAATATTAGAAGTATAAATAAAAATATATCAGGATTTGAAATAGTTGTCGCTAGAGCAAACGTTGAATGGGACCTCATTGTTATGACAAAATGTTGGTTATCAAAATCAATCAAATAATGCCCCATCATTAAATGAGTACGTTTCACATTCTGCCATAAACAATAGCTCGCAAAATGATGGCGTGGCTGCGTGGCCGTGTACACGAAAAAAGGCCTCACCGTATCCGTGGAAGAGCCCCACATTGTTGACTCCACCTGCCTCCAAATTAAAGTAAATAAACATATAGTAGTTTTAGCCATATATCGGTCACCAGCATATAAAGATATTAAAAGATTTCTAGATTCCCTTAATGATGTTCTAACTAAAATCGACAAAGCTAACAATATAATAATCACAGGCTGTCTTAATATAAATTTTACAGAACAATCACGAGACTTGAACAAGAACAAATATCTCACCCTACTTGCCTCCTTTGGCTTACTACCAGCGCATACACTACCAACTCGATAAAATAATTGTTGGATCACTTCATGCTCAAGACGAGACTGGCGACCAAAGTGTCAGTTGCCCACTCATCTCTTACAGACCATGACACAATAATGTTGTTTCTTTTAAACAATGCTCCAAAAACCAAGGTAAATGCGACTGAGTACCAGCACTGATCACGCACAAATATCGTTAGATATAAATAAGAAGGATTTTAGCCAGGTGTTTCAAATGTGTGACCCTAATGAAGCAGCTGAGTTTCTAGTGACTTCTATCAAACAAATTGTTGAGTCTAACATGACGACTATCAAACTCTCCAATTGCAAAAAAGTTCTTAAGCCGTGGATAACTCCAGAATAACTTCGGTGTATAAGACATCGAGATAGCTTACATAAACGTAGTAAACAGACACCTACTAATGAGACTCTGCGGCTTATATTCACACGGTACAGAAACTTCTCTAATAACCTTTTAAAAAAAGTTAAGAATGAGTTCGATAGGCATGCAATTCAAGTTACAGGCAAAAACAATAATAAATTAAGGCAAGCAATAGGAAACGTCACTGGAAGAAATAAAGCCAAAGATTCTACTTCCTTACACTCTCACTGTCACTGGCCCAATCGGTCAAACTAGTCAATGACTATTTTGCGACTATAGACAAAACCCTAGCGGAAAAAAAATCAGGATGCACAACAGACACCTGTGAACCGTAACGTTAGAACTTCCAATTTACATTCAATTCTCTCTTCCCTACCGACGAGACAGAAGTTTGCAGAATATTAATGTCCTTACGCAACGACTGTGCTCTTGGATGGGATTAAATATCGGTAAATATTATTAAAAAACATACGGCCCCGCCACTAACATACATCTGCAACATGTCCCTTGAAACTGTAATATTTCCCGTCTTCATCTATATTCCAATCCTTGAAGATTCAAGGGTGGGAATATAGTTGAAGTCACTAACTATTTACCAACTGCTGTTTACCCTCACTGTCAAAAATACTAGAGCGAATCATGAACGAGAGGCTTGAAAATTTCCTCGAAAAAATCACACCCTGTCACCCTCACAGTATGGTATCCGATTTGGCCGATCGACCTCGGATACTGTGCATGATTTAACTGGCTATATAGTAAGGAAAGTAGATGGGGGTCAGAAAGTAATCGGTATTTTTCTCGACCTGGCAAAAGCCTTTGACATTGTCTCTGTCCCCATCCTTGTGGAGAAGATGGAGCAAATTGGTGTAAGAGGAACACCTCTGAACCTTTACACAGACTACATTAGCGATCGTACAAAGAGCGTTAAGATAAATAGTTACATAAGCCCTGAAAAAAATATAACACACGGAGCACCGCAAGGAAGCGTGATTGCGCCGATTTTAGTCCTTATTTATATTAACGACTTGTGTGCATTAACAACGGTAGGGTGTTCACTTATGCTGATGACACAGCCTTGATATTCTCCTCAAAGTGCCTCAAACACATGGGAAAACGCCTTCAGTTGCGCTCAAATGAGTCTAAACGAAGTAACTAAACACCGAAAAAACAAAGTATATAACATTTGCCATTCGAGATAATTCCATCCCATCTCATTCGCAGTTCTCGATCGTGGCCCATAACTGTCCTACGCCAAATACCAGCGGTTCTGCATGTGCATCTCTTAAAACAACGAAGACTATATTATATCTGGGTGTAACACTCGATTGCTCCTTAGCTTTTCATTCGCACATTGACGCACTCGTCACAAGATTCAGAAAATTAATATACGTGTTTAAGAACCTCAGACGTGTAGAGGATGAAAATCTACTAAAATCTGTATATTACGCACTATGCCATTATACAATTATAATGGCATAGTGCGTAATATATAATGTTACAATTAACATTGTATTTTTTATTGTGGAATGAAGTATTTTTTTTATTACTTCAGCATGTTTAAATTCCTACTGTGTATCACCTAACCACAATAACGGTCCCTAATTTAGGTGATGATGCAAAAAGACAAAATGCCTTAAAATGAAACATGATATAATCTATGGAAAGATATAATCAAAGGTTACCTGAATGATTGTCTGTAACCAACTCCAATTTGTGAATGTCAATCATAATAATTTACTCATTTTAGATAGACCTTTAGATTAGATTGAGTACTACGACTTCTGTCCTATAAAACATAAGGTCATACTAATCCAACAGAACTGAAACCCCAAATTAAAATGCTAAAGACAAAGGATCTTATGAAAAATATATATTTTTTTTATTTGAGGTAACACCACAGAAATCTAATTAGGTACCTTATTTAGATTTCTGTGCGTTCCACCGATCATATATCTTTATATATATATATATTTCTTCTGTGCGTGTGTATGTCACTGAACTCCTCCTAGAGGGCTGGACCGATTTTAATAAAAAAAATTGTGTGTCTTCAGGTGGATTTGAGAATGGTTTAGATTTACAATGGGACCCGATAGATGGCGCTGCGATAGGGTTCCAGGAATAATATTTTTTACGTTCCGGCAGGACAACGTCTCGTCTGTCGGGTCTGCTAGTATACAATATATTTACACAGTGGCGTAGCGTGCCTTGGATCAAAATTAGTTGAGGAGCCCAAATGAAGGATAAAGATTTCTCACAAAAGAAACAAAAATGCTTTAAACGGGGGAAGCCCGCAATAACCGATGTAGGATGTTGCCAACTTTTAGGCGCACGCTTAACCCGGGAATAAAAGCTTTTTTTGACTTTTGTCGTTTCTGAAGTGAAAACTCTATAGGCACGTATGACAGTTTTTTATGTTTTTTTCCCAGGAAGCACGAGATTAAGTGACATCGTGGATACCATTTTACTAATTTTTGCTTACACACGTTAGGGGCCCCTGTAGCCCGGGGCCCCGTATCATGGATACGGCTGATACGGCGATAGCTACGCCCCTGTTTATACATATGTAAAGAGTTTCGTTTCTCTTAAGTTCGTCTATGCCGTGTCTTAAGACATCTGTCATAATTTTAAAAAGATTTGCGAGTGTGTATATTTAAGAATAATATTTTCCAATAAGAGACCTGAAATAAAGTACTTAAATGTAGTTTTTTAATTTTTACAGGTTTGTTAATATTTATTTTTAGTTTATAATGATGTAAATAGTAAAACTATTGCGGATCTGTGGATGGAACAAAATAATTTAAAAATCGCGATAAAAAATAGGGGTTGATCGTAGAGGGTTAAAAATTCAGGTTTGTATGTATTTTCTAACGCTGTATCATAAAATAAAAAAATAAAAATTTATCTAGAAATGAAAAAAAAAATTAGGGGTGGACTACCCTTAACATTTAGGGGGATGACACAAAATTTCATGAGAATCGGTCAAGCCGTTTCGGAGGAGTTTAACTACAAACACCGCGACACGAGAATTTTATATATTAGATGTATTGTGTTTGGTGTACAATAAAGATTACTTACTTACTTACTTTTATTGATTCTATGCTTAAATATAAAGCAGTTATTTATTAGTTTAGTTAATTATTAGAATGATTGCTTTTTTGGTTGTGACGATTGAATAATAAAAATAAAGTTCGTCGCATCATTTTATTTGAAATTACTAACTAGTAGTGCAAATCAAAAAAGATAAATGTTCATAATTATTTTACTAGATTAGTTAGAAAATTATATTATTATATCGTTCTCGTATCATAGTTGTAATCCCAGTGAGATAGTTATGAACCTATAACAATATCGGCTATAACCATCTTACTGAGACTTAAATATTGTAAGACCTTCAGATGTATGTAAAGTTGCAAGAAGTTACAAGTTGGAAGAAGGTATATTACCTATCGTTTTGAAGTTTGAACTAGACAATTTTAACCAGCTGTGTTGTACTTCGGCATAACATAATTTAAGAAAATATCGATTAAATAAAGCGTGTAAAGACCAAGTAGCAACACATGTAACGTAGAACCTAATATCTACATTATAATATATGTGCACCAATACTAAATGTATAAATAAATTGAATGGTTATTATCTTACAGTTTTATTCATTACATATCGACATATCGATTTATAACGTGTGTTTCTAGTCAAATCAACAACTTTATATGAAATTAAATTGTTTTATTCTTCTAACTTTTGAAATAATTCATTAAAAACTCACCATATTCGGTTTATATTTCCAGTAGTACAGCTAAATGACTGCCAAACGAGCACGATAAACAGTAAATGAATGTTCCGTTTCATTGGTATCTCTGTTTTTATTGTTTTTCATCTCACTTCATTATCAATAACTGTGGGTATTACAAACATAGGTATATTCCGTAGATAACAGTGAACAGAAATATTTTATTGTACCTACAACTAGCTGTGCCCCGCGGTTCCACCAGCGTATAATTTAAAAGAAATCACTGATTGGTGATTTATAATATACTTCAGTATCCCACTAATATCATAAATATGAAAGTTTGGATGGATGGATGGATGTTTGTTACTCTATCACTCAAAAACCACTAAACGGATTAAGATGAAACTTGGTATGTAGATAGCTGGAGACCTGGATTAACGCATAGGCTACTTTTTATCCTGATATTCCGTCGGGATCGGGACTTACGCGGCTAAAACCGCGGGGCGCCGCTAGTAGACAATATATTAGTAACATTTTCTTGACATGGAGGCGTTCACAGTTCGTCTCTTCTTGGTGATGCTCGTTTCTCGTCGGTCGGTCAGCCAGGGTTAGGCGTCACCTGCCCGTTACCCTAGCAGAATCAGGCCTGAGATGATGGCGCGCCGTGTTCTGCGTTCACCTCTCTAAACCGAGGCAAAGTACGCAGCCGCACGCAATGGTGTGGCTGCCTACTGCAGTTTAAGAGGCGGGTAAGGTCAGCCGGGGTTCTCAGGAACTTCCTTCCTACGCTTGTGACGGTACACCGTGTGGTTTTAGTCGGTTGTCTTCCGACATACCACTTCACCGCTAGCCCTGGTGAATTGATGATCCTTGGGGGTTTCACACACAAATAAGGGTTATGCATCACACGGCTGGTTCGCGCCACTACTACTATGGATATATAGTACATTATGGCACACTGAAAGTTCTGCGCTCCTGGCCGTTCATAAATGTTTGAATTTCGAATGTTAAGTATATTTTTTTTAAACATAAAAAACTCAAACATTGATTTAAAAAAAATTGGTGGGAAACCGCGTGTCAATTGTTTTTATCACAAGTTGAAGTTCGTCGTCCGTAGCAAAAATGTAATTAACGCGAAAAGTTTTTTAAGGCGATGATTTTTTATGATTTTAAAAGTTCCCTGACCCCGCAAGACTGCACTGCTCGTCTTCAAAATGCTTTTGGGAGGGAAGCACCTCATTTGAGCACCGTAAGGCGTTGGTACGCAGAATTTGATCGTGGCCGTGTTTCTCTCCAGGATGCAATTCTAAGGTCAGCCCTCAACTGCGATCACTGAGGAAAATGTGGCTACTGTCAGGCAACTAATTGAAGAAAACCGGCGTATCACCTATGAGGAGATTCGAGGACATTTGGGGATTGGTATGAGCTAAATTCAAAAAGTCTTACATCAACATTTAAAAGTTAGAAAACTTTGTTGCCGCAGGATTCCTCATGAACTCACCCCAGAACAAAAACGGAATCGTGTTGATTGGTGTAAAAAATGTTGTTAAAGTACGGACGTTCAAATGCTGTGTATGACATTGTGACAGGAGATGAAACATGGATATATTATTACATGCCGGAAAGAAAGCAACAGTCTTCTGTATGGGTGTTCGAAAATGACAGCAAACCAACAAAATTGAGGCAGGCGAGAAACGTAGGCAAAAAATGAGTGCGTTTTTTTTCTCCCAGACGGGTCCTTTCTGCACGATCTCACTTGAGAACAAAAGACAGTTAATGCTGAGTGGTACACCACCATTTGTTTGTCCAGTGTCTTTGAAAAAGTTAAGGAGAAACGACCAAGAAGTTGCATACTATTGCACCATGACAATGCTTAGGCGCACACCGCGAACAAGACAGTCATTGGCACCATGCGATTTCTTTATTTTCCTAAAAATTAAAGATTTGTTGAGAGGTATGACATTTACGGGGCTGAAAGAGGCCGTGATAGCTGTCAACCAGCACGTGAAAAACATGCCCTTAGACTAATGGTCCTCATGTTTTCAAAAACGGTTTGACCGAATGAAAAAGTCTTTAAAATGTAATGAAGAATACTTCGAAAAGTAATAAATATATTACTTTACATGTTTATTGACTTATTAATGTGTTAAACAAAACTTCCGAGGCGAGTGTTGAATAATTTAAATTTTTCATTATCTCCTAAGGTACGCGTCCAAATAACAGGCTATGAAAGGTAAAGTTTATCTTCATAAACTTGTCTTGATGATGATCCTTTCGTTCGTAAGGACTAATATGCCTTTCTTAATAATAACGCTCAGAAATCAGTTTTTAATTTTTAATTTAAAAAAATATCTTATTGTGGATTATGTATAAAAGATAGATATATGCTACCACGGACTTTTGGATATACTTAAAGTAAAATATTTTCGCATAACATTGGATTTTCGTATCACTAACCATTGCGACTGCGCGGATAAAGCAGTTCGTCAGCGCTTTTCTTCCGACTTTCTTAACAAAAACACTTAGCCTTAACAATATTTACGGCTAGCTGAGAGGAGTAACTTAATGCGAGATAGTTTTATTATTCCTCATAAAAATCTGGCTATCATATACAAAAAGATCTTTTCGAATCAAAGATTAGCGCGTTTAAACAAATATACCTACGAACTAACACAAAAACCCTTCCACTTTACTATTTTAGTAATTATAGATGGTAAATGTTATTGATTTGATTAGTGCTGCAGATATAAAATCAATATTCATTCTGCAGAAAAGAGCTATCAGAGCCATATATAATTAATCTACGTAGTCGCGAATCCTTTAAGGGTTATTTAAATGATAAAAATAAATGTTCTTGCTCCACAGCTACTTTATAAATGAGTATTTACTCGTCTTGTTTTTATCTGACATGTATTTTTAAATAATAAGTAACATTTTTCTCACATTTAATTTGCGCTTATAAGCAATTAACAAGAAACTTGTAAAAAAAATGGATAAGGGTGTCCTTGGTGTGTCTTGCATGTTCTTCTCCATAGGATCTACGTATTGGAACAGGCAACTAGCTTCACGACCGACTTATACTGACTGACTCCTCCTGACAATTCAAAAATACCTACAATTTTATTGGTTTACTTGAAATAAATAATTGTGATTTTATTTTATTTGATTATAGTAAATCCCATGAGAAAATGAGAGCCAAGTTCAGTATTAACAATACTACAAGTTCTATAGATAATCCTGAAATTTGTTTATAAGAACATATACAACATTCTAAAATAAATTAAAAACACAATTTCTTATTTTTTTCTACTACAACAATGTTTGCTATTTAAAAATATAACTCCCTTAAATTTAATAGTCGAATTATTTACACAAAGCGATAACTTTCGATAAATTGAAGAGATTTGACTTCGTTAGTTTTCACATACAAGTTTTCTTTTTCTTTATGTTATATACCCAAGTTACTGTATTATATTGTAAGGTCGACATATCTCACTCTTCTAAATGTTTGGGTTGCTGATAAAAACTATCGTGACTCGGCGCTGCCAGTTGCAGTTTGTATATGTTATTATTGATTATCTAAGTTTTATAAATTTCACCATGGAACTTATTCTCCTGCGAAATTAAAGTTTTTGCTACTATAATTTTGATAGGATATACAGATTTTTATTAATATCTAGTGCCATTCTGTGATAAAAATAACCGGGCAAGTGCGAATCTGACTCGCGCACTGAGGGGTTCAGCAAGAATACAAACTTGTATGTATATATTAAGTTCATCTCGATTCTCAACGATTTTTGCCCGCCTTTTTCAAAAGATAAACTTAACTTTGCAGTTCTAAAAATACTCTCCCATACATCTATTTACGACAAAATCAACTTTAAAACTGCAAAATATAAGTTTGTATTTATAAATACATTTTTTTTTATGTCATATAACAGCAAGTTAACGACTTTCGGATTTTTCCTTTACTTGTGCCGTCAGACTTTGCTTCTTACCAAATTTCATGATTGTAGGTCAATGGGAAATATATATATATTTTGATTTACCTGCGAAATGTTCAAATTTCTTAAAATCTAGGGCTTATATGACCGTATCTTTTCATTGCGTTGACTTAGAAGCTTGATTTTTTTCACAGTTTCAAGGGACCGCAAACAAACGTATTTGATATTAATTTCAAATTGATGCGTCAACGGGATCCTGAGAAAAATGATCTTAACAAACAGCCAGACAGATGGACAACAAAGTGATCTTATAGGGGTTCCTTTTTTCCGTTTGAGGAACGGAACCCTAAAAATGCCAATTTTTAGACGTTTATATCTCAATCACTGTTTGAGTTTTATTTATGAAATTTAGGGTTCTAGTTAATTTAAGGGGGTTTAATAAACAATCCAAAATCCATGTGTTTATGTTAAACCAATTTTGAGTTATTAAGGGGTCAAAAGTTGGGTGTATGGTTCGTGTAATATAATAACACACGGCTACTGCGTCGGCAGTTCCTTCTTCTTGTTGAATTTGGCTTGTGTCTGGATGAACCATGCCTAAAGTGGACACATGAGTTATTTTAAACAAAATAAACTTAAAAAGTTGTTTTATTTTTATTTATTTATTATATTTATTTATTAATGCTTTATGCACAGATTGTACAAAGGCGGACTTAATGCCTAAGGCATTCTCTGCCAGTCAACCTTGGGGTGATGCAGAAATAAAAGTGGTAGGTGCAAAAGAGAAAACCATACTAATTTATAAGTCTTATAAGAATTTAGATTGATAAATCAAACCATATTTTTAAATACTGAACTGAAATTGTTTGCAAAAATCGGTTATGGCTGTATCGGAGCACACAGCCGTTGGTTTTAATGTAAAACGTCTTTTTTTTATGGTAGAAAACACTAAAAGTACATTTTTTAAACTGAATAGAACTCAAGAGCTGGTGCTCACAAGAGCTATTGTACACGGCGATCAAGATGTTCATTCACCTTTGGGTGTGGCATTGCGCGTAGCAAAATTTTGAAACATTTGTATTTTCAATATGTATTTTTCAAACTTTAACGTGGTTTTAGCCCTTCAGTTCCATTCAGTTTCAAAAAAATGTACTTTAGTCTTTTCTCCCATACAATAAGAAACACAAGCCTTTTTTCCTCACACGTGGAGGCCGTGGAGCTACTAATACCGTCCATACGATAATATTACCTACGTGAAGGGATAGGGCTCGATTTTCAGACCACTGTGCGGCGTCAGCGTCTTTAATTAAGCGTGTCTTTGCAACTTTAAAGGATCTTACATTTTTCTTAATAACAATGCAACGGAAATACTTTAACCTTATTTTATTTTCTATATCCTTATAATAATTTAACAATGAATTTTAAACAAATGTATTTAAAGAGCTAATTAATAATGACAGAATAAATTATTTTCATTCTTATTACGAAAACAATGGGATGAGAATGACTTTAAAAATTCTTAATTAAGCATCTTACTGCATAATTAACAATTTTTAAAGTCGTAAATATAAATATAATTAAAAAGAATGAGCATATGTGGCATTGATTCGTATTTAGGTATATATAAAATACTTACAATATTAAAAAATAAAATTAAAAAACTGTACGTCAGTGAATAAATTACACACAAAAACAATTAAACAAATGGTTAAAGACTACTCAACGACTTTAAAACCGGTAATATTTCCAAAACAATGAAAAACCTGTAAAGAAAGAAAAAAAACAAACAAAAAATCCTTAAAGAGTAATCAACGAGATAATACTTAATACAATCATCATCAGCCTTTCATTATCCACTGCTGGACATAGGCCTCTCCTAATGTACGCCACTGAGCTCGATCATCAACTCTCCTCATCCAGTTTTTCCCCGCTGTTTTACGTCATATCGTCACTCCACCTGGCTGGAGAGACCTTGAGCTTGTGGACCAACTTCACCGTAAGTGTCCACGTATCGGCACCGTAAGTCATTACAGGTAGGACACCCTAATTGAAGACATTTGTCTTAAGGCACTGTGGTATGGACGACGTGAAGACTTGACGAAGCTTACCAAATGCTGCCCATCCCAGCTGAATCCTCCTATTGACTTCCCTCTCGGAATTGTTCTTACCCAGTTGGTCTGCCCAAGGTACACGTACTCTTGAACAACTTCGAGATGAACGCAATTTACTACTATCGGCTCCGGGCTGATATGGCTATTGAGCATAATTTTCGTCTTATCTATGTTCATTCCGAGGCCGATGCGTTTGGAGGCGTCAGCTAATCCAGAGAACAGCTCTTGTAAGTTCGGCAGTGACTCCGCCATTAGGACAATATCGTCAGCAAATCTTAGGTGTGAGATGTATTCACCATTGCCGTTGATGCCCTTACTTTTCCAGTTTAGCGTCTTAAACATATCCTCCAGGACACTCGTGAACAGTTTCGGGGATTTTACATCACCCTGTTTCACCCCCCTTGCGTAATGGGATATGTTTAGATTCTGTACTTGAACACTCACTCGCGTCGCGGCGTTATAGATACATCTCAACACGTCAATGTACCGACAGTCCACTTGGCAACGCTGCAAAGACTCCAGAACAGCCCAGGTTTCAACTGATTCAAAGGCTTTCTCATAGTCTACAAAGGCAAGGCACAGGGGCTGGTTATACTCTTCGGTCTTCTGTATAACCTGCCTCACTGTGTGTATGTGGTCTACGTTTCCAAATCCTGAGCGAAACCCGACCTGCGCGGGTGGCGGAAACGCATTAAGTCTTCCTGCGAGGCGATTTAGGATGACCCTTGAAAACAGCTCACATACGTGGCTCAGGAGTGAGATAGGGCGATAGTTTTTAAGGAGCCTTTTATCTCCTTTGTTAAAGAACAGAACTACTTCTGGAGTTCTTCCGCTATTCAAGACGGTACTAAATAACTCCCGGAGTTCACGAAGTACGGGCTTACCCCCTGCCTTTAGTAAATCCGCCGTCTTCACCTCGGGTTATCCATTTTAACCTGTTTGAGGGCCAACTCGATCTCACCCAAGCTGACGTCTGGCAGTTCATCGGCATAGTGGCGGGTTAACTTAGCGCGACACTCCTTGGTGCCAAGTTCGGTTCTTAGTGCGTGCGAAGCGTATAATCGGCCGTAGAAGTTTTCAATCTCCGCGAATACCTCCGGCTTAGAGACGATAGTGTTGCCATTTGCGTTTTTGAGCTTTGTCAAATGGGCCCTACTGAGTTCATTTTCAAAGACTTTGGACCCCCCCTATTTCACTCAATAGCCTCTTCAATTCGGCGTGTGCTTGAACGTCGGAGGCCACGCCGTACAGACTTCAATCCTTCTGATTGAGCTCCTGCAACTTGGACGCTGGCGCATTCTGTTCATCTATTCTAAAATCCATAAGCCGGAGAGTCTCGTTGGAGAGATTAGACTTCGTACCTCTGCGCTGTACCTGGCAAACCTTAGCACCTTCTTCTCTCAAGGTTGTCACAAAACTTTAGAGTTTCTCATCCACGTCACTTGAGGTTTCCAAAGCAGCGAATCTATTTTCCAGTTTTAACTAGAAAGTTTCGGGTCCCACTACAGTTTGGAGGAGGTTAGGACGGAGCATAGAGCTCATCAGGCGACATTTTTCAAGCTTACAGTTGATATTCAGAGAGCCTCGCACAAGTCTGTGGTCGCTTCCGGGGTAAAACCTGTTAAGCACTGAGACGTTTCTGAATATGTGCCTCTTGTCTGTCATGATGAACTCAATCTCATTTTTGGTCACCAGTTCTGGTCTTTACCAAGTCCACTGTAGTTGGGCTTCTTCTTAAAGAATAAATTCATCAAGAAGAACCCCTCTTTTTCCAAGAAGTTGACCAGGTTGTGACCCCTATCATTTTTTTTTCTAAATCCATGTGGACCGCTGTTTAAATCCGGAGACAGTAAATATTCAAATAATAACAGGCCTATTTCAGTCTTGCCGGTATTTAGTAAGGTTTTCGAAAAGATCATGCTACTTCATTTTAAGGCAACAACATTTTGAAACTACCTGCTCCAATACGTAGAACCTACATGTTTTACTACCTTCACGACTGACTGTCTGACAAACTACTACTCCCGATAATAATTCAAAAATACCTATAATTAGTTTAATTAAAATAAATGATTTTGATCGATTGATTTGTAAACAATTGTGACTCACAGAGATTTTATTGAGGTTGTGTCTTGTCTTGGGCAGTTACAGCAGGTAATAGAGGTAGAGATACAGGGTTGGTACAGATGTAAGATTAAATAGTAGGTATATGACAAAATTACGAAATTCATGTTTTAGGGCGAAAAGGTTACATTTAACATACTGGGTTCTCTTTAAATTTAGTTTCAAAAAGTTATGGTTCAGTCATTAGGTCCACTATATTAAAAACCATTTTGGCTTTGGAGAATACGTCACCCCACGTATTTCCGATATAAAAGAGGTGTCTTCGGCAAATGTGATAATCTTGCTATTTGAAAGTTCTAGTTGGCAGTAGTCGTTGATGTAAGCAAGGAACAGGATCGGTCCAAGGATACTTCCTCGAAGAACGCCATAATACTAAAACTACTACTAATACGCGAAGAAACCTCATCAGTAATCAGCCCCTCAGTTCTGACGCGTTGAGTTCGATCACGTAAGAAATCTTGAAACAGTTTCAGTGAAAGACCTTTGACACCAAGATGTTCAAGCTTTTGTCTTGGGACAGAGACTGTTGTAGCGAGCACATTGTACATAATTGCACGTAATTAGATAAGTCACATTTATAGATTAACTTTAGAGATTAAATAAAACAATTACACACCATCACATTAGTGTATAAGCCTAGTATGTATCGAAAATAAATCAGACTAAATATCATCTCGAGTCCGATTACTGCCTTGCCAAACACTGGCAAAACTGTCAAATGCCTTTGCTAAATCTAAAAATATTTTTCTTTTGATTACCTAAACTATTTACTACAAAATTTGTTCATTCGTGCTCAGCGGCTGAAGTAGATTTTTTTTGCCTAAAGCCTTACTGTGAATAGGATATAATGTGGTTATCTTTTAGTTCAAAGTCTAAATCTAAGATGCGTTCTAATATGTTTTACAAAGTAGGTAGAATTGAAATATAAATAATTGACACAGTAGAGACTGTCACCATTTTTATACATCGGATATAATTTCATTGTTTAGTACACTTTCGGGAATACACCAGTGGAAAGGTGTGGATTGCACAGATAGGTTATATGAGGTACAAAAACCTCCTTGTTGCCTTTTAAAACTTCAGCTGATATCAAACCCAAGCCAACGGCCATGGGCGGGGAAGCCAAATCAAGATTGGTGGATTTTATATGCAATTAGACTTTTTCTGTCAGATATATAATATGTAATATTGATGAGTTAAGTGATCATCGATACAAAGTTAACATTCACGTCACACGT
The DNA here is from genome assembly GCA_963859945.1 of Euplagia quadripunctaria. Lineage (NCBI taxonomy): Eukaryota > Metazoa > Arthropoda > Insecta > Lepidoptera > Erebidae > Euplagia > Euplagia quadripunctaria. The sequence goes on along the minus strand of OY982577.1, from coordinate 17,105,300 downwards.
TGACAAAACTGTTAAAAAAGCAGCACAAATGCTCGGATTTCTGAGAAGACACACTATTGGCTTTAGGAATATTAGCACCAAAGTACTCTTATATAATAGTATCGTCCGCAGCCATCTCGAATTTGCTAGTATCGTATGGTCACCGTATTATGTTGTTCATGCGCAACGGATTGAAGGCATTCAGCGAGCCTTTACCAGAAGTATTTCATTCTTGTGTAGCGGATTCTCTAATAGAAAACTATATGATGAACGGTTATCTAAATTTGAAATGACCAGTCTTTGTGATCGTAAACGCATATTTGACCTTCAATTTCTCCAAACATTGATAAATAATAAGATTCAGTGGAGTTGTCTTTTGGAAAAGGTACCATTAGCCATTCCCCACTCTTTTCCTAGACATAGACTTACTAGAACGTTTGATGTACCATTCTGTAGAACTAATTTGGGCATTCAATCGCCTACAATCAGTGCAATATTATTCAAACACGCAATCCAGACATTGACATCTTTGGTGATTCATTTAATGAATTTAACCAAAACTAACCAAACTGCAAAAAATATTTTATAGTAGCTCAAATAACTAAAAATTGTTTAAATTGTTGAATTTCTTTAGCTTGTTTTATTTGTTTACTCTTTGTTATTTTTATTTTGTTGTTTAGCACTCTGCTGTAACTAGCCAATGTTATGTACACCGTAAGTGTTATCAGACCGAATACTATATAATATAATTTATAAATGTATTATTATGTATGGTGTGGTTGTACTTTTTAATAAATAACAAGAGAAGAGCCGATTCTTGGAGCATACTAGTTCAGAAGAAGGTTCACTGAAGTGTTTATAATCTCCTTGATGGCTTTCCAGAGTTTTTTTTATTACTTTTACTTTAGGTTATCCTTGGTTATCCTTAAAGTATCGTTATCAGGATATCCATAATTAAATTTTTAAGATATTTTAAAATACTTCGAGTTATCCATGGCTTCAAGTCATAAGTGTTGTGTTAAAATCAGACATACATAGGTTTCGAGGCCTGGGTAGCTGCAGCGAGCGGCTAGCCTGGTCTTTATAACACATGATCAAGACAGTGTTTAATGTGAGTAGAAGTGTATGTGCCGGTACCATACTATGGAATACGAGGATATCTAGTTATAGTCCATGGTTAACATCTGTGCTATTTTTGCTTCTATCTATTAATGTCTCCCTGTTGGGAGATATCTATCCATATCCATACTTGCCATCACATAACACATATTTGCCATCGATGAAAATTCAAATAATAAATTAATAATAATAAAAATAATTTTTGTTTAGCCAGAGGGTAATAGTTACATTTACATGGGGATTTTAATTATAACTAGTACATAGGTTAATACATGTAAAAAATATTATTTACGTATGCAATCATCGCCTATAGTAGTATAAGATTGGTTTGTCTCCAACTCTCAAACTTTTTTTTTTTTATGGTATAGTTGGCAAACGAGCAGACGGGTCACCTGATGGTAAATGACTACCACCGCCCATGGGCACCTGTAACTCGAGAGTCACAATTGCGTTGCCGCCCTTTAAGATGGGAGTAGAAGAGGGGGAGGGAGGGGAAGAGTGGGAAGAGGGGAAGGACGGGAATGAGGGAGAGGGAAGGGTTAGGGCCTCCAGTAACCTCAGTCACGCGGCGAAATGTAATGCAAGCATTGCTTCAATGCCGGTTTTCTGTGAGGCCGTGGTATCAAGCATAGCTCTCCTACAAATAAACTACATTAAAACCTACGTTTACCTGTGTTATAAGGATTTGAATAAAACAACTTGCATCTTCATGCCCAGGTGAACAGTAAATTGCAAAAACCGCAATGTTTGGGTTCAGTTTTAAAACCAAGCAATTAAATAAAAATTTGGGCTCTACAGATCAAATGATTAGGTATTTTCTGCAATAGGCCTTATTTTGAGTACCGTTGTAGGAGGTGGCATAGGTGGTATACCTATATTATGAGCTGTGGGTGGCCAGTACTAGGTTAACTCAATACAGTCCCAACTCATACCACTTTTAGCAATTATTGGTAGTAACCCGATTATTCAATATTTTTATTGTATAAATTAGAAATTTTGAAGCTAGTTGAAAGATAAAAAATAGACAGACAAAATGTTCACGATCTTTACAGTAATCAGGTAACAAAATAAAGACAAAGATATTTTTGTGATAGTAAAAAATTTAATACTTTTGTGATATTTGACAGTTGTTCGTTTTAAAATTTGTAGTTATTTCATCCATCTGAGTTCTCATACACATCAAATTTAAATTCATCTTTGAAAAAAATTTGATGCTTCTCATGGCCGGCGTTGAAAGTAGTGATTCCTTTTGCCAGAAGGTGCCCTTCGCAACTGTGGACGAATGTTTCAACAATTGATGCATTCCCACTTCTCACTGGTTTAGTTTCCACGTTCACCGTTTCACCTTCTTTAGCTGACCCTACGTAACTAAAAGAAAAAAAATTAGTCGTCGTAGAAATAAAATTAAATTATGAATGAGTGGGATTTGTTGAATCTTAAATTAACTTATAGTCATACGAATCACATAAAGATATCGTGTACACAGGCTACATATTCAGGTTTGGCAGAGTTTTTTGTCCCAAAAGTTATCAGTGCAATCGAGGGGCTTTGATCGCGCTATCTGGCATTAGGCCCAAGACGAATACTCGTAGGTGGTAGTAGGGTATAAGTAAATTGTTTCTCAACTTTTTTTTTAAATGTAGAAACCCCCACGTGTCATCACCTCACCGGAGCCAACGGTGAATAGGTATGTCGGAATCGAACAAAAACCACACGGTGTTCCGTCACAGGTGGGTCTAGTGTCTACCCTAAGAAAGAAGCTCCGGGAACATCTTAACCTACTTCATCATCTTATCTTCTCATCATCATCGGCATCTTAACCCTAGATACCAGAGTTAACCAGAATTTGGTATTTTATTTAGCATTTTTTTATGGTATACGGGGCAAATGAACATACTGGTCGCCTGATAGTAAATGACTACCGCCGCCCATGGGCACCTGCAACTTAAGAGTCACAAGTGCGTTGCCGGCCTTTAAGGTGGGACTAGGGGAAGAGGAAGGAGAGGAGGGGAGAGGGGGAAAGAGCGGGAAGAGGGGAGAGGAGGGAAGAAGGGAGGGTTAGGAACCTCCTGTAACCTCACTCACGCGGCGAAAAGCAATGCAATCATTGCTTCACTGTCGGTTTTCTGTGAGGCCGTGATATCGCTCCGGTTGAGGAGGCCCATACGTGCCGAAGCATGGCTCTCTCACGAATTTAGTAGCTTAGTTCTTTTTTAAGGTAAATTGGCAAACACTGGCACTGGAACTTACAAACCTTTACCACATCAGCGTTGCCACTGACATATATATTACCTCTCTACGTGTTCCAAAGATATTATTCAGAAACATAGATGTCACCTATTGACGATGGAAAAGAATTACTCATGGCTCATTGCTCATTGCTCAATAAAAAAAAGCATCGAAAATTGACAAAAACAACATATCCGACTGTTGACGTACTCACAGAAGTTCACTGTTAATGAATTTAACGGCCAGAAAATTATGGAGATCTCTTAGGTCCCAGCCAGGTCCTTAGTGCAATTAAGTAACCTTTAGTGCAATTGATATAATGTCTTCTTGATTCCCAAAACATTAATCAGATGAAGTGGGGATCGGGAATGATTAGGCAAACTTAAATCGCACAAGACCATATCGTGTTCCATTTTAGAAAAAAACATCCGAGACATCAAAGGGCTATTAACTTTAATCCAAACAACAGCAGGTCACTGTGCTTTAGCTTATTTCCTTCAATTTCAAGAACAGATGAACGTTGGTTATCTCTAGTTAAGATTTCGACGCCCATACGGAGTAAATCACCAAAACGTGCTATTTGATCGAATTCTTAAGGGTTGAGTCTGCGCATTAAGAAAGATAAACCCTGAACGATTATCTCTTTAACTCTGATTATTTAAGGCTAACCGCAGACTTCTGCGACTGGAGGTAATTACCCAGTCTAGCAGCTGCACTTGTACCTTTTTTCGTGTTGATACGTGGGGCTATCGATGAGGCCATATATCGAAATTAAAAAGACTAAAAAACACGTTGTGCCATTTTGCGCCTAAATTAAGTGGACATTCACGCCGCTTCGCCGTCCCGATTCCGCCCGCTGTCTGCCCCAGCCTTTACAGTACTCAAAACTAAATCTAGAACTGTACAGATGTACATTTCTAGATTTAGTCAAAAATGTGTGGAGATCCACACATTTTTTATCACTTGTATTAGCTAACTAATTTTTTTTTGTATTATTTACTGTCAATTTTTGTAATTAAGTAATTAATTATTTTGCTTTTTTTTCTACTTACATGATATTCATAGTCTTAGTCCACGATAATCTTCCATCAGCGGCACTCAGCTGTGAATAGAAAGAGAAGACATCAACCACACTGGCGATGTAACCTCCATGGAGTGTGCGGCCTAGGTTACACATCGATGGCTCGATTATGAAGGAGCCCTTCAGTACACCATTAGATGCTGATTGTAGTTTCATCTGAAAATAAAATACTTAATAGTTACAACCTTTTTCTTCCGATGTATTGATCGCCCAACACAGCCCATGTCAGAGGTTAAAGGGTGAAAGATTAAGCAAAGGGAGAGACGACATTTTCTTCATTGTTTGTTCTTTGTATATTGAGTTGCGGAAAGTTCTCCTCACACCCACACAACTTAAATCTATAATTTTCTTCGATGGAGGAGATATTCAATCCATCTAGACCTGTAACTGTAGATACTCTGATATATTTTTTTCGTTAACTTGTGCTGCCGGACCTTGCTTCTTACTAAATTTCATGATTCTAGATCAATGGGAAAAAACCCTATAGGTTTTGATTTACCTGCGAAATGTTCTAATTTGTTAAATTCTAAGACTTAATGGTCTTTTGATAGCGTTGACTTAGAAGCGTGATTTACAGCTTCAAGGGACCGCAGACATAAGTATTTGGTATTCATTTCAACTTAATGTGCCCATGGGTTTAAGAAAAGGGTCTTGATAGACAGACATACAGTCAGACAGACAACCTAGTGATTCTATAAGGGAACCCTTTTTCCTTTTGAGGAACGGTACCTTAAAAAGGTAAAATGACCCAAGTACTGTTTTAAATATGTATTTAAATATTGATGTTTTGAGTGGCTGAGTTAAAATTCAATTATTTTGCGACATAATTCATCGGTTTCGTGATACAAAGAGTTAAAAAATTATGTTTGTACTCAATCCTGGTTACGGTACAAAAGAAATATCGTTACTACTGATATAATACGTGACTTTCGCTGTAGTAATTTATCTTGTGACAGCAAATATATTTTTATTTTATTACCTATTTATTTTATGATCAAGGTTTATGATGTAATTTTTTAAATAAGAATAGTTGCGGATTTATTCCTCGTAGATACACTTTCCTCGTAGATACACTTTCCTCGTAGATACATTTTCCTCGTAGATACACTTTTTGAAAAGCCTCGCTTTTATTCCTGTTAGATACACTTTCTAAAATCCTGAACAGTTGTTCCTTTTTGATACACTTTTCTGTATAGTCGTGCACAAAATAATTATCGTTAAGCTGAATTTATAAAAGTGTCTCTACGAGGAAAATGTATTTACGGGGACTTTTTTACCAATTAGGTATTACATGACTAATACCTACTTACCTCTATAGTTATTGCTGTCAGTCAAAGAGGATATTAAAAATTAAAATGTCATAATTGAATTTGTCACATTGTTCTCGGGTTTCGTGCATTAAAAAAATATATTATTTATAATATATTTTGGATATATAAAATATATATCCATGAGAAAACCATATAAGTCTTTTATGGAATAGTTTCTTTTTAAGTTGTTTTTTTTTTTAAGAATTATACACAAACACTTTTGTGTTTTGCTGTACTAGACAAAAGTGTATCTAACAGGAATAAAAGCGAGGATTTTCAAAAAGTGTACCTACGAGGAATAATTCATATAGAATATAATATTTACAAATATATAAGTATGTTTATCAGCAGTATTCTTCATAAAAAAAAGTCTGGTTACCATAGTACAGGTTCTGCCTAGTTTAGGATCAGACGGCCGTGTGTGAGATGTGTGAAGTTATTATTATTATTAATGGCCTGAAACGTATTTATTAATTTAATGACTGCGAGAGGCAAAATAGCTCGTTGGCATAGTCAAAAACCAGCTACCGACTCTGGGATCACCAAACAACGAAACAAAACAAAAACCCCTGCTGTTTCAACAATCACCACAGAAACGCACATTAATGTGGGAGACCGGTCGGTCGGCAGATAACTGCGCTCTGCGTTACCCTATGGTATCCTACGATTGAAAATATACCCGGTTACCAGAGGCCCTAACCCTTCCCTCTCCCCTTCCTTCCCCTCTCCTCCCCTCTAAACCCCCTCTCCCGTCTTCCCGCTCTTCCCCCTCTCCCTCTCTTCCTCTATGACTCTTGAGCTACAGGCACCTATGGGCGGCGGTAGTCATTTACCATCAGGTGACCCGGTAAATCACAGGTAAAAATCGATACTTTGGACTCTTAAAATTTATTAGTTAATTAAATTGTGTGGTTTTATAAAAACGATACCCTAATTTAAAAAAGTGTTGAAAGTAAATATTTAAAACAAAATGCAATAAAAGAAAAGAGTGTCAAAGAGGGACTTGATCCGCCACGCAGCCGAGTAGAAAGCGTACACTATACCAGATAAGCCAAACGCTCGCTGTAACGAGTTCGAAATAAGTATATACATTCCACTTACGTTAAAATGTTATTACAGCTTTTATTGATTTTCCTGTGGGAACCAAAGTTTAACCCGGGATAAAAAGTACCCTATAACCTGCGCAAGCACTCAAACTATTATCATACTAAGTTTCAAGCATATCCCTTCAGTAACTTTTGAGTTTATCGTGAACATACAAACAGACAGCCAGACAATAATTTTTTGAAGCGCATATTTATACCTATATAGATATCTTAATACCCCCAGTCGATTTTTTTTTATTATATTCAATGTACAGAATTCATCCCATTACAGATTTATTATAAGTTAGTATAGATACGCGTACGGAGTCAGCGCCCTTTCATATGCTGACAACTGTGTCACGAACATGTGCCGTTATCAGAAGCCGCTGAGAAATAATATAATATCTGTCGTGTCTCATTAATGGCAATGACTATAATATAACGCATGGAATTTGATCTCATAAATCTAGAAAAAAACGAATACTGTACTGTAATACATTTAAATCTATTTATATTGCTTTTATACAAATTAAAAAATATATAAATATAAATATACCTACGGTGCCGAGACGTGGACACTAACGGTGGGGCTAGTCCACAAACTAAAAGTCGTGCAGCGGGCCATGGAGCGAGCTATGCTTGGAGTCTCTATGCAGGATAAAATTTGAAATGAGGTCATCCGACAAAGAACTAAAGTTACCGACATAGCTCGCAGAATAAGCACGCTTAAGTGGCAATGGGCTGGCCACGTATGCCGAAGGACCGATGGCCGTTGGAGCAAGCGGATCTTAGAGTGGAGACCGCGAATCGGTAAACGGAAGGTAGGACGCCCCCCAGCCAGATGGACCGACGACTTGAGGAAGGTAGCTGGGAGGGACTGGATGCAGAAGGCGGAGGACCGGGTACTATGGCGCACATTGGGAGAGGCCTATGTCCGGCAGTGGACTAGAATAGGCTAATTGATTGATTGTATAAAGTTTTAGGATAACCCATATACGCTGGTATTAAAATCGTAATGCTGTGTGCATTACGATTTTAATACCAGCGTATATGAAAGAACGTAAATAATGAAAGAAATTAACAATAATACCAAAAATAAGTAATATTAGACCAGTGCTGATGGACATCAAAAAATATAAAATAAAAAAAAAAATTAACAGCATGAGAAATACTGTTTGAATGACGGGAAAAATAATTTGGAGTCAACAAAATGGAGAAGGGTGGAACGGAGTGAACTTTTAGGGGTTGAAAGTGGTATTCACAGTTTGTCGCGATTTGCAACGATAGTTGACTGACCTCCTATCGAAAAAAGTTTAATGACAAAGTTGTTGATAATAAAAAGATCTACAACTTTTGTTTCCAACATTTTTCCTTTAACCTCAAATTTTCCAAGAAAATCGGAAAAACCAATTTTTCAGTATTTACTTTTTTCGCACAATTTTTTTTACGAAATTTGGTGGAAATATAACTTATTATGTTTCAAGTAAGCTGTACTTTTTTTGTAACGAAATACAGATTTTTCCTTCTTTTATGGACAAATTCCGAAAAAACTACCTCATTTTCAACTGAAAAGTTTCACCGGTAAAATTCGTCTTTTCAAACTCGACAGCTGCCATTTTTTCCGTTAAAGAGTCTACTTTAAAATGATGTAATAAAAGAGTAGCACTACAATGGAATTTTTTTTCAGAAAACGTAAAAAGAATGATCTCCGACTTCCATGCGAGCTGGCCTGGGGGTGAAGCTAAACGTTAGCTTAGCAGAAACAGGCCTGAGATGGTGGCGCGATGTGTTCCGCGCGCGCCTCAGATGGCAGGGGGCAGGCCCCCCGCACGTTTTGGTGTGACTGCCTATTATTTAACAGGCGGCCAAGGTCTGCAGGGGTTTTTAGGGACTTTCTTCCTGGGGTATACCCGAGTCCCTTGCAATAGACCCATTTGTGTCTAACACCGTATGGTTTTAGTCGGTTCGATTTCAACATACCACTCCACCGCTAGCGCCGGTGAGGTGATGGTGGAGCTTTCCAAACGATAAAGAAAGGAAGGTTATAGGCCACTTAACATCACGCTACGAGTGAAACTGCAGGTAACGACCAGTAAGTAAATTATAACGTTAAGTAAGTTTTTAATTATTATAGCGTTAAAGTTACATTAAAATTAGGAAAAGTGGTGATCCATGCATGCATTTTTCGAATTGCAAAGATCAATATCTTTTTTAGTTTAACTTTAACTATTTTGTGTAGTGTATAAGAGTACCTGCGTCATTGTACCAGTGGCGCAGGGAGGCGCAGGAGTGGCACCGTACACTTATGTCTCTCGAAATAGAGACTCAACGGTCCCGAATGCAAATTTGAAAGGAGATTGTCCATTGTCTATAGGGTATTTGGCCACTCATGAACAGACACATAAGCCTACATTATGTCCTAGATTTGATAGATCAAATTGCTAAAGAAAATGATATAAACTTGCTTTTGTACCGAATTGTATATTAAGGTAAATATCAACATCTAAAGAAAGAAGGTTATGTATTAAATGATGAGGTTCGGTATCAGTGGGCGCGCCAGTGTTAATATTGAGAGAAGATTCGGGGTCCATAACTATGCCAGGGTCGTCAGAAAGGAAATAATCGGTATACATTAGAAAAAGCCAAATCGTTAATAAACAAAACTCCCAGAAAACAACACTCACGATGCGAAAAACAAAGCGAACGACGTTTTCGGTGTTGCCATAACAGTTATTATTAATCGATTCCATATAAATCGAAATGTACGTTTTCAAATTATTATGTTGAAATAAAGCTAAAACACAAAGCGAGCAGGACGGGCCTGACTTCGCTTGTTTGTTTTTCTGTAATCTAACCAATGGTAACAATTGTTGGTGAGCCAAGAAAGTAAAAAAAAACAGTCAGTCGTAGGACTGCACGTCAGAAGTGAAAACATAACTTCACAATGTATTTGCATAAACATACACACACACACATACACACGCGCGCGCTCCTGGCCGCTCATAAATGTTTGAATTTCGAATGTTATATTTTTGAAATATAAGAAACTTGGCTCCGTCTTACGAATTTTCGATCAGAGTCATTCATCCCAAAAAGTGCACAACGCCGCTAAAGAAGGTTTCACTTCAAAAAAAAAATGTGATAACCACAAAAAACATCAGAAACGGCATTGTCTTAATGCTACATTAGAAGATTCATATCAGTTAAATAAAACGAAAAATCATCTGAAAATAAAGAGATAAAAAATTTGCTTTAAGGAGGACAAATAGGTTACGTAATACGTTTAACTGCATCCGTCACGAAACCACCGTCACCTTAATCATCTTCGTAATCAGGGGCGTAGCTATCAGCCGTATCAATGATACGGGGCCCCCGGGGTACAGGGGCCGCTAACGGTGTAAGTAAAACTTAGTAAAATGTTATCCACAATGTCACTTAATCTCGTGCTTCCCGGGAAAAAAACATATTAAAAAACTGTCATTGAAAGTTTTCACTTTACAAATGACAAAAGTTAAAAAAAGCAATCTTTTTTTAGGGTTCCGTACCTCAAAAGGTAAAAAAGGAACCCTTATAAGATCACTCTCTTGTCCGTCTGTCTGTGTGTCACCACCTATTTTCTCAGGAACGGGTGGACCTAGCTAGTTGAAATTTATACTAGATACTGAAGTCTATAGCTCCTATTGAGAGGATAGGATAAAAATCAAGATCCTGAGTCAACACGATAAAAAAATATGGGCAAATTTAGATTTTCGAACTTGTACGTACCAAAATTTTGGGTATAAATTGGGATAGAATCATGAAATTTGGTAAGAAGCAAGGTCTGACAGCACAAGTGAAGGAAAAAATCCGAAAGTCGTTAATTTGTTGTTTTATCACATAAAAAAAAGTTTGTAATTACAAACTTATTTTGCAATTGGATTGTTCACTTTGTCGTACATCGCAACCGCAAAGTTAAGTTTGTCTTTAGAAAGAGACGGGTGTTTGTCTTTAGAAAAGTCTTTGAGAATTGATTCCCGAGATGGACGTATCTTGTATAATTATATATATCTTGTATTATATATTTTGTTTGCTTACGGAACCCTCGGTGCGCGAGTCAGACTCGCACTTGTCCAGTTTTTTTCTAGGGTTAAGCGTGCGCCCAAAAGTTGGCAACATGATGTAGGCATCAGTTATTGCGGGATTCCCCCGTTCAAAGCATTTTTGTTTCTTTTGTGAGAAATTTTTACCCTTTATTTGGGCCCCCCAACTAATTTTTATATAGGACCCCTCCAAGGCACGCTACGCCACTGTTCGTAATCAATGTAGTGCATCGGATATGTTTGCCGATACGGATGATTTCTATATATTACTTAACGTATTTGTGAATAAACTGGATTGTCATATCCTCAAGCACTGGACACGTATGCATTGCTATGAGTCGGACGTGTCCGGTTTAGGACGGTACATGACTGAAAATTACAGATGTGCATTTTTTTATCAATTATAGATTTATTTAAAGTAACATAGCTTGTAGTAACAAACTCCTAATCAGAATATATTGCTAATGATGTGTAAATAAAGAGATATTATGAAAGTTAAAACTTCTTTAGACACGTTGGGCACTATTGGTATGGGGAAAAAGCACTGAACTCGCGTGACCGTCACGCTTAGAAACATACATACAGATATGTGTGTGTGGGTTTTCCCTTTTGACGTGCAGTCCTACGACTGACAGTTTTTTTTATTATTGTTAACGCCCTAACCTCTTTTTTTTGTGTGTGAAAACTATTACCCCGACTCGAACTGATTAACATGGTTTACGTCACAGTAGCCTAAAGTGGGGAGTACAGGTATCTGTCAGAAAGTCAGGCAGCGTCGAATAGTGTGTGTGGAAGCAGGCGTGCATGGGATGCATTAAAAATGTAAAAGTAAATTTTAACTTGTTAACAATTTTGTTTTATTTTATAATTTATTTAAATTTCTTTTAATCTGTAGATATTGTTTTATTATGTATGACATGCAAGAAAACAATATAATACTTTTTATGCCCTAATTATACATAGAACAAACACAAAGACGAATTGAAGGAAAAAAAAATCATAACACAACTGTCGTTACAACTATTAATAAACACCGGTCCTACGTCACGCAGCCGTTTGCTTACATGGCGTCTTAAAAATATAACAAAAAAGAACGCCTGAAAACTCGGAACTGAATTTGGTTAAGCTCCTACTTATTTACTCTCACAGTACTAGTTTCCATCCCCGGTGTCATCTGTTTGAGCTAGATAGAGCTAGTTCTTTAGTTAGATCCGGATGTCTTAATAAAAGCTGTTCCCGGATCCCTACTATTTAAGGCGCAGTACGGCACACCGTGTGGTTTTAGTCGGTTCGATTCCGACACACACTGCCCCACAGAAAACCCCGGTGGGAGAACGGCCCGAGGGGATTTCCACATACACAAAAAAAAAATTTTTCAACGAATGCATAGGTCTTGAAGATGCACGCCTAATTGTATACATATATCGGTATTTCAGCTTAAATCTACACTATCGGACTTGATCTACGCCGAGTATTCCTTATCGAAAACCCCTGAAAAACCTAAACCGAAAATCCCACCACGACCTCAGCACCGCAGAGTGTGTAGTCTTGTGATTTCTTTTAATGCATTTGAATGCATTCTTAATATCTCATGACCACAATCGGTGTAGTAATCATGTATGGTATTTTAATTTGTTTTTCGAATAGATAAATAAAACTAGATTTTGCTTACCTTCGTAAGTACAGCAGTGGCATCGAAGACCGGCCTTTTTTTTACAAGTTCTAAAGCTTTTAGGAGACTTAAACCCTTTGAACTTGATGCCATGGTCACAGTTAAAAAATGTATAAGGAAGTGCTAACGCATCGCCGCGCGCTTGCTATTTTATAAGGTGGTGGTTTGCTTAAAATATTATGTGGCAACATTAAACAACCTGGATTTTTTCTTGGAATTTAAGAAACCTATCTGCCTTCAGTATTATATATTTATTTTAGTCTATGCCTAGCTGGGCGGCCTCGAACCTAACCTAGTTTACTTACGGGGTCACGAAACGAATATACAATCATGCCCTGGCAACTCCGGAACAAGTTTTTATTTTGTTAAAAGAGTCATCTGCACCTCATACATGTGATAAGTAGTGATAAGTAGTGAAAGTAGCTATTTTAAATAAATTGTCAAGTTTGTCTTTTTTAATAATTCCTTGATTGATGTTAATTGTAAAAAGGTAAAAAAAAGTATCATTCATATTTAAAATATTAAATGATTGTTTCAAAATAAAATAAATAATTATTTGGAACCATAAAGCAGTAAATGAGTATCACATGCTGGCAACTCTGCCTAAATATAAAATTTCAGTATTATTTTTTTTGCCGCACTGACCTCTATTATATATATATATATATAGAATGATGTTTTGCCGGGTTTTGACATAAAGGTATTATAGCTAGAGGCGGGCACGGTTCCTAATCCTAATAGGACCCGTGAGAGGTGGGAAGGTATTGGATTCCTTGTATGTGGGTTGGCGACGTTAGTAGAAAGAGAAAGAAGACAGCGATTTACATGTATCTCTCTCGCACCTCTTCGCCCATTTATTTAGAACATCTTTGTTTTTATGAGTAACCGTTCGATAAAACACAAAACAACAAAGTTCTACTAACACTGGAGACCACACAGTAAACATTTACTGCGAATCGAAAAGTTTGACCTTCAAAATTGAAATTTGAATTTTATCCTTTTCTTAAAGGGTGTCCATATCTTTTTGTACCAATGGACATTCCTGAAAATAAGGAGATCAATTTTATTATGTTCATACAAGAAAATCTGTTTAGTGAGCTTAATAAATAAAATATTTATAACCATTCATAATTAAGTAATCTACAGGGTGTAAGTGACACCGTACCGAATCCTGAAATAGTGTATTCAGACCATCATCCTGAGTGGAAAATCATTGGAAATTTCTGCCGGAGAATTCATATTCTTTTTTCTTTTTTTTTAGCTTAAAAGTGATATCATAATGAGTAAATAGAACATTTTACCGAAAACTGCAATGTAAAACATTTATGTTATCAGCTGCTTCGACGGCACCGTGCGCTGAAGGTCGTTCACCGTACCGCACAGTTGCGTTATATTGCGTAGTTCAAAATCAAACTATTGACTGTAAATCCTTAATCTCGCATTTTATGATGAACTGACTCTTGCATTGTGATAAGTATCCAAAGATAGACGTTTTTGTACACGCTGTGTACTAATATTATAAATGAGTAAGTAACTCTCTCGCTCTGTTACGTTTTTACGACTTACTACTCAACCGATCATCATGAAATGTGGTATACACGTTGTTAGGGTCACTACATAGGGCATACTGAAAGTTCTGCGCTCCTGGCCGCTCATAAATGTTTGAATTTCGAATGTTATATTTTTTAAACATAAGAAACTCATTGATAAAAAAAATAATTGGCGGGAAATCGCGTGTCAATTGTTTTTTATCACAAGTTGAAGTTCGTCGTCTTATAAAATAAACTAGTTAGAAAATAACGGCTAAGTCGGACTCGCACACAATCGATGAATTAGCCATGGGCCTCAAATGGTATAGTTACGTCACTACTCAAAGGGTACTAAGCCTTCTGTCTGCCGTCTGTCTGTTTGTCAGCCGACTGTATCTCATGTACCGTAATAGATGGACCGCTGATCACAGTGTATATTTCTATTGCCGCTATAACAACCAAATCTAAAATTGAATTAAAGTGGTCCTATACAATAAACGTAATTTAGCTCTTGAACTGTAATAGGGATAGGGAGACATGAAATTGTAACAACAAATAATGAAAATAAAATAAACTTTAAAATTTAAGGAAACTTTGGTTTTTGCTGGATCTTAAAACATCATATATAAAATTTTTACGGAGTGCGTATTACTACAATTATTAGTCTTATTAGTGTAAAAAAATGTTGTTAAAGTACGGTCACGGACGTTCAAATGATGAGTATGACATTGTAACAGGAGATGACACATGGATATATTGTTACATGCCGGAAAGAAAGCAACAGTCTTCTGGATGGGTGTTCGAAGGTGACAGCAAACCAACAAAATTGAGGCAGGCGAGAAACGTAAGCAAAAAAATTATTGCGGTATTTTTTCTCCCGACCAGGTCCTGTCTACACGGTCCCACTTGAAGAACAAAAGACAATTAATGCTGAGTGGTACACCACCATTTGTTTGCCCAGTGTCTTTGAAAAAGTTAGGGAAAAACGACCAAGAAGTCGTATCATACAATGTAATTTTTGTCTTATGAAAAGGTAGCGCTAGTGACCCATCCCGCACATAGTCCAGACCTGGCACCATACGATTTCTTTTTTTTTCCATAAATTAAAGATTTGATGAGACATAATTATGACATTGACGGGACCGGAAGAGGCCGTGATAGCTTTCAACCAGTACGTGAAAAACGTGCCCATAGACCAATGGTCACCGTAGTCGTATTTCCTAAGTGTGAAAGAGTAAGAGTATTGTACGAAAGAGATGGAATTCCAATGAAGATCATTCAAACCGATTACATGAAAATGTTCGGCGTGTGGCCTCCAGTAATAGTAAAGCTTTACTCACAAAACAAGTTGCCAGTGTATTTCAGTATTATATGTTTTAGTTTATGTATATAAGTGCCTAGCTACATAAGAAGTATGTAAAAAATGGACTTTGTGGTTTCTAAAACTATACACTTCATATTTATCACATTTTTATAATTATATTAGATTTTCTACAAAAGGAATTTAAAAACAAATGTATGTCCTACAACAAATTAACTAAGTTAATTTGATTAAAACTCACGAAATATGGACTTGACAGATTGTAAATCTATTTGTATATCTATCCTATATAATTATAAATTTGTGTTATACATATATACAAAAAAAAACATTGATGTTCTAAAATTCAATTTGACAGTTGACAATTTCAGCACGTTTTGAAAGAGATGGAAATTCTTAATCGTCTATTGGAAAGAGAAAGCGAATAAAATGAATGAAAAAGTCATCAATCAATCAAATTGTCAAATACAGAACATCTGTAATTTTTTTTTTGCGATACAGTATTATATTGCGGTGATTGTGATTTCTTAAGTTAGGCGTCTATAAATATAAGAAAAATTCATGAAAATGAATACGATAAACAGTGAGTTAAGCATGAATGACTTAAACAATAAGTTTTTTGAAATAATGCAAAATGAGAATAATGCAGAGGAAGCTGCGAATTTTATATTCGAAAGTGTTTGCGACGATGTGACCTTAGGTTTTATTTTTGAGTTTCACCACGGCTTGAAAACTGGCCTCACAGACTTAATGGAAGGTGAAAAAGAAGATGAAGAACCTTATAAGATTGTGAACACGCCGGAATGTGATGTTTTTGGCTTTTCCATTTTGAAAAAAACTCCTGACTCGAATTGCTCGTGTCCAAACTGCGAGAGACCTGTATCAGCTACTAGATTTGCTCCTCATCTAGAAAAATGCATGGGTAAGTAATCAGAAAAGTCTGAAATCGAAGGTATTCTGCACATATTGTATCATTCTACCCTTAATGGTAGGTATTAACCAAAAATTTTTTTTTTCACTACAGATACGTACGATATTTTATTTACGTAAGATACGTTTATTACCATATTCCATAAAGTATCCCATTCTATTTTATAACCACCACTGATACAGATGAATAAACTTTATCATCACTTTTATTGCTATATAGGGGTGAAGGAAACATGAAGAGGTGATAAACTTATCTATTATGTTTGTGAGGGTTTGTGAAATCCATTTAGTTATGAGTACACATTGAGTAAGCAGTGAAATGATGAATGGTAGAGAAGAAAAAAAAAAACATTGTGCTGACCCTAAATAAATTAGGGAACAGAGTAACACAGAATCAAAATCATTTATTTCAATGAAACCCATTATAGGTATTTTTGAATTGTCAGGAGTAGTAGTCAGTCAAACTAAGTCAGTTGTGAAGCTAGTTACCTGTTCCAATAAGTAGATCCTGTGGAGAAGAACAGGCAAGAAACTCCAAGGACACTCTTTTTCAACATCTTTTTTACAACTCTTTGGTTACATTGCATCCACATCAACCATATCAAAGGGAGCCGAATGACCCGACACATACACCTTAGCTTTACAGAGGCCTTAGCTTCTCTTGTCCATTATTATGCCTGTCTATAAAACAGAAATAACACTTTAAAAGTAACTTAGAGCAGGTTAGATGATAGATCTAAGACAAAACTTAAAGTTTAGAGCTGAAGTAGCTTTAAAATACTATTGAACTATAAATTTTTTTAGGCAGCATTTAAGTAGATAGGATAAGTAAGTAATTTTATATTGCTATTCTACTTCAACATTTAGACAAATTGATTAACTTGTTTGCGTCCCATCAAGTGGCCTTTGCATTTGTTTGTGCTATCACAAAAATGACTAATACCAATGTTTAATTGTCCTCCTTACTAAATACAGGGACCCTGTACATACTCTTTATGATAGACAAATATAGGTACTTTTGCATCATAACCTCACCTCAAGGTTTAAAAAACCGAACAACACATTGGTTGAAAATGCTAATACCTGAAACTACCAGTCAAGCGAGCAGACGGGTCATCTGATGGTAAATGACTACCGCCGCCTGTGGACACCTGCCAGCCTTTAAGGTGGGAGTAGGGGAAGGGCGGAAGAAGGGGAGGGAAGGGTTAGGGCCTTAAGTAACGTCACTCACTGGAAAAGCAATACTAGTTTTCTGTCAGGCCGTGGTATCGCTCCAGTCGAGCCGGCCCATATGTGCCGAAGCATGGCTCTCCAACGATTCTTTCCACGAGTCAGATTGGAAAAATACTTTTTGCATTTAATAGCCCAATTTTTGAGGTAAATTATAGGCAATTTAACAGTGCATTACAACCTTTAGCAGCTGAGCAGTGACCATAATAAACACAGGTGAAAAAGGGAACTTGTAGTCATCCTTCAATTGCAGATCTTCTTCAATCATCCGTCATTAGTCACTCGGAAAGAATCACACCCATATTCACAAACAATACTTTGATCAGTGTGAGAGCAACACTATGCTGAATAAGAAAATTTTCATAGGGTTTGTTGTGGTTGGTGTGTGTTGTTGTGTTGTGTGTGTCAACTTTACAGGAGAGCACTTTAAAGTTTTCAAATGATGTTTTACGTAATATTTTGAAAACAGTTGTTTCTGTAAATGAAATCTGAAAATGTTACTATGTATATGGAGATTTGAAAAGTGTTTTGTTTTTAGATAAAGTATAATGTATGGCTTATGTCAAAAACAAAATTAGTCAAAAAATCAAATCCGCCGTTTTTCTACGACTGTGACGAAATGATACTCAAGTTACCTTTTGCTAAGGGAACGCACTGCGTCGGATACTGGTCTGATGGATTCATTTCCGTTGCTAAGGTCGCTCTGGTATTTGACTGACAAATGTGCGTAAGACGTAAATATGGATAACGATGGGACATGGTTTTTGGTCGTGGACTCCCGAACTAATACTGTGTAGTGATTTTTAGTGCCAGAAAAAACCGTATAGTATGAACATTCTATAAAAATGCAAGGGGAGAAAATATTTATAGAAAGTCTCTTCGTAAATGTCTCTCATGTATATACTTTTTCTTAATTTTACTATCCTACAACAATACAACTTTAATAATATGAATGTCCCTGTTAGAATATGGAAAAGGACTTCATCACTTATAAAAGAAAACTTAAAATCTCAGGGTCACAAATAATTGATAAATAGGCGACACTGGGAAGCCCGTTTTAATTAATTTTATTAGATTAAAATTAATAAGCGATAAGAGTACGAAAAGTACAGTATTCTTTCATAATCTATAGTGTCTTCTTGTAGTAATTTAAAGTATTTTAAAAATCTCAAATTACTTTCCTCGTAATTATTGTCCTTTGTTCAATCAAAAGTATGAAATTAAAGGGCAATTAAACTGTCACTGCCATCGACACTATTTGTTCCATAAAATAGCTGCCTTTTAAAGAACGCAAACACCGACCCTATGCATCCAGGCTCACTGTGAGTCCTAGTAGCATTGTTTGTGAATATGGGTGTCAAAGTAGTATCATTATCATTACTGAAAGACTTACATAGAACAGAGACCCTATATTTTATAAGTGTATCAACTTGTACCTACATAAAACCTTATAAATTAAAATGCTTTTTAGGTATGGGCCGAAACAGTTCTCGCATAGCGTCTCGCCGCATTGCTTCCAACAGCCGCGAGCCGACTTCCTATGCAGGATTACTAAGCGATGACGAGGATGATGCCGACTGGGCTGGTGGCAGCGTGCCGAACGAGCGGCGCAAGCGCAGGATCAAGAACAACAATAATAGAAAGCCTAGTAAAGTGCACAAGTAAGAATTCAGTGACTTTTTTTTGCAGGAAAAATGTATTTTTTTGAAAATTATCTGCTATAAAATAAATGGTTAATTAAACACAGTGGTACCTGCAATATAGTCTTTATAAGGGCGTCAGACAATCCTATTAATATGATTGTATAACATTTTTATGTCAATGAAGAATAACTTAAATAATTTTTTATAACCGTTTTAAAGGAAGCAGACCTGGCAAGACGAGGTAGTGGGATTACATATATTAACGATATAAGTTACCTAATATTACAATATATTGGCGTGATGGTATGGAGTCATATAATAGGTACACCGAGAATTTCATCCCTTATATGTTTATTTTAGGAACAACAATGGTACTCAGAACAATGACACAAACGACGGTGGCGCCACCTACGAAACGATGACGGCAAATGAGAAAAAGAACCTGTTGCTGCAGATCTGTGGTGTGGTATCCGAGCACACCAAGAAGTTGTGTACTAGGTGTGTGACTCATATTTGTTTATTCTATACACGCCTATGTGTAACAACTTTGGTCTGCGGCTGTATTTAGTGAAAAACTGGCCAAAACAACAAACCTTAAAAACAGTTTTTAGATTATAAAGGAAAGTTATTATATACTTTACAATAGACGAGGAAATAGAGTAACTTTGAATTTTATATCTATAAATAATCAGATACATACAGGATGTTACAAAAAAGTGTGGTTTTATTTTAAGGTCGTATAGTAGACCCCGTGAGTATAGCTCGTGTGAATGATGTCATTAAACTCACCACAAATTAGGGGTTTTGGAGGCTGCAAGTCTTTCTTTTTTTTTGTGGAAACCCCCACCGGTCCTCACCTCACATTGGCTATTGGTGAAGTGGTATGTCGAAATCGAACAAACTAAAACCACACGGCGTTCCCTCACAAGTGAGTTAATATCCATTGCAGGTATTGATATAGAACACTCATGCATAATAATTATGCACAGCATGATGTATGGCACAGATGTATAAATTTTCTGTCAACCAATTCATTGTAATGTATATAACTACTCAAACGTTGATGACTTTCGTATTTAAATGTGTAAATGAAATATATGTTATACCTGTTGTAAAAGTAAAATGTCTGTGTGTATCTTTTACTAGGTTTAATGATCTGGGGGCACGGTAGTGCCCAGCCAAGGTGAGAAAAAAAAACAAAGGCACAAACGTCACATCCTTTTCTTACAGTCATTCAGGACGTTTTCGACCACAGCTTCGTTGATACACACAAAGATAGAATCTTGAATTTTCAGTGACCAAGAGGGTATAACATACCTAGTTATATTCCTAAATTTCATTTAATTTGAACTAGTACTTTAAAATCGATTGCAAGTCAAAGGTCCTTACTTTTGTCACTCACTCACCGATAATCAAAATTCTAAGGTACTTCTGGCAGACACATAAACTTACAATTTTGAACATAGTCTTCATATGTCTAGCTTTAACGTATAACGCAACGTTCTTTAACTTGACTTATGCCGCGTTCCAATAAACAAGAAACGATTCGTTTTGCTTACGGACGGTAAAACGGCATTACTGAGTTTAAAACTCTGTTGTTATCGTCTAATAGGAAGAGAACATGAAAAATATGGTTTTCATTGCATATTATGTTAAAGTTATCGATCAAATTTCTTTTACAGATCAACTCGCTGCCCCCAACACACAGAGGAACAACGCCGGGCTCTCCGCAACAGTGTCCTCGAGCCGTCCACTCCTGAGTCACAAACCATGGGCCTCACAGCCGAAGAAGCCGGCTCCCCGCCAGACTCTAGTCCCTCATCATCCTGCTCATCATCAAGCCGCAAGCGAGACCGCCACCGTGCACCTCCCAAGTCTAAGAACAAAAGGGAACGGAATATATCCCCTAATACAAGGGATTAAAGATTTATTTTGAGTGTATATCTCAAGGAGATGTGCATTGACTGTGTTGTATCATGTGACAAGAGAATTTAAGATTTGCTAGTTCTAGTTTATTGTAGACTGTTATTATGCAATTTGACGAAAGTTAAATCCTAACTGAAGATGCTTCTCGAACACGTATGTAATGAAAAACTTAATCTTATTTCAGGTGCAAACTAATAAAGCTAGTTTGTTTTTGCCTTAACTTGTACATTAGATCAATTGTTTTCTTTCGCTTGGTATTTACCTGGCATTATATGTACAAGGGTATAACGCTATCAGTTACAATTACATTGATTATGACATTTTAAAGACACGATAAAATCATAAATTTAAAACACCCCCGACTCGAAAATCTCTTCAACGATTACAAAATGCCTTACATCATTTTGGAAAAGAGCTGATACTCTTACACTGCTGGACCGATATTAACCAAACATAGCTGAGAACCACCACAAGGAAACTGGCTTTCAAATGAAAAAAACCGCATCGAAATCGGTTCATCCGTTTGAGAGCTACGATGCAACAGACAGACACACAGACACAGACATCGACGTCAAACTTATAACACCCCTCTTTTTGCGTCGGGGGTTAATAAATAGAATTAAAAATGTACAGTTGCATACTCAAATGTGGGACCCAATTGAAGTCGAATACTACAGAACCAACAAATCGTAACTACTCTGAGTTATGTCAATAATAACGAATTTTAAACTTTATTTAATTATGGGTCCCATATATACTTTTGCAACCGTCATACTTAATGTTCGATACTGGGGCAAACGGGGTAATTTGAGACCAAAGGGCAAAGAGGAAGAAAGCGGCGATAGGAAAGTCAAATACGAAGCAGACATAAGTGAGATGACGTGTGTATAGTATTTAAAAGATTAAGGTTTACTACATATTACAATTGTGTCCCGTATACATATATATGGGGTTACTGGTAATATGTCTGCAATCCATTAAGGAGATGTAGAGGAGGTCATTTGCTACTAAATGACCTCCTATGACCCCTATACGAATGTCAACCGTTTTCGAGTACTTAATTTTTTTTTTGTTTTTTTGAAGATATCGTGGTATAGAATAGAATAAACTTTATTGTATATTAAAATACTACTTACAGTGAGTTTATGAAAAATTCTTCTAAAAAATCTAAAGGGTAGTTTTCGTTTTATTTCAATTGAAAGAAATCAAATGGTTTACAACTTGGTCTACAACTTAACAAAGACTAGCGTGGGATTACTTCATAATTGTTTTTTCCGCTTACTAACACTTTAGTACATAATAATCAACCAGCAGCAATAGTTTTTAAATCGAAGGGGTACAAAACTTTACAGCTTTCATATATCTTAACAGGTTTTTTTTACTTAAATGTTTGTTTTCTGCAAAAAATCTATTAAGTACTAGCAGCGCCCCGCGGTTTCACCCGCGTAAGTCCCGATCCCGTGGGAATATCGGTATAAAATGTAGCCTATATGTTAATCCAAGTCTCCAGCAATCTACATACCAATTTTCAGCGCAATAGGTTCAGTGGTTTTTGCGTGAAAGAGTAACAAACATCCGTCTATCCATACTCACAAACTTTCACGTTTATAATATTAGTATGACTTTATCGGCAGAACATTTAAAAAAAATGTACAACTTAGCTATCCAACGACATACAATAACAAATGACCTCCTACGTCGCCTTAACGGATTGCCAACATATTACCAATAACCCTGTAAATGCCTATAAACAACTTAATACATCATTGTTCGTTATCACGATTATAATTCAATATTAAAATGATGTACAACAGTCGGCTGCTTTCGAACGACATTTGACATCAATGTTCAATGATATATTCAGTTATCTTCACGGAATAATAAAAACGAGGGAAAATGCTGCTATACCTACCTTAGACAGGGAGCGGTGTAATGAAACTCATACATTTACAAATAAATTAGATTTTTTTTTTATGGTGTAGGGGGCAAACGAGCAGACGGGTCACCTGATGGTAAATGACTACCGCCGCCCATGGGCACCTGCAACTCGAGAATCACAAGTGCGTTGCCGCCCTTTAAGGTGGGAGTAGGAGAAGAGGGCCTCCCCCTCTTCTCCTAGGGGGGGAGAGGGGAAGGACTGGAATAAGGGAGAGGGAAGGGTTAGGGCCTCCGGTAACCTCACTCACGCGGCGAAATGCAATGCAAGCATTGCTTCACGGCCGGTTTTCTGTGAGGCCGTGGTAACCAGCGGAGTCGAGCCGGCCAATACGTGCCGAAGCATGGCTCTCCCACATAAAACACACATTTTCCATAATAAAAGAAAAAATTGCATCATGATTCAGGTTGTGATGCAAAGAGTAGCCAATCGAGATAAATGTTGAAGATCACCGCATGATTGTTACACATGAGCGATCGCTACTTAAATTTGTTTATTTATTCTTCCGTGGTTATCTCTTACTAAAATCAGTAATTTGCATAAATTTAAATCCAACTTCATTCGCTTATAAATGGGTAGGTATAGTCCCGCTCCTGTTCTAACCTTATCCAGGATTTTACCACAACGCTATTAATGTGATCTCTTAAACAAATAAATACACGTTTTTATATTTTAGGAATAAGGAATTTAAATATATTAAAAAACCTAAACGAATGAAATTGGGTCTTACCTTGATTGAAAGAAAATCGCTTATTAATAACCCACCTAAAAGAAATTGCTACGCTTTTAAGTAAAACCCATTATATCCTACAAAGTGTATATGATTATAAACATTTCCGTTGAATCTAAAATAAAGCACCTATATAGCACATATCTATATGTTCTGCCAGTACAATTAGTTCAACCTTTTCCAAGTGGTAAAATTAATTTTGCTTCTGGTATCATTCAAAGGGTTAGGGGACGGTTGTTTAAATAATACAACCGTGAGCTCAATCCCCTAACCCAGAGATTGGCAACCTGTGGCTCGCGATCTACATGTGGCTCTTTCAATGTAAAGTTGTGGCTCTCCAGTTCCGTATATAAAAAAATATTATTTTCTACCACAACTCTTAAAACCGTGTAATTGAGTACTATGACTGAGATTTTCAATTACATTTTGATTCACTTGTTTACCTAAAAAAAAAGTCATCAGTTCCTTTTACGGTGAACATTTTAATTACAATTTTTATCCTGAAATATTTCTTATGAGAACTATTACATATTTAATTGGCTCTTTAAAAATTGGAAAATTTTGTAAATCAAATTTTGGCTCTTCCGTCTCAAAAGGTTGCCAAGCCCCTTTTTTTTTTTTTTTTTTTTGTGCGTGTGGAAACCCCCTCGGGCCGTCACCCCGGTTTTTTCGGCGGGGCGGTGTGTCGGAATCGAACCGACTAAAACCACACGGTGTGCCGTACTGCGCCTTAAGTAGGAGGGATCCGGGAACAGTTTTATTAAGACATCCGGAACCCTCCTAGCGCCTGCCCGCAAAAGCGCGGGCACCACCTTCGGGTAAAGGTTGCCAACCCCTGCCCTAACCCACCTTACGCAAAGCTGCAAAATCCCTAATAGAGGTCTACAGACTGTATGATGAAGTCTGGTGACGGCTAACATTTTTTTTTTCAGAGACATTAAATGACTTAAAGTTCGGACTGGGACTTATGGGGTATTTAAAGCAATGTTAAACATCTCTGCCGAATATCTTCTGGAAATCTACACTGTAATGTATAAAAGTGTGAAAAAATTGATCACATAAGTCCTGTGACTTTTGCATGGTGCGATTGAACGTGATCTCACCGAACTAGCGGAATATACCGACGTTTAAAGATATATATATCGGCATTTTTAGTGTTTAATGTAAATATTCATGTAATGTAGGTATAGGTACATTTCTATACGACTGAATTAGTTATTAATTAAATATGAACATTAAAGACATGTACTGCTATACTACTTGTATTCTTATTTTTTCAAATCCTAGAATTTGATATCAGGTTCCTCTTGCTAGTTGTTTTAATTCCCAAAATATGGGATCGAAATCCGCTAAGTACAAGTGACGTTTATCAGTAAATTTTTTTAATCAGAAACCTAGCCAGATTTGAAGTTTAACCAAAATCCCCACCAACATAGGTACTACACACAGGAACAGGAGGTGCATTGAATCTTCGTTTATTATTGGGTTCTGGAGGTGGAAGGGTATTGTGGTCCCCAAGGGTTGTTTGAAGAATATAAAGTTGCACACTAAGTCCTTTACAACCGGCTTAGAGTTGGATACCTGAAATGTTTGTATGTCATCACTTTCAGCAGAGGCGCAACAACGGGGGGTGTCCAAATATCCCCACATAACCCAGAAGACTGAAAATGTAAATCAAAATAAATAATATCAAATTATTTTAGTAAGCCTTACAATACTTGGAAATACGTCAATAAAGTGTTTTTGGACACCCTCTACTTTTTGAGGGTTGTTGCAAAATTTGCCTTAAGAACTTGAAAATATATCAGTACATCTACTACTTTCGTTCGCTAATTTGCACAATTAGATCCAAGTACGGTTTTACGAAGCGGAGGGTAAAATGGAGTAATTTGGGAACGGGGATAACGAGCTGGGACTCTAATATTAATCCTTTTCAGTAATTCGGGGCACTCAATATTATTATTGATTATTTTAAAAAAGAAAATTAGGTCAAGGAATTCCCTACGGGTTTCAAGCTTATCTATTTTGAAAAGCGAGAGCCTCTCACAATAGGAAACAACTGTTTTAACTTTTCCAATCGAATAAGTTAAGTGCCATAGAAAACGTTTTTGAATGCGTTCTAATCGCAAACCATGGACTGCGTAATGTGGACGCCAAACAACGGTACCGTATTCTACAAGGCTGTTATAAAGAAACATCTTAGTTTCCGGCTTACGAAAAATCTTACCGTTCCTGATTATAAATCCTAGCATATTTGATGCGCGTTTAATTACTCGTTCCATATGTGTATTGAAAGTGAGCTTACTATCTAAAATAATGCCTAGATCCTTAATATTTTCAACTTCGCTTAACATAACACCCTGAATGTAATAGGTAGATGGTAAAGGGCTCAATTTGCGAGTAAATTTAATATACATACTTTTAGCCGGATTTAGTTGCATTTCATTTATTTCGCACCATGCGACAAGGGAGTTTAGGTCTTCTTGTAGCAACGATATATCAGTTTGTACTCCGAGGTATTTGATACAGCTTGCTCTGTTGAGTGTCGAGCCCTATCCAATAAAAAAGGAACTATAGAAATCGGACTACCCTGTAAAAAGATTTGCGTGGTCTTACATAAAAAAAATACGGATTGACTTGAGAACCTCCGTTTTTTCGACGGTTTAAAAGATAGTCATTAATGTTGTCGATAATATACTTCTATCAAAATGTACCTACTAGTGACATCTATGTTATGGTAAGTGAATTGTGGTCTTTGAATCGTACTGTACTGAACTGTCTTCGTGCTTGTATGTGTTATAAATAAAGTTAGTCTGCTGGATAACCGACGCGTTTACTTTAATTAGCACTCTCTTACAATTAACATCGCACTTAAAATTTTCCTATAATGGGGGGTTAAATCCACAACACTCGCACTACACCAACTAAGTCAAAGGGCTTTTCATGCTATCCAAGAATTGCCAACAATTTAGCCCTGATTGGCGGCAGATTCATAATCATAAAACACACCTTCCTAAATTATTTGCATTATTCGTCTCTCCACTGTTAAAATAAAAGCAACACATAAAAGAATAAACCGTTTTATTGGCATATTAACTGTTATGAAATACATACATTAATATAATTCTTTCGTTGTATTAATGTATATACTTTTATTAATTTATACAAAATTATATCACATAAAAACACCACTCACAGAATGTAGAAGCGAAATGATTATAGTTAAATAAGTACATACAATATTTTATGTCAAAAGATCTTTGGAATGGGCCCTTTGTAAAATCGTAATAAATCATTAAAAATAGTGTCTAAGCTTCGCTTTATTATGTGTTAAAAGGCGAAATTTAGCCCTAAACGCAAAATGTTAGTAAAAAAGTATTGATTTCAAACAATGTTTAAGAATATAGTAATAAAAAGATCTCATATTTTGTTTGTGCAATTACACCGTCAATTCTTTAGAGGATAAAATTGACTTCTATCATTTCGTGTGACACAAATATGCACAGCGTGACACTCATTACTTATTGTTCTCACACTAAATACAGCACGAACAAGTAAACTCTCCCGCTTGAAGCTGATCTCTCGAACTCCAGACAAAAAAAAGACTATTATTGTAATCGGCAAATCTAAATGTCTGTTATGTGCTCGACGTGTCGGTACGATAGCAATAACAATGTAAGAACTTCATAGAGGTAAAGTTAACTTGCTAGTTGTGACAGTCTGTTTCTTGCTGTACTTCGTTAATATGCTAACAGTTAACCAGTAGCATGCTACAATGAGTCGTAATAATTGTTATAAAGCCCTTTGTCCAGACCACTATGACCTGTGATCTATTGATTCGTTCTCGTAAAAGGCCTACAGGTTTTTCGTACAGCCTAGTAACAGTATGAGGTATTTGGCTTAGAGGCAACTGTCTACACTATAACAATTTTTTAAATGAAAATTACCTTATAAAACATATTATATGAATAATTAAACCTTGATGTCTTCATAATAATACTTTTTACTTGTGCCATAATATGTCTAATGCACCGTTATTTTAATCCTTAGTATCCTCCAAATCAGTGTTAATTTTTTTTTTTATGTTTATACTAGAATCCGAAGTGAAATATATAATAATGTAATACATACTGTCAATACAGATATTAATATTAGTTAAATTAGACTAAGATCTAGAAGACCATGATATATGTACCTACTTATGCCCGGATATTGTTACAAAGGGACTCGCACATAATTTAATACTACATTAACTTACATGTTGGTCATCAAGTTATTGCGTTTATTAAAGATAATATGGTTGTACTCAGTCACCTGACACCAACATGACAAGTCGCTTAACCCGTTGATAAAGGGCACCTGTCTGACCCGAAGCTAGTCGGGCAACCCCGAATACGCACGTGAGTACAACTGTATATTTCTTTAATAAATATGAATACCACTCACGAAAGATTTTAATCCCATAGTGTAAGTTGAAAATTAGAGCACCTTTGTTAAATAAATACGACTTTATTTTAAGTACCATAATGGTGAAATATTTCAAACTAAATGTTGGCTGTGGACATTGTAGGAGATTATTATATACTTATTTCACTTCTTATAACAGAATCCTCACTGTTTTGACAATGTGTTGAAATACCAAACATAATATCGTAGTTTTCAGAACGCAACCTTTATTAGTTCTTTTTTCGGTCGCTTGTGGCGCTTCTGCACTCTTTGCATAAGCGCCTTCAATACATTCCTTTTTTTAATAATAAAGCCGCGTTACTATTTGTTTGCGTAAATAATTTAATTCCTTCACAAAATATCGCTATAATGTCTTATTATCGCGCAGTTTCTGGCACAATTACGGATTTTTCTGTACCGCATCTCGTCACGTCACTTATGCTATGCACCGTTATAGAAATATAACATGCAAAACAATTCGAAGTACACAATTACAGTACATTCTAGTAACAGACAACTGAAGTAATGATGTTAAGAGATAAGCTTCCACAGTAATTTTCACACACGAACAACAATTGTCAAACAATTTTATATTTTGGTTAAATTTATTATGAATCGTGTGTTACATGATTTAGGAATAAATCAATAGTAAGTACATAATATATTGCAAGCAATAGAATTTTGTAGTTTACGCATTCTGATCGAATTTTAGATGTGGTACTAAAGTATGTAACTCGTTATATTGTCTGTGTATAGAATGTATTTGAGTATATATTGTCTAAGGTATTATTCAATTCCATATTCGTAATTAAACATGTAGATTTCTACTATAAATTGTAATACATACTTTAAAAAAACATGTCGATTTCAATGTGCAATTCCATTGATTTAATATTAGTATGTAAGTGTTTTTTTAATTTACAAATGAAAATAAAAAAGTCAATTCTAAAATTAAAAAATACTACTTGATTGTGAACAAAAGGAACATAATACATAGTAAGATTCTCTAGACTTAAAATTTGATATTGGATATGTAACTCGGGACTTAAATATTATCGCGAATCAGTCCCGAATTAAACATCTAATACTATGTATACAATAAGTCGCGGAAGTTTAAAAATTAAAATATGATTAATATAAAAAAGAAAATATTATGATTAATATTTCTCTCAATTATGTGTATAATATAAGAATACTTACGACGTTTTGTTGCCAACCATTATAGTATATCAAATCACTGATTTCTCTTTAAAATAGTTATTTTGCTAAGGCTGGCCCTTTGTATTGTATTGTTCTCAATCAAGGTTCATTGTCCTAGTTAAGAAAAAATTATAAACCTTTAGGAAAGATTGACAGGGTGAACTTAAGTTGTGTCATATTTTGAAAGAATTCATTAAATTTATTTATCTATTAATTCCAAGTTGAATATATACATATAATGCCCCTGAAATCTTTATGACAGGTTCATGTACAACAGGAATGTCCAATTGGCTGTGATATTGAGATGTTGATAATAAATAGTTTAAAAATGAATCCTCAAGAACGGACAATTCATATTACACTAAATTTTTTTGACCCAGACTTAAAATCACTGCTCTATACCGTAAAAATACTCTGCCAATTGAAATATAGAAAGCTGGTCTATGTATATTTCAATTTATATTTAATTGTTATGGAAACAAAAAACACTGGAAATTGTCCCATGCTCTTCTTCGATCTTGTTAAAGAAGGTACCAGAGTATTTATGATATTATTATTGCGGAATTGGGATCCGCCTAATTGTTTAAATATTTCCCATTTTAATTCCCTGACGCAAATTAGATATTTCCTAATGTAGTGTTGTTACATTTATAGCATACACAACACCTAAAGATGATATTATTATAAAGACATATATGTATATAATACTTTTCTAACAGATTTCTTTGCGAACCTTAATTGATTGGGTCATTTTAAGAATATATCAGTTAAAGAATTTTGCTAAGCAATTAACGGTATATCCTAATGTGTTTCGTGTGAAACCTTGCCCAAAACCAACATCGCATTGTAGTAAGTGCTAAAGTAAGTTGCGAGCGTTAGACGTTCCTAGGTACATACATTACTAGTAATAGGAAACAACAGTAAAAGACTACACGTGAGCAGCGGTGTTAATGCGTGCTGACGATGCTGTCCCGCCCGGGCCCGACGCCGATGAATTTCACTGGAACAAAAACATTTAATGTGAGCACAAGAGGTTAAATCTATATGTCGCATGCATTCTACTTTTTACGAGTCTTTAAGACATGTCGCCTTCCGGCAAAAAAAAAGTGTCATATCACAAAAAAGTGTCATATCACAAAAAAGTGTCATATCACAAAAAAAGTGTCATGTCACATGTTAGGTTCGTTTTAACATTTTTATAGCATTGAATGGCAAATGTTGCATTTGGTCAGTTGTAAATACATCATTATTAGCTCAGGGAACTTCGAGGGAGGCGATGTGTCTTGTACACTCTATTCTTCTTCTTGTCATATTATTTAGGCATCACATGTTGCATTTCTCAGTAAATCTACAATATGTATGTATTTAGTAATATATAAGTATGTTTATCAGTAGTCTGGTTACCATAGTATAGGCTCTGCCTAGTTTGGGATCAGACGGCTGTGTGGGAGGTGTCTCGAGTTATAATAATTTTTGTTATTATTAATTACTGTAAGATTAAAATGTATGTGTGCAGTTGGTATGTCAATAAATAAATAAATACTTAAATACCCGGTGTGCGTTGAAATGCCTCTTTAAAAGGTTACGGTACCCACGCGCCACTAATTTGTTTTGTTAATACTATGTTAAACACTATCGCGTCAGTGCCAATATTGAACTCAATAAGATATATAGTGCGCGCATAGTAAAATATGAATTAATTCTTTTAAAATATGCCTTTGCCTATTTTTAAATACATATTTAATATTTTTAAATACATCCCACTATCCCACTAATATTATAAATGGGAAAGTTTGGATGGATGGACTCTTTCACGCAAAAACCACTGAACCGATTGCGATGAAACTTGGTATGCAGATAGCTGGAGACCTGGATTAACGCATAGACATTCCCACGGGATCGGGACTTACGCGGGTGAAACCGCGGGGCGCTGCTAGTATTTAATATTTTTATTTACAATATTTTATCCAACATAATGTGATGATACAAATAGCGTCGAATTTATTTGAAGTAGCTTCATATTAGTTTTAATGTCGTCATTTTTTTGACTAATTACAGCACATCTCTCTAAAGTTTGACGAGGTTTCAAAGATTTTGATAAAGCTGAAGAGTTTGTTTGTTTGTTTGAACGCGCTAATCTCAGGAACTACGGGTTCGAATTGAAAATTTTTAGTATTGGATAGCTCATTTATCGAGGGAGCATTGATACTGCATAAACGCAGGTGAAACTGCGGGAACGGCTAGTTTATATATAAAAATGTATAATGAACCGTTGAAATTTCTGCTAAACATTTTCGAAAGTCACAACAAAATGACATCGAAATTTTGTATTTTTTTATTATAATCCGTCTATAAACAAACATGCTGTATAAATATGCAATGCAACTAATCCGAACATTGTTTTATTGGGGCATCGCCAAATAGCCCAAGGTATTGCGTCACGACTATTATGTTATCACTGCTATTGTATATAAACATATATCTATATTACATGAGCATCACCATCCAAGGCTAAGTCAATACACAGCTGTGATTATATTTAGGATACCACACAATAGAGGATTTTGTAGACGTCGGTGATTTTATTGCATAAATTCTTTGTGGATGATTTGAATGTAGTATAAGCTTAATAGACTTGTATAAATAATACTCTATCAATAGGTAATAATAGATCTAATTTAAGTTTCGGAAAAGTTTTGAAACATTTCCTAACACCTAATTAACAATTAATAAAGCAAATTTTAATGGTGGGTCGATTTGTCCTTTTTCCGGAAATATTGATAATAAATCCAATAAATACAGAAATGATTAAGAAGAGTAGCGGGACCTTCTTTCTACAATAGGACTAAAAGGGCTATAATCATAAATTTAAAATACCCCCGCCTCGAAAATCCTTTCAACGAGTAGAAAAGAGCTGAGGATCTTCGAACACTCTCAATCAAGTCACCTTTCAAACAAAAATCGCACTCAAAACGATTCATCCGTTTGGGACACACATAATAATAATAAAATTTACACAATAATACTAGAAACATAAGTCCGTATAAGTATATAGTGGTTTGCAACGTTGTCACCTGTGCTAGTGAAAATTCACTGTATCACAGGTGTCAGCGCCTTCCTTGGTCGGAGAACAATCTGACTAAATACGAACTATGTATTACAACTATACAACATTATTGCATCACGAGGATGGATACACTGATTCACATGTTAAACTTATAAAACCTCTCGTTTTTACGTCGGGGGTTAAAAAACGATCAACGGTTACGTAGGCACATCTGTATTGTATTATCATAATTATGTACACATATTGTTTCGATAAATGTTAAGGTAATATCGTTTTAAGCCATTCGTACCGCCAATGATTTAGGTAGTAGATGGTGTTTCGTATCTGAAATGAGTAGGGGTCTCTATACCGTATTTGGTAGTGTTGCCAGTATTTATTTGTAATAATAAATGAATAATAACTCCACACATCTCACACACGGCCGTCTGATCCCAAACTAGGCAGAGCCTGTACTATGGTAACCAGACTGCTGATAAACATATTTAAATATTTCTAAATGCATACATATTATAGATAAATTACACCCAGACACAGAACAAATGACACGTTACCACAGGTGGTATTATAGTAATTGCCACTTTTGTGATAAAAACTATTCGACTGTACAGTAATTATGCTTTTCGAGATTTAGATTTGTATTGCTGTGTTTGGATTGTGTGCGTGTGTGCTGTCGACGCACACAACACCAGAGCTCAGTCATCGCGTAAAACAACACGTAATTTTGTTTTGTTTCACATTTTGTTAAACATCTATCATAATCGTGACCTAAAATACTAATAGATAAGGGCACCTATCACATCACTGTGTGCATAGAAGTAAGAAACTTACCAGGTATGCCTAGGTAGTCCTCAATGGCCTTCACGTAATTTTTAGCAGGTTCCGGCAATTTCTCCAGACTCCTACAGTCCTCAATATTGCATTGCCAGCCCGGTAACGTCATATATTCGACCTGTTTTAAACATTCTTTATTATCACTACATATTATAAAACAAAGTCCCCCGCCGCGTCTGTCTGTCTGTCTGTCTGTTTGCGATAAACTACTGAACGGATTTTCATGCGGTTTTCACTTATAGACAGAGTGATTCATGAGGAAGGTCTAGGTGTATAATTTGTACCCGTGCGAAGCCGGGGAGGGTTGGTAGTTATTGTTATAACTAGTGACCTAGTTTGACTTAATTTTTTTATAATATTATTTTTCCTGAATAACTAAAACCATATCGACTGTTGAAAGGTAATAGGATATAAGCAACAAAAACTAAATTGTTCAGGAGAGCAGTTTAAAGTTATAAATTGTTGAAAAATGGCCGTAACTTTTGTATTTATTGTCACATCGTGAAGATCGAAACAGCTCTAGAATATAAAAAAAATAGCATAAAAAGAGTATAGAAGACTCAGCTACATTCACATTGCTATTTTTACAGGGTTACAAGCGCCTTTTGGGTAAAAAAAAGTCTATAACTCGGTTGTATACCGAATGACACTTGGAAAATGCGGTTTTTTGCTTGGGTATAAGTTACAAAAAAGTCATTGTAGAGCCATGGGAGTAAGCGCATTCGAAAGAGCGGAGAATTTTAAGTAAACATTCATTACTCATTTTCACCCAAAATGTCGCTTATCTCCTATAACTTTTTAACCGTCGATATTCAAATCTACTCATTAGGAGCCTATACGTAAAGAAATACAAACGGTCACCAAGATTTTCTTTTACACTATATTAAATTTGGAATATTTCTAGGTAGAATAGAGTAATATTTAACGACATTTTGTTAAAACAGACAGACAGTGAGACAATGACGTTAATTATAATGTTGGGTAAACTAAAAATATGCAATATGTGATCAGAATTCACATTCCCTACATATCCGTATATAAATAAATAAAGTAAATACATATATACGACTGAAAAGGACTTCTATACATACAATACAATATTCTTTATTGTACACCATAGAACAAGTTAGAACATAAAAGAGAAACATTGAATACAATCGGTACATGTTGTTTCAGAGAAGACAAGGAACTGTAAAAATTCTGTTTATACCTCAACTTTGTTGAGTTCCGACATGGACGAGGGGAAATAGTCGATCTTCTTGCCGTTAAGTTTGTAAGCAACGCCCACTTTGATCTCTTTCATTGTGTCCAGAATGTCCAACTTCGTCAGGCATATTCTGAAATTTACATAACAATTCCTTTAAAAAAAACCGACTTAAAAAAAAAAAACTATTCCAAAAGACTTATATGGTTTTCTCATGAATGCCATCGTCAGAACAGGACCAAATTGGAATGGGACCACACGGGAAGCACCAGCTTTCAAATAAAAAAAGAATGATCAAAATCGGTTCACCCAATCGAAAGTTCTGAGGTAACAAACATAAAAAAAAAAACATGCAGTCGAATTGAGAACATCCTCTCTTTTTGAAGTCGGTTAAAAACATAATATTTAGTACATAATATCAAACTTAAATCAGACAATTTACTGAAAGAATACAGTAGATCTTTACAAATCGGCAACTTTTATCAAAACGCTATCTAAGCTAGTGCGGATATTAAATATCTATGTAATTTATGTATTTATATATGTAGTTAATATATCTATGAAGATAATATCCACAGCAGGGGCGCAACAACCCTCAAAAAGTATGGGGTGTCTAAAATATTTTTACTGCAAAAAAAAGCAATCAAAACAGTTTATTGAGGTATTTCCAAGTATTGTAAGGCTTACTAAAATAATTTGGTATAACGATAAACATTATTTTTACAGCGAACAACATTTTAATTACAATTTATTTTGATTCACATTTTTATAAAAAACTCCGCAGACTCTGGTCTTCTGGGGATATCTGGACACCCTCGAAGGGGGTGCCCACAGGTTTTTAGGCCATTGTTGCGCCCCTAATCCACAGTAACTATTTGTCCCACTGAGTAAGTTTGAATTTAGTAGAGAGATTGAATATATTTGTGTTGATTTAAAGGGTGCACAATGGCGGTCACTCTATTGTAATTACAGTCAAATGATTATAATGTTTATTGGAGTGAATTATGTCTTTAGATTTACTTAGTATTTAAATATAGGGTCTGCATGCCAGCTGCGTAGTTGTAGTTTGAATCCAGTTTTTGTAAACTTAACATAACCTTAGAAAATGTAGTTGGTTGGTATAATGAACATAATATTAACAGAATACATTGGTGGAACTTTTTGTAAAAACATGAGATTTAAAGAAAAATTATAAACAATCCACAAATTGTGCTATGGACTATGTGGCTATTATTAAATGACTTCAAAAAGGAGAATCTTACGCGATATTTTTGCCATTTGTGACATGCTTTCAAAAAAAAAAAAAAAATTGAATTGGTTGTATCTACCGAAGATTGGTTCAAGATCATTGGTGGATTACCGAGGATTTAAACTTGAAGAAAATATGACCTCTAAGGCTGGGAAATAAGGAATGAAGTATGTAGCCTATTTTATTTTTTTATGATTTAGGGCATTGAAAGTTAATGATACTTTTTTTAAAAGACAATTATTACTATGTTTGTTATAGTAAATTTACACTCCTGGGCAGGTATGTTGGGACCGAACTGACTTGAAATAGAAGATTTTGTCCTTCACCTGAGAAAGAAGCTTTAATTAAAATGTCCTTTGTTCCTATTTTTTGGGAAAAAATATGGCTTTTATTTGGTTTCTAAAAACGTGCGCGGTACACGTTATGGTGTATCCGTCTCTGGCGTGCTTCCAACGGTCAGTCCTGCCTATAACCCTCAGATCGCAGCCGATCAGATCCTACAAAGCTTTAGTTCTCTGCCGTCACCATTGTGCAGGTTATGCTCGCTTTGGGCCCAATATAAAGCGTGTGAACTAACGAAGTGTATCCGTTGACCAAGGCGGTGTAGCGCACGACGACGAGGTCGAGCCAGCCGCAGCGGCGCAGGCGGCGCGTCGTCACGCCCACCTCGTGCCCGCGCTCCTGCAGCAGGCGCCCCGTGTCCTGCACGCACACACACAATCATGCCGGTGTCACATATACGTGACAAAAAATAATTTAAACAAATGTTCAAGGTGTACATCGGCGTAACGATAAATCTTTTTTTTTTCACAAATTGTGACAGTGGCGTAGGCAGAGGTGGTTGAAATAAGTAAAATTCATTTTATTCAGAACAGGATTTTTGTAAGTTTTGCAGGATCAACACCTATTAATCTTTGGTCACTTGGTAGTTCTTCATTTAGGCATACTAATATTACCGCCACACACACAAACCTTTTTGAATAAGATTTTTGAAAGGTTTTTGTAATTGGACTAGCGGTACCTGAGATTAATGCATTCAAACAAATATATCATTTTTCGGCTTTGTAATATTACCGATTTACCGAGAAAGGCTTAAAACCTCATACTATCACATTATGACAAATAAAAGTGACCGTTCTGAAACACAGACCAATGCCATGAAAAAATTTATAACCCCATAATAATCTCTCTATATAACACCATAAACTTTACTATATAATACTAACATCATGTAATTCAGTTGGGAAAGGTCCATCACCAACGCGCGTCGTATAAGCCTTTACGACACCGATCACTTCACCGATCACTTTTGGTGGCAGACCCAACCCAGTGCAAACACCACCAATACTGCAGTTTGATGACGTCACGTACGGATATGTACCTGTAATTATCATTGATTGATGCCGCGTTCCAATAAACAAGAAACGATTCGTTTTGCTTACGGACGGTAAAATTTACTTGAATTTTCATTGAAAATTTTACCGTCCGTAAGCAAAACGAATCGTTTCTTGTTTATTGGAACGCGGCATGACTGTGTATTGAAAGGATAAAATGTAATTATATTTACAAAATATAAATCAAATCAATTTAATCGTTGCTATCCCTGTACAGATACCGGCACGAGTCGTGAACACAAATTTAAAAAAAAAAACTAGTTAAAAAGTTGTTTCTAAAATTGCACTAAAGTATACGGTAGCCGAATAATACGTGCGAACCCAATAGACGACGAGCATCGAACGACGAACCAATCACGTGCAGCGTCAGCGGGGTTAACGTCATATCGACCAATAAAGAGTGTGCTCACGACTCGTGCCGATAACTACCTTTTTTTAATGGTAGAAAAAAATACTTTTGCATTTTGCATGGCTCGAGACAGCCGTGGAGATATGTGGGGCATCGTCACGCTAAAAACAAATGCCATGTACAAATATCTGCGCCTACAGTGAGGTCACCGGAACCCCATTATTACCACATCGGCGACCCACCCAGCGCTAGCTCATTAGTGCTTGAGTATAACCCTATACCTCAACCAAGAAGCTCTGCCAACCCCAGTAATACTCTAGAACTGTACAATAGGGTGGAGATGAGGAACCAATTAATTATTATCTGTGAAAAACATGTCTCTTGTAGGGATCGAAGCCATTACGTTTGATTGAAAAGTAATTGGCGACTTAACAACTTAAAAGTGAACATTGCTTTTTAATTTTGGAATGTTATAAAGCTATCAAAGCTTTGACTCGATCAGAAAAAAATTGTGGTATCGGATGGCCACTCGTACACAATGCCAGAGATGCACAGAATTAATATTGTAGTGAGTTATCTTCAGAAAATAAATAGAATATGCTTTTCTGTAGATAAAATGTGTAATCACATGCAACCACGTCGATTAATTTCAGTAATTAAGTGCGATAATCTTACAGGCGCAGTGTTACTTCGATAAGATACGCAAGATACGCTGATACCCTAGTTTAGATTTTATTATTGTACAGTATGAGTTTACTCTAATTTTAGAAAATAGCTGCCAATGAAACATATTTGATGTCAAGCATACCATGCAATTTTTTAAAACTAATTTATCGGTGTGATGTTTGTTATCGGTCCTTGATATGCGTGCGTGTGTGATTCCGTTACATATATAGATACAGGTCAATATAAACCGTGTAAAAAAAAATTCTTACCAAAATCAATGTCAAGCATAGCCGCATTGGCTCCTTCGACCAACACCTTCTTGCCGTCTGCCAAAGCCTTGTGTAAATACGAGACGGTATCTCGGACCATGGGTCGGATTCTTTCTGCGTATTCCTTGTACCTGATGAGCTCAGACTCAATGTCTACCTCTAGAGATGGGAACATGCGTTTGTAGGTGGCTGCTAAAGTGCGGCATCTGAAAACGAGAACACAAGTTATAAACGTTGGTTTTAAATAAATCTGGATACCAGATGTATATTTTTTATTTCTTGTTATTTTTATGTTATTTTTTGTATTTTTTATGCAAACGACTAGACGGGTCACTTGATGGTAAGTGACTAAAGCTGCCCATGGAGGTGGAGGTGCAACTCAAGAGTCACAAGTGCGTTGTCAACCTTTGTATTTGTATGTTGGAATGGATTGATTGCAGATTCCATGAGCAACATGCTCAAACTGAAATGGATGTAAGAAATTATTTCTCTTATTTACATTTTTGTTTGTTTTATATATTCCTTAGATGCTTATTACAAATACAGATAAAAGAGAGTCAAATCGACTGGACATAAATGGAGACGCTGCGCTAGCTCCGTAAAAAAACTGTCAAGATACCGTTCGAATGCTTAAAAAATTGTGTTGTTTTGATTTGAACGTAGGCTAAAGAAATTATAATCCTTAACTTACTCTATGTTAAAAATGTTTATTTATGCGCTCCATACAATGCAGTTATTTACTCGTGGGTTATTTATAAATAGCATAACATTTTCTATGCCTTTTTGGTCTCGATTAAATTTTACAACAGTATTATCAGATCAAACAGCCTAACCAATTTTAGGATATAGGTTTAAATAGATCTTCTTTTTAACCCCGACGCAAAAAGGAGAGGTGATGTCTGCATTTGTGTCTGTCTGTGGCATTATACCTCCTAAACGAATGGACCGATTTCAATTTTGTTTTTTTGTTGTTTTTAAGATAAAAAAGATAAGATAGGACTTACTTCTCTTCGAATATTTCGAAATCCCCAAGAAGGTCTCCTATCCTTAGTCCGTTACGCGTGGCCTTTGAAGAGTAGGTAGGGCCAATGCCTTTCTTTGTCGTGCCCAAGGAGTTCTTGCCCTTTTCCGCCTCTTGGAGGCCATCAACCTGGAACATAGTGACAATTAGCTTAAGTAGGATTTTGACATCCAAGCAGCTGTGCTGGGCCAACGGACTGGGTAAGGAACTCCAAATAGGTACATATAATACGTAGAAATGCCCAGAAAAAAGTTTAATACCAAAAAAAAATATTTTTAAAAATTTTGTCTGTCGGCGGTCTGGCTGTCGGTGTATCTGTCTGTTTGTTCCGGCTAATCTCCGGAATGGGTGGACCGATTTCCAAGGGACTTTCACTGGCAGATAGCTAGTGTTATAAGGAGTAGCTAAGGCTACTTTTATTTGGAAACAAATTAGGCTACCGCGCATAAAATACATATAAAAGTGTACAGGCAAGCGAAGTCGCGCGGGGGACACCTAGTATTAATTAATGTTTGTGTGGGAAATGAACCTGCGACTCCTGACGTTGAGTGTGAGTACGTTACGTTGAGAGTGAATGCCATATCAGTCGTGATAAGATCTAAGGTCTCTTTATATAAAAAAAAACTATATGACTCGCGCAACTTCTTCCGTGTTTGTAAATTTTCTCCGTTTTTGGGACATTTTTTTCATTGATGCTCCGCTACTATTAGTCGTAGCGTGATGTTATATAGCCTTCCTCGATAAATGGCCTATCCAACACTAAAAGAATTTTCGAACAGTTCAATTCGAACCAGTAGTTCCTGAGATTAGCGCGTTCAACCAAACAAAGGAATAAACAAACTCTTCGGGTTTATAATATTAGTATAGATGCTCGGATTAGAGATGATATAGTTTCTTTAAAAGCTTTCCTCACGCTGAAGCACCTGAACTGATTCGGATAGAATTTCGCACACTAAAATTTTTTTGCAGCCGCCACATGCGAAAGGGGTCGTCCATTAATCACGTGAGGCTCGAAAGGGAGGGAGGGGATTTACAAAAATCACGAAATATCACAAGGGGGGGGGGGGGGCATTGGTAAGATTTCACGTGCATTTATTTTTCGTTGGACGCGTGATTTCTAAATCGTATTCGTGGGTTGGGTTAGTCTAAATCTTCACCACGTATCACCAGGGGGTGAGGGAGGGGGGGGTCAAAAAGATGCTAAAAAAACGTCACGTGTTTAATGGACGACCCCAAAGCTAGTCTTTATAATGTAGGTATATTAAATGATCTGTTTACAGAGAAGCACGTGTTTAATAGATAACATAAACTACGTCGGTCTGCAACCGGTGATTGTTTATGTGTCGTCATCAGGGGCATGACTTGTGAATAATATGTACCGATGTACTAGTGATGTAACGAATATTCGCATTCACATAATTATTGACATTCGTATTCGCAAGAAACGATGCGAATGTATTTGACAAAAGGAAAATAAATTATGTATAGATACGATTTTTTTAGGTTCGACACTTGGAAATACTTTCTTTTTTTGTTCTTGAGTAAGATATTAACATTTTTTGTGACCTGATTTTTATTTTTCAAAAATTTCAATAAACTTTTCCTTCGGATCAAAAAAAGCTGACGCGAAATGTAAAAACTTTTAAACATTTTGCTCGCGCTTCTTTTTGAAAAGTCAACATTCGCATTCGCGAATACTGAAGATAAACATTCGCATTCGCGAATGTGATAAATCGTTACATCACTAGTACGTACTCATAACGTTAATGCCACGTTGTATAACGTTTCGGAAGTGATCGTTTAATGGCTATTTTACCTTCAAATGGTTCTAAATGGTAAGTAGCGAATGTAGGCGGAGTTATTATTTTATATACATACTCGCTTTTGCCCGCGGTTTAGCTTGCGTTAATGTAGATTTTGTCAATCAATTGGGGTATCCCTCGGGACCACAATTTTCCTGTTTTTTTGTGGACAACGGTACAGTAGTTAAGGTGTGATAGCGTATTTCTTTAGATTAAGGATTTGTTTTAGTTTAAGACTAGTTTTGCGAATGAATGAATGAACCCAGTTCAAATCCAAAATTAAAACAGTCAAAGGTTATATTAGACAATCTATACAAATAAATAAAATTGGAATGTCTGTTCGTATTGTCATTATAACAGCTTTTTACTAAATGTTTCCGAATGTTACATCTCTTCCGGCTAATCTCTGGAACGAGTGGACCGATTTCCATGGGACTTTTATTGGCAGTTAGCTGGTATTATAAGGAGTAACTTAGACTACTTTTGTTTTGGAAAAATAATTAGGGTTCCGTGCAAAATATATAAATATGGATTATAAATTAATCTTAGATTAATTAACTACTGTATTTGTGTAATAACAACAACGAAAGACTTTCACGTAATGAGATTAATGATTAACGATTATCACTAAAATTTTAATCCTCGATCATGATTGCAGAACAACAAAAGTAATCAAAACAATAATTTTCGTCTATCAATTGTTTTTATTTTGTAATTACTTTTTGATTCATTATCTGATTATTTTACTTACGAACTAGTTAAAACCACTTAAAACACACTCGTACAGTCGTACATAAGTTATCAAGTAGTTTTATTACTGACTACTGCCGGAACGGAACCAAGGGGGGAGCGATAGGGGCGATCCCAAAAAGTAAAATAAGAATTGAATAACCCAACAATCTTGTAACCTAAACTTTTAATATATTTATTCCATATCCTGGAGATAGCAATAGATTTTTCAAGTTCGACTGTCTTGGAATATATCAATGGAATGGTATAGGTAATTTTTTTATTTAAAGTATATTTTCTTTTGGGACCTTTTTGTTTATAAGCGAAAAAAAAAGTTGTCCGTATCGCTCCCCAAGAGTTTGCCGTATACTGTAACTAACTTCTACATGCACTCATGATTCCAAATAATTAAGATTTTAACGACGACCTCGACCTCATTATATAAAAAAATATGTACGATTTAAAATCTTCACATTCCACATACTTTTATGAGAAACAGAGGTAATAATATATAATTGGAAATTCAAACGATCATAACTTCCGGATAGTACTTTTTTAATTTATTTTTTTTGTAACTTCAGTGATTTTTAGTGATTTAATTAAGTGTTCCGTTGTCATATGCACCCACTGTAATCATGATCCATTATATATAATGGAAAGTAATCATGATTACTTCTTGATCAAATAATTGTACGCTCGCCTCTGCTGCCCAACACTCTAAGTAGCAGAAAATACGTACGATAATCAACCAGCAAGATTAAGATCATTGCCTTATAAACTATTCAACTTCAAATGTTGTACCTAATTGATCATTATTGCTAGCATTGTGTTTATTTATTACCTTCAATAATTAATTGACCTAAAACTATGTGAATATAATAGCCAATCAAGCAATTTTATTGTATTCTTATACTGACATTTAATAGCTAACACTAATGATGTTATTATGTTATTTTCTTTATTTTTTATAATTATTTCTTGTTTGAAAAACCTTAATTTTTTTATACTAAGTACCTATACATAATTCTTTAAATTAATAAAACAAAAAATATATATATACGACTAAGTGGTGGCAACAATTCCATTATTCATTAGCTTCCGTAATTCCAGGATACAATCTATTCGTGCCTAAAATTCCATCCAAATCAGGCGAAGGTTCGCCTAATTTAGATGGAATTTGAGACAATTTGAGAAACAAAACAAACGTCAAATTGCTGTCTCATCTATCATTGTGTCATATCGTGTAATATCTGTAATGATTGTCATCTTTCTTCATCGCTCATCTACAGTGGATATCACACAAGTTCACAATAATATGTTTTCCTTATAGTTGACAAACACCCACAGAAGTCCTTATCCTACACTTTCCTCGTTCTAATAGTCATTAAGAAACTTGCCTACAAAGATGAAGACTCACCAGTTCACCTCACCTCACACATTGAAAATACGTATGTGTATTTATATCATAAAGAAACCCATAATAATGTTGTCACGGTGAAAATGACACACACTGTTCCTTACAAAAAATGCATCTTTAACCATTTAATTTAAATAACTTGTAAAGTGGTTCGAGTCAATTTTTTTTTTTTATAAGAAATTGAGTGGGGCAGGTGCGTTGCAGGTTTCTTCCAACTTCAGACAGCAGCTCCTCAATATCAGACTGTTAAAATTTCCTTATGTAAATTATTTATTTTGTACTTTTATTCCTTAAATTTGTATTTGTGAGGAGAAATAAAAGATAATTATTATTATTATTATATTTGCTTTGTTATTTATCTAAGTCGAAAGAGGTTTTTAAACTTTTATATTTTAAAAGTCTCATTAAGTACTAGTCTTTTGAGTAGAAGACATTTAATTTCAGCTTAGCAGGATACGAACGATAACTATTGAACTTTGCTATCTGATAGTGTAAACTGGTAATGTGTGCTAAGAAGACATAACCGGTACCCGGATATCAATAGACCTTGTTTCTTTTTAAACTCCGTCGCCAAACAGATCTTTGAAAACAAAGGACTAAATTTGGATTATATTTTTCGCAGACTAAACCATAAACTTTATATAAACAAAAATTCTTTAACTACCCGGCCGAGGCAACAGATTTTTTTGTTCTTTACCTGCTGATGCATGTCTAGGACAAGGTGAGCCCTGTCGGATATGATGAGCCGGTTCTCCCAACCTAGCATGCCTTTGTTCTCGTTCTTCTTCAGCTCTTCGAACAACCCTGGCAAGTGGATCACCACGCCATTGCCTGGAAAAGTAAACGTAGGTATATTAAATTTATTTACATT
This sequence comes from Euplagia quadripunctaria, assembly GCA_963859945.1. Classification (NCBI taxonomy): domain Eukaryota; kingdom Metazoa; phylum Arthropoda; class Insecta; order Lepidoptera; family Erebidae; genus Euplagia; species Euplagia quadripunctaria. The sequence goes on along the minus strand of OY982577.1, from coordinate 17,060,986 downwards.
AATGTATTTTTCCCATTACCAGCTAAAGATTATATTTAGATTTTATTAAATATCCATGAGAGAAGTTACCACAAGAAAACAAGCATAATGTTCGATGTATGATGTATTTAAGTTTAAAGATTTTTTTTTGTTTCAGCTGACAGTGCCTTCCGAGGGTTTCTGCAATTTTTTTTTTAGGGGTTCTCGGATTGTGGGCGGTTTTGTAATCTGTTCGTACCAGGGTTCTAATTTCCGCATCATACTGTTGAACGAGTAATACTTGCTGTACCTAACCGTAGTCATCCAGATATTTATGAAAAAAGTAGACTAAACATTATTTTTTCAAACTCCATTCTCCAAATGCAAACACATAATTGATAAGACCGAATTTATGACTACGGATTATTACTATATACCTACTATATAGTTTATTATTAAAAAAGTTATATAATTGTGTGGTTTAAGTCAGAAACAACGTATCATGTCATGAAGAGTCAGCACAATGTCATTTTATACACAGCTATTAGGTTTTAAATACAGTACAAATTTGTTTTATAAGAATTTACTGTGTTATTACATCTTGGATTGTTTGTTGCGGAAAGTTCGCTGTGAGTTTATCTGGGAAGACAGATATCATAATATGGAAAGCTGCCAGTGTAGACACTATGACTTTTTTTATTGACGGAAATAAAATAAACTGCATAAAAATAGTAATTATTCACTTCAGATAAAATTGCAGTCAACGTCGCGTACATAGGAAGGAAATGGAAGGGGAAGTGACCACTGTGATTAACGTTCACTTATATATGTTTAGTCTAAATGAATGTGTCCATTAAAGTACATTTTGTATGCATGTAAAATCAAGCACAAGATCATGACACAGAGGTTTTGTGTGCATATAAGATCGGGTTGGGCCTTAATCGCGGTTATTTATTAGATAGTTTGCCCATTTGTTAACCTGAAGATTTGTTCAAATTTTTAACACCAATCTTGGTCACGGGTGGCCTACCGCTATGCATATAAGGCACAATCTATACCTACTATCACTCCATATTATAAAACAAAGTCCCCCGCCGCGTCTGTCTGTCTGTCTGTTCGCAATAAACTCAAAAACCACTGAACGGATTTTCATACGGTTTTCATCAATATCTAGATAGAGCGATTTATGAGGAAGGTTTAGGTATATAATTAGTTAAGGTTTTGTGTAAATTGGTTGAAATAATAATATGATGATGATTGTTGATGATATCTCTGCTACCCGTGCGGAGCCGGGGCAGGTTGCTAGTAGGTAATATTATTAAGCTCAAGTTTATTGTTGTATGTTTTGATTGAATGTTTGTTTGTCTAAACGCGTTTATCTCTGGAACTATCAGTCGGATTTGAATACTTATTTTTCTAATGAATAGAGTATTCATTGAGGGAGGTTATAGGCTATTTAGTTTAGGTTTTAGGTTTAGTTCATGCTACGACCGTACCTTTTATGAGAAAAAACTGTGTAGATAATATGGACAAAAAAAACGATCCATAGGTCGCTGGTTCAAACCCGGCTCGAAGGGCCATAATTTACAGTGACGTCAGATAGCAGGTGGAGCAGTGGTAGTTAACGTAAAACCCTGTTTACACTAACACAATTATTACTAGTTTGCTTAATCAGCAATTTTATTCTTCTACGCGACATGAGTATAGTCATCCGATCGATATTGCACTAATTATAAAATTCATTTAATGTTGTAAAGTGTAGTCATCAAATCGTGTACGTACTATACAAATAAACTAAATATAAAAAACATGACGAAAAACAATACAGTTTACGTTATCTTAAAAACTATTTCCCCGCCTTTAGGATGAGTCATTGTCGTTGTGAAATGACACAGACATGACACATCAATGCCACGTATCTGACCACGTTTCTTTTATGTTATGAACCGTTACTATTCTGTGAATGTTATATTATAAGAAAACATGTCCTGTTTTACGTAAAACTTCAGTTCAAGCCTTCTATGCGAACAAAATAAAAGTTATTTATGTCATAAAGGGTTGTACGCCGTGTCCTAACCTTCAGTATACACTGCGATGGACATTGGACATAGGTCATCCCCGTACTGATTTCTGAGAAGCATAAATGTGTTATAATCTCCCTACTTTTGGATTAAATTCAGCATAGGAAGCGATAATTTAAAACTTATCTATCATTATGAATGATCAAACGCTCACTACATATTTCATAATTAATACAAAGTAGCTGGGAGACCGTTGTTGGTTGCTTTTTGTGAAATCGTTTTTTTTTTTTAATTGCGATTTTACAAGAAATACAACTATGCAGTTAAACTTAAAATGCAAAACTGTATCTGTATACAAAATTTCGGCTAAATCGTTAGAGACGTTCCCGAGATCCCCGAAATATAAATACATAAATACAAGAATTGCTCGTTTAAAGTAATACGATAAAAAAAAATTAAGTGTCTGATAGTAATGTCCAAATAATAGTTTTATTTTTTAAGTTCATACAGTAAACTGCACGACCTATGCATAAATTCAGTTTTTTAAATTTTTGTCGGTCTATTTGTCTGTTTGTTCCGGCTTATCTCTGGAACGGATGGACCGATTTCCACGGGACTTTTACTGGCAGATAGCTGGTGTTATAAGGAGTAACTTAGGCTACTTTTATTTTGGAAAAAGAATTAGGGTTCTTTGCAAAATATATAAATACTGAACTGCTTATTCTAATTAAATTAGATACCACTGAATAGGTACATACATGTACGACTTTGGTTCGTCTGTTAGAAGCTTATTTATATACCACATCGGTGGTAAACAAGCATACGGCTCGCCTGATGATAAGCGGTTACCATAGCCTACGGAGGCTTGCAATTAAAATTATGATGTGTAGATAGCTGAAGGGTATTCTTATAAGATTATATTTTACCTTATGTTACATTAAACTTAGTATTTAAATACGAATCTGTGAGACTAACTTTTAAATCACTTTTTATATTTTAAACGACCGGACAAATCGATGTCACGGAACTTACGGGACGGAACATCCGGATCCGAATATCTTAATAAAAGCTGTTCCCGGATCCCTCCTATTTTAGGCGCAGTACGGCAAACCGTGTGATTTTAGTCGGTTCGATTCCGACATACCACCTCGTAACCCTCGTTGGGGTGACGGCCCGTGGGGGTTCCCGTTCACACGAACAAAAACAAAAAAGTTATAAACCATTCGAAATATTAAAAGTTGATAGACGAAGTTGGAATACTACTGGAAAGAAGACACATCAGTGTTACGCAAAATATTTTTTAATTCTGATTGATTTCTTGCTATAATTTGGGTTATCATTATCAGTAAGATATTGACCTAATTATTTATTCCGCTATCTCCACTGTTTCGTCTGTTATGTATAAAAAGCTGACTCACGATTTTATCTATATCCAGACAACAACCCGACGTCTCATTTACAATTTGATTAGTTAAAATAATCATTAGTACATACATTGCTTGTTCTGCATTGACATTTCACCATTTATAGTTAACAAATCAGTGAATAACAAGTAATGTAGGTATTATTCTTTACTTACACTAATTACAGTGTAAATCGGGGATAAGATAAATGAACGAGATTAAAGTAGTATTTGGTTAAACCATAAACTGTTGGTTTAGTGGTTAGTGATTCTGACTGCTGAGTCAGAGGTCGTGGTATCGATTCCCACCCAGGACAAATAATTGTGTGATGAGCACGATCATGTTCTGTGTCTGGGTGTAATTTGTCTATTATATATATATATATATATATATATATATATATATATATATATATATGTATTTAGAAATAGATAAGTATGGTTATCAGCAGTCTGGTTATCGTTCAGGTTCTGCCTAGTTTGGGATCAGACGGCCGTGTGTGAGATGTGTCAAGTTATTATCCGAATGATTAATAAACCGTCTCTACCTTAAACAAATATGTAGAAAAAGTTAAAGACGGCTCGTCAAACAGATACAATATTTACATAGCTGTTGATATAGCCAATACTGAAGTAAACATTCAATCGATATGTTGATAGCTTGTCAATTTATATGTTGATAGGTTGTCAATTTGTCATGATGTCACTGGCCGCTATTTGAACTTAGGGTTGGTACTAGCTAGACATAATTCACCTTAACGTTTTCGCAGTATCGAAGAGGCACCTATTCGGTTCGTAACTTTAAATAAAAACCAAGCTTTCCAAAATTAAGGGTGTCACGCATTGCAGACCTAATTAAAAATTAATTAATGCCCTTTCTGAATAACGCTACCATAGTCTCTTGGACTAAATAAGGCTAGAAGGTGATGACTGATGATACATTGTAATATGGATATTTCCGTATGGATTTGTACCTATGATTTATTAGAAGCACGAAATCTAATTCATACCTAAAAACCGTTGTATATGGCAAAAGCTGATTAAGAAATTGCTAGAACACTTTAAAGAGACACATTTCCACCTCACAAGTTACGTTGTATAGTAGCGAAGTAGACACACATTTTGTAACTGCATATATCAATTTGCTGCATCAACTAATAGATAGGTGGACATTGTCGGTAGCCATTTATTATTGATTAAAAGTGCTTTGTATTCTATCGCATGCCGATATTGAGCTATAACTACATACTCATTTTAAGCGACATTTTTGTTTAGTTGACACACAAAGCCAACTCTATTTTCCCCTTAACTTCATCGAAGTTATGAAAAAACATAGGTACTACTTACATGTTGACTAAGCAACGCATTAAATTGTATAAATATCTATAAAAACAACGTCACGGCACGACCTGTCTGTAGCAGCCCTGACCCTCAAAGGTAATGTCAGCAAAGAAAAGTATCTTCGTGCACCTTCTTTGACCTTGGAAATAAATTAATGATTATGTAACCCCTAATAATACAATATCGGTACCGGGTAATTCTCGGTACAAAATACTAAACATCATGATTGCTGGCACGAATCTCAAATTTTTTGTCGGATTTGCATATTGTTTTGTTTGTAACAAGTTATTTAATTTGTAAATCATTTGACATGCAAAAATCGCGTTTACTTTTCACGGGTTCTTCGTGATACTTTGTATCGAAATTAAAACAATAACATAGTTGCTTATCTTGAAATCGAATGCGCACGCTGTCTGTATGTACCAGGAAACGGTAATGTTGTTCCCGCGTTTTAAATAAACAGCTTGTAATCTTGGAAATACAATAGTTGACTGAAAAGAAGGGAACCCATATTTTACAAGTTTTTATTTAATTTGCAATTTTTGTATGTTTGTGTGTTCGGCACGAATCTTGGAAGCTAAATTAGAGCCACTTTCCGATGTCCGATTGGGCTCTGGTGTACATATGTATCTTTGGTGACAATACAATAATATGAACCATGAAGGCGTTCTGATGACAGAGCCGGAAGACGGCCATAGGAACTTCTTAATTAAACAAGACAAACCCATCGAGTTTGGGCTCATTTGTTTTGTCTTGGTGAGTACTTTGGTGCTACATGATATCCAGGGTATGATGATGAAGTTGGAAGGTGGCCATAGGAACTTCTGAACTAAACAAGATAAACCAATCGAATCTGGGCTCGATGGATTCGTCTTGAGAAGTACTTTTTAAACATGAAATCTACACTAAAATAAAACTTAAGTTTGTATAAAAGCTTGTTTTAAAATGTTTTTTTAAATTAATTTATTATCACAAAAAATACATATAAATAACACATTGCATAATACATAATATTATATTCAATGAAACTTGCTTTCCAAGTCTATTGAAACTTTAAGAATGTTTACATTTTTAATGTTGATTTAAATAAGTCAATCTTTTCTTAGTAATCCCAAGAGTAAGGATCATACTTGCTTGTTCTTGTTATTATTTTCAGAAAAAATATATAATATATTTCTGAAAATAATAACTAGTATGATTCTGTAAATAAGTGAATAAAATTCATGAAATAACAAAAAGACAGCCGTCAAAATACATGATAATAATAATAAATATTTGGATGTGTCTCACGAGATTGTCGATATGTGGAATGTCGAATCGGCGATCATTGTTCCGATTGTCATATCGGCTCATGGATTAATAGCCAAGAGCCTCGATCAACACCTTAAGAGCCTCGATCAACACCTTAAGAGGCTCGCGTTAGACGGTTGGATCAAGGGTCTGATGCAGAAGGCAGTTCTTCTCGACACGGCCCGTATAGTGAGGAGGTTCCTGTCTTTGGAGCCCTAACCACCGGTATCTTGGTCCCTGTACCCGATGTCGGTGGTGTACTATTTTTTATATTTTTAAATATATATTTTTATGTACATATTTAAAAATGTAATTTATATGGAAGAAGATGAATAAAGAGAATAATAATAAACTAAGTTTTCGACTAGTGCAGAATTCAAATAAACCAACCTTTGACTGACACATTACCTTATCCGGCAACATATCACCGTGTACCCACATAATATTTCTAATCAAAGTAGCACATACAAAGTTATTATTCATTACGTGGAATCTACATATAAACATTATGTAATGAGTTAATGACTAATGATCGAAATATGTAGAACAAGTTTATGTACCGATATCCGAACAGGGACAATGGACATGCCACATGTATTCGGAATTGACTTAAATATTAAAGCAGTGATTACTAGATGGAATATAATTGAATTTAAAGAAAAATATACTAAAACGTGTTAATTTTATTTAATAACTAGCAGCGCCCTGCGGTTTCACCCGCGTACTTCCCGATCCCGTGGGAATATCGGGATAAAAACCTATATGTTAATCCAGGTCTCCAGCTATTTACATACCAAGTTTCATAGGAATCGGTTCAGTAGTTTTTGCGTGAAAGAGTAACAAACATACACACACACATACACTCACAAACTTTCGCCTTTATAATATTAGTGTGATATATTGATAATTTTAAAATACCGATATTCGGGAGGCATGTCTATAATACCATATGCATTTGAGTTAATTCACCCAAAATCATTCTATCTATGCCGACCTCTGGTAATGACTAATGAGAGAGTCAATTCCACATATAAACTTGTAGTAACTAGACTAGGACCTGGAATGTACCTTGTACATTCTTAGTACTTGTTGTATGACCTTGAATAGAGATTTTAATTGATTTTTGAACGTTATTTAAGAAAGCGCTATATTAACAAAATCGATGTTTTTAGATCCCTTTATTGGTCCTTCGAGCCCGAGACAATTTTTACACTGCAGCATCCACACCACTGCAGTATAATGATGCATTTTTTTCTATTCATATTTTATGTAAAAGTCAAAACGCCTAAAATATTTTAATTACTTTTTATGAAGTAGTAGCCACGATTGCAAAAATGTCGGATTGTCTATAGTACCTGGAATTCTTTACCGTGTCAATAAGACTTCTGCTATCTAGCGTTACTGCCCAAAAGCGCGCTTTACCCACACAAAATTGCAGAGATTTATTACTTCTTAGGATTCATTAAAAATTATATCTTTGTGGAAGTGTTCGAGTTTTAATCATTTGAGTTGGAGCAGCTGTTAACCGTGAGAACTGAGAACCTTCTGTCTTATTTGTAATGATGGTCCATTGCTTTGAGTGGTCTGAGAACACGTGTCTAAAGAACTTGTATTGAATGAACTTTGAAAATACCACATAAGCCCAACTGTAAACCCGCCATAAAACAGGCAGTAAAAACAACACGTTCTTGAATAAAATGTGAAATAGTATTCATAACCCATTTTAGCATCACAACATCACGGTACATGGGCAAGGCTTAAAGCCTAGCATTGTTAACATTAACAAAGTATGATAAGAGTCCATATAAAAACTACAATTTAAACAACAATGGTCTCTTAATAACTGTAACCGAGTTGATGCCAATCTATACCTACATACGAATTACGCGTCGAAAATAATACGCATAGGCATGTTGCACGTTTTTATTATTATTTAGTCCTGGAAGTTAAATGATGATAAGGCGAAAGACATTTAATAATGCGAAAATTTAGAGTTCATGCGGGCTTTGTGTTTATTTGCCGCCTTTGCAGCACAACAAAAAGTCTCTCCCACGCGTGGAATATCTCCAGGTGAAAAAATTCCTTAAGCAGAATCCCTCGCGCCTGTTTTCCGTTCCTACAGGTTAAAAGCCGCATCCCCCGCACTTCTTAAGTACATTTGTAAGCATACAAAAGCCTGAGGAATCTAAATAAACAATCGTATGTCACATCAATCACCCAAATAATAAGAAATTTGATTGCTTTTAACTTGAATTAAATCCAAGTAAATCTATTATACTTTTAAAATCAACACGACGTAATCTGCTCAATCCTTGTTACGTTTCTGATTAGGAAGTAACGAGAGATTAGGCAAGTGGACATAGGTCCTTACTGAACCATAATGGGAGCGGTAGCCTCATGAGGCACGCTACCTTACTCGTATGTTCCTGTTATCTAACTCCATTTTTCGAGGACCTAGACCCCAAGAAGGCCTTGGGCATCTATTAACCAGAAATTACTAAAATCGGTGTAATCTAACAACTCGATGTGTAATGTGTCGGACTGACGCAAGGTCATATTGTGATGTCATAGCTGTCAATTCGAACAAATGAGGTAGGATGAGCAAAATAGATATTTTCGAAACAATCAATTTATTTACAAAAAAAAAACATGAAAAAATTGGATCATCATTTTTTTTTATTTACATTATGTGAAAACATTAAAGGTATGAAGTATATATATGTTGACCTTTCATGTTAGGAAAGTCTATAATGACTGTTCAACTTATACTTGTCAATTAAATTAACCAAAACATTAAAAACTTAATAAATTATGGTCGAATATCGACCAATAGGGAATCTCTAATTATTTTTGAAATTATGAAATCAATAGATTCGGTAATACTACAGCTAAAAAGTGAAGTAAAAAAATGTTAATGTTACGCAAATTTGTTTTGTGTACGGTACTTTCAAAGTGACAGCTGACAATTTTAATGTTACGCAAATTTGTTTTGTGTGCAAACCGTACTTTCTAAGTGACAGTTGACAGATTAGGACGTTCCTATTCTTATTTTAAACGCATTGTATATGTATTTTATGTTTATAATCAATTTAATAACACACAATCCTTTATTTCTATTTCGTTGCTTCACAATAAGTGAAGATATTATATGATGGGCGGGGTAACATAATATATACATACATAACAAGAAATTGCATAGTTGCGAACCTACTCCTTTCTGACCTTCAACAAGTCTTTTAAAAACCACGCCTTATTTCGTCATTCCGTCTAAAGTAGCATAGGTATGGGTAGGGCTGCCATCGTCCGGGTTTCCCCCGATTTGTCCTATTTTAGAGGGCATCCGGGGAGCGTCCGGACGGAGTTTTCAAAGGGTGTCCGGGTAAAACGCAGACATTCGGTGTCACGGGAAAATTATAATTGTTAGATGAATCGTTAATAAGCTGTTTAAATTTATAAAAAAGGTAAGTAGAAACTGCGTTTTTTAATATTTTTTTTTTTAGGGTGTCCGGGATTTTTAAGTGATGGCCGTATGGGGCATATTCTTTATCATACTATTTTGCTTAACACAGCCTCTTACCATCAACACAAACAGATAGCCGCATTCATATTGTTCAGGTACTAACTAACGATTATTACTGACAAGAATTTAAACTCTAAACACGCAAGATACCGTGAATTCTCAACTGCTTGTTCATTGTCATTTCTTTGTAGATGTTAACCCTGAAGCCAGATATTCGTGAAATTCGATCAAAACAAGCATTTGTTCGCGATGTCGGTGGAATAAACCAGATTCAATTAGTCTATTGGAATTCAAAGTAGGGGAGTTATCTATGCTTATATTACAAAGAGGAAATATTTATTTGTTTCTAGACGATAAACCCTTTAGACTGAGACTACTAAACTGATTTGAATGATTCCTTAGTCATTAAAAAGATACTTCGTCCAAAACTAATAGCTATATTTCATTTCCGTAATCGGAATAGGTAAATGCGGTCGAAGCTGCGGGTTATAGCTAGTTATTAGTACAACATTTTAAAGAAAAAAATTAGGCGATAAATTTTAATTAAGTATAGCTAAGATGAAAGTGTTTTCTTACATGACAAGAAATGCTATAAAATCGAGAAAATAAGTCACAGTGATCGATAACAAAAACTTAAAACGCCAATGCCAGTGGTATGATATTAAAATAAGTTTTGTAGTTCAGAAAATGAAAATAATAACGCTTCAACAGTACCGAACCGTACTAAAAAATTGTCATCAAACGCCTTTACTTCTAAACTACTACCTACTTTAAAAAAATATTTTTTAGGTAAGTATGGAGGTTTTTGTTTTGCAGGCGATTGAAAGTTCACTTATCACTACATATTATAAAACAAAGTCCCCCGCCGCGTCTGTCTGTCTGTTTACGATAAACTAAAAAACTACTGAACGGATTTTCATGCGGTTTTCACTAATAGACAGAGTGATTCATGAGGAAGTTTTAAGAGTATAATTTGTATCCGTGCGAAGCCGAGGCGGGTTGCTAGTTTATTATAGGTAAATAATTTTAGTAACTTTCAAATATTTTCATCCTGCTCGTTATTGTAGTGTCAGCGCAATAGTTAAAGTGGTCGCCTCGCCACTCCGCCAGTTTTGTGGGTTCGATTCCCACACGGGACAAAAATTTTTGTGATCCGCAAATAGTTATCCCGAGTCTGGGTGTTTTTTTTTTTGTCCGTTGTTTGAATGTTTGTAAAGTCCCCAGCGACACAGGAATAATTCCTAGGGTGGGAGTTCCTTTCTTTTTTTAATAAAATAAATAAAAAAGTCCTTATTACGTGTGCTTCCAAAATAATCAAATGTTTCGAAGTCGGTAAAAAATTTGTTGAAGATTCCATAACCAAGATGTACAAAAAAAGTATGTTAATATTTAAAAAAGTAAAAAAGGATTTACTAACTAACTACGACTAACTTTGTTCAGAGCCAATATTAGCAGATCACTAGCAATTTTACACAAATTCAAATTCAACTAGTGCAGGCTTGATTGATGAAAAATAAAATTGGTTGTCTGTAAAGTCGGTTTACGGACGATAATTTTACGTGATAACGTCACAAGAAAACACAATATTTTTAAAACTCTGGTTAAAAACATTAAATTTAATTTTCAAATATTATTTACAGTTTTTGCAAATTTAATTTAAATAATTTGTTTAAATATAATCACGAACAATTAGTTATAGAAATAAACTGAAATCAAATCAATGTCAATAAACGAACGCTTAGGTCGATCGTACCTATCTATCGCTTGTTCCGCGCTCTCGCTTGCACGCTCGGCTCAGGCGGAACGTGACAAAGAGTCATGCTTTTTCGTGCATGCAGCCGGCTTTCATCGATTTATAAGACGATATCACGTCAAAATAATATCCATAGGGTTTACTTATGTACCTACTAATTTCTATTTACAGTTGCTAATATCCAAGACAATACTCACCAATAACAGAGGTGCATGATGTATTGATGATCCCGCTTGGCAGTAAATGAAAGTCGAATTCTTGACCATCAACAACAACTGTGTGTCCTGCGTTGTTGCCGCCCTGCGGAAAAAAATAAACGTCAAGAAAGAAGTATTTTATTTAAGAAAAATGCGGAAAATAGATATATCAGTTTCATGTTTCACTTGCTGCAAAAGTAACCCTTGACTACAAAAATATATCATAAAAGTTTGTCTTCTCTTCTCAGCTTTTTTAATTATTTTTAACCGACTTCAGAAAAGGAGGACTGATTTTTTTATTTATTACGTGATATCTTCACAATTTGTTAAGCGATTTCAATAAAAAAAAAATTGAATTGTTTGTTGGCTCAAGAGTAGTCAGATTTAAATTTGAAGAAAATATTCCACCTCTAAGGGTATAAAATTAAGGAATGAAGAATACGCTTAATATAAATTTATAATGATTTAGTCGCATTTAAATCGGTGATGCTTTTTTAATAGTTGATTATTTGGTTTAACTTTTACGCCAGTTAAGATTTATTTTTTAGTTTGTTCGACTTTTTTTTTATGGTATAGGGGGCAAACGAGCAAACGGGTCACCTGATGGTAAATGACTACCGCCGCCCCTGAGCACCTGCAACTCAAGAGTCACAAGTGCGTCACCAGGCTTTAAAATAGGAGTAGGGGAAAGGTGGAAGAGGGGGAGAGGAGGGAGGTAAGCGTTAGGGCCTCCGGTAACCTCACTCACTCGGCGAAAAGCAATGCAATCTTTGCTTCACTGACGGTTTTTTAGGTTCACTGACGGTGGTGAGGCCGTGGTATCACTCGGGTCGACCCGGCCCATACTCCCACGATCATTTCTTCTTTATTTGTCTACCTTAAAGAAGCTTAGGATTGTAAAATAGCAAAGGAAACATTGTTCTTATTTTGAAAGACCTATTTAAGACAAGCCACTTACGTGGTATGCACCTTTTTTAATATTCTTACGTAAACCGTACGATGGTTAGGTATAGTATACGATTTCAGTGTATACTATACTACTATGTATACACACCCAGAAATTCGTAAAATATTTATTCGCCCAGTAGCGTAAAAATACATTTATTTATAGATGTAATTCTTCAGATAGTGTATTATTATCTAATTACATTACACAACTGTCGGCTTGTAAACGTACGTATGCTGTGTAGTATTATTTCTAGCATTTTTTGGCACACTGTTTCCGTTGACATTGTGTAGGTGAGATTCGTGACTGCTTTTATTTATTGACGATTCATCACACACTATATCTTTACTCTCTATATGTATTGTTGAAAATTTTACATTATTATAAATTTAAAATACCCCCGACTCGAAAATTCACTTACAATTACTTCAGCGATTAGAAAAGAGCTGATGATTTTCGAACGGCTGAACAGATTGTGTTATGCGCACTTCGTCCCACGTTCGCAGTTGGTCACATTAGCACTTCGTCCCATTCGCACTTGGTCTCGCACTGAGAAAGAGGGGTATTAGGAAAACAGCAGAAATCTGCATCAGAGGAAGTTAAAAGGTGTAGTCGTAAAGACACGAAATGGAAAGTCATATCAATCAATTCAATCATAATGTGTATCGTGATGGATTAGCGTAGAAGCAATACCTTATGACCTTGATTTATTATCGAATCAGCTGCATGCAACAACTACCTAAATCATTTATTATTGAAATCGTACAAAGAATCTTTGAAAGCGGACCGTTAAAATCTGAAATTAGCGAGTTCCAATAAACATACCCTTTATACAGAAAGGTGTGGTCTAATTATAGAAGCGTTATGTGAAATCGACAAATAATTGACATAGCTTGAAAAAAAAAATTGAAATCCGAAAAAAAAAAATTTTTAGAAGCTTTTAAGAGATGCAATTTTGAAAGTACTGGTTTACTTAAGCCGGGCCGCTTCACTTTATATATAGCAGAATGGGATATCCAAAGATCCAAAGAGAAAGGTTATAGGCGCAGGAAGAGTAGACAACTTTTTTTTTTAAATAACCGATATTTTACTTATTGCCTAAATTTTTGGGTGAAGTAACTTTTACCACATGCTCATATTTTGCGATTTAATTAAAATAAATAAATAGGCAAGTAGTTTTTAATTACAATTATGGATAATAATCTGTTTCTCTCTTCTTGCCATTTCAGACTCATTACCGAAAATCTCTCTCAGTGAAAGCTGAAGAGGCTGTAAAAGGGAGTCAATCTATGTATATATAATATACTAGCAGCGCCCCGCGGTTTTACCCGCGTAAGTCCCGATCCCGTGGGATTATCGGGATAAAAAGTATGCGTTAATCCAGGTCTCAAGCTATCTACATACCAAGTTTCATCGTAATCGGTTCAATGGTTTTTGCGTTAAAGAGTAACAAACATCCATCCATCCATCCATCTATACATCCATCCGTCCATTCAAACTTACACGTTTATAATATTTGTGGAAAGTGGGATAAAAATGAATCCCTATTTCCCTTAGTCACGTCATAACTTGAGAACGAATTAACCGATTTCATTCATCTTTTTTTATGTTTTCTAATACTTTGTAGACGGTTCTTTCTTACGGAACGAATAATTAATCAATTTGGATATATTTCACCAAAATTTCCATGCGAACGAAGTCGCGGGCAACAGCTAGTAAGAAATAAAATATGGACTCTTCAAACAAAATTCAACAAACAGACAATTTTCAATTTCGTTAATCGTGACATCTGTGATAGATATTATCTGTCACATCTGACACCTAATGTTACATTACATTTATTAGTAATATTATAATTATTTTAATCGTGTGTACGTTTTGACTTGTTAATATCAGTAAGTAGTTAAAAAAATACCTATACATTTCATTTTATGTAATGTAGTAAAGGTTAATAATATTAAATGTCGAAAATAAAGTACGATATGTTATTATAAAGTATGGTTGGCAGCCCTCAGGGCACAAAGTGGTTCATTATAGAGACTAAACCCACTCGGTGTTCTCGACATCAGATTGAATTTAGAGAGCCAGTGTTGCCGCCCGCCCCCCTATGTGAACACGTATCGTTTTGGCAACGAGCAAAGCGCTTTTCGCTCTTCAGGAGCAAGACATAACGCCAACTCCTTTTAAACATTGCCTAGCTGTGCTGGCTCAAAGTTATCTATCTATTATACGATGTACCAGCTGCGCGGTTGGACTATCAACCTCGACAGAACTCTTTCTTTATGGAAGATTTCTTTCCATTTGGCTAAAACCCTCCTAGATATTGATTACTACTGACATATCGACTGTTTATATGTGGTTAATATTTTTATTAAGAAATATCTACTGCAAAGTTCAATGACTTATTCTGGATGTCTCTTTATTGTTTTCTGTTATATTGCTTGTATTAGGTAAACAGCGTTTTATGTTAATGAATGAATTAAATTAAAGGTAACTGAGAGTAGATAAGCGCGCTCTTTTAATTAAGCTTACACGTGGTATATTGAACCGAATAATTAAAAAATACAATGTTTGTGTATATCGCTACGGTACAAGAACGCTGACTCAGCAGTTTCATCGATTTTTTAAAGCTTTTTATATTTTTGTTTCTAAATTGGACACGTGTACAAGTGAGTTTCTAAAATCGGAATGATTTCTGTACGCAACTGTAAGTTGGTGCTGCTAAACTGCTAAGCTTGTAGCTTGTACTGGGGAAGTATTACACCGTTACAGAAGATTGCGAATTACCGACACTATTAGCGTAGTGCTGTTCTCGTTGTGTGCTGTTGAGTAGGATCACCAGAGCAATATGCAGGAAGGGAGATAGGATTAGCATAAGTAGAGTTTTCTCTGCCTATTTACCTATTTAATTAATTAACTGATACTATGACTTGAGAGTGTTGGCGGACGTACCTATGCTATTGCAGTAGAACTGACGAAATCCATTGATCCATCGAAATCAACTGTAACCCACTATTGTGTTCTCAATGTTACAAGACAGGTGACAAAATTAATCTACGAACATTTCCTAACGCAATTATACAGTCAAACCACATAATGGATTTGTTTGTATTCCAAAACAATTTCAATTATATAAACGAAACCTAAACCTTGGAAATAAATGAGTTACAGTTTTCTCTATATCAAACAAACAAGTTGACACAACGTTGTGAAATTTAAACAATTCACTCGGCTGCAACATTGCAACATTCACTCTTTGCTTTGTAGAGAACATTATCTGTTTCTTTGACAACAAGTCAACGAAACAGATGGTGAGAAAGTTAATATTTTTAACCCCCAACGCAAAAAAGGGGTGTTATAAGTTTGACGTCGATGTCTGTGTGTGAGTGAGTGAGTGAGTGTGTGTGTGTGTCTGTCTGTGGCATTGTAGCTCTCAAACGGATAGACCGATTTCAATGCGGTTTTTTTCATTTGAAAGCCAGTTTCCTTGTGGTGGTTTTTAACTATGTTTGGTTAATATCGGTCCAGTAGTGTAAGAGTATCAGCTCTTTTCCAAAATGATGTAAGGCATTTTGTAATCATTGAAGGGATTTCCGAGTCGGGGGTGTTTTAAATTTATGATTATTATATATCTCTAATACATAGAGACAATTATTCATAAAATACATTACTGAACAGAGGTAAAGAATTAAATTATAATAGTATTAGTGTAGTATATTCCACAGGCGGCCAAAAGGAATAATGTGTTGGTACTAATATTAACCTTAAAAAAACTTATAGATTCAACGCTCTAGTGCTTATTTATTTTTATTAAGTAGGTTACAAAAGACAAGACACAGCTAAAGGTACGAATGGGAGTAGAAAAGCAAGACGTCTATTACAAGATCTTTATTTTAAAACTTAACATCCCTTCTGCTCGAATTGCGCTTTGGAGAGCTGTCTCTGCAAGGTGCAACGTAAAAGAAAGTTTAGCTGCAGTCTTCCACACGGGAGTTATCCTATAGTACTGTAGCGTAACTTCTTTGAAAGTGGACAGAGGGCAGCAATAATGGCGATAACAACACAATGGCACCGGACTTTCAAACACCTTACGTGGGAGAGCCATGCTTCGGCACGTACGGTCCGGCTCGACTCAGCTCGATACCACGGCCTCACAGAAAACCGGCCGTGAAACAATGCTTGCATTGCTTTTCGCAGCGTGAGTGAGGTTACCGGAGGCCCTAACCCTGCCCTCTCCCCTATTCCCATCCTTCCCCTCTAATCCCCCTCTCCCGTCTTCCCCTATTCCCACCTTAAAGGGCGGCAACGCACTTGTGATTCTTGAGTTACAGGTGCCCATGGGCGGCGGTAGTCATTTACCATCAGGTGACCCGTCTGCTCGTTTACCCCCTATACCATAAAAAAAAAAAAAAAAAAACACGCCACCTTGAAATTGTCAAGGTACTGCTAATGGAAGCCATGACTTACCATCGTCTTGTTATTCTCATTTCATGGCGAATTTGTATATCAACATCAATCGCACTCATCTTAGGATCTGTCTGACTTAGCATTTCAATTTGCTTTAGATAGCTCATTCGTTAAGGAACTCAGAGCAGCGAAGCAGTGACTATATAAAATTTATTTACATTAAATGGTAGTGGAAGAAATTTGAATATGCACATAACACATAAGTCATTATGTATGTTAATATTACATGATAATGCTCATAGATAGTTTAGTCCAGTACAATCTCTACAAGCAACATTTACTTGCATTCTTTAGGTCATAGAATTGAAAATAAGTAAGAAGTGCGATGTGCAAGTTATGAGCAAACGCTCACTACTAATATAAACACGTGAAAACGATTTCGTACTCGCATAAAATAAGGACATCATTTCGTCGGTAATTCCTAAAACTTTTGTTTTTAAATAATATTGACAAATATTCAGAAAGTATTATGTAATTGAAGATAGAAAATCGTTATGATCTAATCTACTAAACAGTTATACATTGCGTATCACATTTGACTTCTAATTATATTGGAACTACGAGAGATTTTCACTAAAATGTTTGGTAAATAGTCTAAGTACAATTTACGCAAGTTTGAGTCGCTATTTTTAAAATACTACATAAAATTCGTGCAAATACCAACGTACCACTGTCTCGGACGTAATGGCTTGCAAGTATGTATGTATACGAAACGAAATAAACCTTATAAGAAATAGTGTATTGGTGTATTTAGTATAAATCGCGTTTAGGATTCCAATTTAATTCTATAAATCCTCTGTGAGGAATTGGCGTAGAGTTCTGTATGTGTGCAAAATATGATAAGGTACAATACCTAAGTGTGTGCAACTGGCGACACGTGATTTGGAAAATAATACAGTTGATGGCACTTCTTACAAAGTAACTTTTATCTTATCTGTGGCACTTCGAACTTAAAAAATAGGAAGATTTGTTATATCGTTGCTTGAATAATTTTTACGCTTTCTTTGAAATTAATTTACTTTTAAAGCATATTTTAATTAATACAGAAAGGAACGTGTATGTCGTTATGCTAATTTCTCTTATCTAGTCGTAACGTATTTTCACAGTGTTAGTATACATAAGTACAGTAGGTACTATTTAAACACAGATCAAATAAAATAGCAACTATTTATTTTTACTAGAGATCGCGTGGTGGTCGAATTTCGACCATGGTTTATTTCATTGGCCAATATTACTTGACCTGTCATTGTGTAGACTTTTTTTTACTAAAGCTATAGCTGTAACGTATAATTATGAGAACGGAATAAATAACACAACAGTCTAATTTAATTAGTTTATTAATAACATATTTTATTATCATTTCATTTACAAGACTTTATAAGATTCAAAATCTTCAAGCATATAGGAACTGTCACTGTCACCACATACATTTTTATAAAATATAGAACTCCTTTTGACTGTGAGAACATTGTTCACTTATTTGCACCAATTCATAACGAAAAATACTTTACTATTAAAAAATATACAATAAATCTTCATCAACAAACCGGCGATTTTTTTTCTGACATTTGACATTTAGACATAGACCAGAGTTGCCAGCGTGTTATACTGGTTAACTACTTTATGGTCTCGAGTAATAATTTATTTTATTTCGAAACAATGATTTATTATTTTAAATATAAATGAATAAAAGTTTTAAACTTTTTTTACTTAATATTAATCACGGAATTATTAAGAATGGCAAACATGGTGAAATGAATATACAAACTTGACAAGTTATATAAAATACCTTAAATGTGTGACGGTAAAATATGGTAACCTAGAATAACAGATTTATGTCTCAGGTGAAGATGGCTCTTTTAAAAAAATTAAAATTTGTTCCCGAGTTGCAAGGGCATGGTCTGTGAAGCGTCGGAAGACAGACGTCTGTGCTGTAAGGACGGAATCGCAAGATATATTCATTATTTTAATACGATTATTGTTGTTATTTATGAATGTTTTAATTTAAAGTTAAAGTAAAGCCACAGTTCTGTCCGCGTAATCTTTTAATTACTCTTCCTTAGAAACAGATCCATCTTTCTCGCTACCAGCTCGCCCCTGAGCATACGACAATATTGTATGTGAATCTTACAAACCAATACTTGCATATTTTTACGTATATTAAAGGTCGTCTTAAGGTCACAATTCGACCACAGTTTATTTCATTGGCCAGTACAACTTGAACTATCATTTTACCTATAGACTTACGTACCATGAAAGGTCAACATATAATGGACGCGTGTAAGTTGATGTGGCCGTTTTTACGTAATTTTTTTAATTTGCAAGATACGTATATTGTTGTAAATTTTAGCTTTCTGCACTTTTATATATAAACTGTAATTATTCCAAATGACACGTTAATGCGTTCGCGATATTTCCTAAAAAGGGTTACAAAGATTCACTTCACATTTTAATATACAGGGTGTATATGACAATGGAACAATTACTTAATTCACTGAAAGGGCATAACTCTAGCATGCAGTTACAAAAAGAATTTTTGAAAAAAAAACTCCGTTTACAAGTTATGACCGTTTGAAATTCCAGGTATTTTTATCTCCGTTTCTCATAAAAGCAGGTGGAATGTGTAAAGTTAAGGATTTTAAATCCTACTAATATTATAAACGTGAGTTTGTGAGGATGTATGATGATGATGTATATAAACTACTGAACCGATTGCGATGAAACTTGGTATGTAGACAGTTGGAGATCTAGATTAACACACATCCAATAAAAATCTTTTTGATCGATGGGGACTTATGATCTTTTATTTATAATGATATATTTAAACTGTCCCAATTTTCAGCTCTATGCGATTTATTCCGAAGTTGACTATTTGCGTCTATTTTGTCTGAACTGATGTACACATAGTATGTATTAGTGATGTAACGTAATAGTCGTTCGCGAATATTCGTCTGATTTTTGACATTCGCATTCGTATTTGCAAGAAACGATGCAAATGTTTGGCAAACGAAAAAGGAAATAAATTATCTCTGGATATAGGTAGAATGATATAAAAAATATATATTTTTGTGAGAAAAGAAATTAAAAGGCCTAATCAAATTCTAATACCTATGTCTAATAACTAATAAGCCTTGTTACAAAACAAGTAGTTACGATCTGTTTAGGAGGCTTTGGATTTAAACAAGAAGGCGAACTTAAGTAATAATGCCCATTTAAATCAAAATTTAAAATTTAATTTGTACCGATCCATAAAAGCCGACGCGAAATGTCAATTTTTTCAATCATTTTGCTCGCGCTTTATTTAAAAAGTCAACATTTGTACTCGCGTTCCAATACTAGAGATAAATTTTCGCATTCACACTCGCCCAGAAGAAAAATCCAACATTCGTTACATCACTAGTATGTATATAACACATCATAAAACATTACGTAGCCAGTCAACAGATAATACTTATAAATAGTCTGTAGATTTTATTGACGTCACTTCCGTTACCGTGGATTTGGAACTTAATAGATGAGTATAACGTACATATTGTATTTACTTTGATAATCGTTATCAGGGTATCTACCGGGTACCTACCTACAGGGTATACCTAGCTCCGATTTATTGGAAGGAAATAAGTTTTACTCGTAAATCTTAAGATTTACCGCCAGTAAGAAAGAATGAATCCCACTAATATTATAAATGTGAAAGTTTGGATGGATGGATGTTTGTTACTCTTTCACGGAAAAACCATAGAACCGATTACGATGAAACTTGGTATGCAGATAGCTGGAGACCTGGATTAACGCATAGCCTACTTTTTATCCCGGTATTTAAACGGGACCGGGACTTACGCGGGTGAAACCGCGGGGCGCTGCTAGTGTAAATATAAATTTATAGTGTATAACAATGACTTCGCTCGCGTGTACATATTTATATATTTTGCGCGGAACCCTAATGCTTTTTCCAAAATAAAAGTAGCTTAAGTTACTCCTTATAACAAAAGCTATCTGCCAGTGAAAGTCCCGTGGAAATCGGTTAGCCCGTTCCGGAGATTAGCCGGAACAAACAGACAGACAGACAAACATTTTACAAACTGATTTTTAGGCATAGGTATTATGCAAATAACTGTATGAGCTTTAAAAAACTATTATTTTGACATTACAAACAGACACTTCAATTTCATTTATTTGTATTGATGATGAGTTACAATGACAATAAGTTATTTATATTTTATCACGAAATTCTAGTATTGATTAGTGTATTAAAAAAAAAAGTAATTATTATAATACCTAATGAACTTTTTATATAGGTACTCCGACTCAACCTTTGTGGTTGTTTTTTTTTAAACCACCTCTCAACATTTACCGTGTCTCTGGCATAAAAACCTAAGATTTACTCAGTAAACATTGATAAAATTTTGAAATCAACCGTTATCGCAGAACAATTAAGACTTTTATGATTTGATTATGATCATTTAGACTTATCTTAATATCTTAATGATCATCTAAGGTTTTATCACCAAATCTTAGTCACTGTAGTCATTTAAACAAAACACACATAACTCAACATGTATGAAAGGAAGATGCCCATTCATGGTTTCACTTTTAGACATTCGCGTCATTATTTCAAATGTTAAAAAACAATATTGATTTTAATGTGACTTTTCGACAATAAATCTCTTCTATAGAACTTGGGTTTTGAAATTAAATCTTACAAGGACTAACACTTGAATCAATGACCGTTTCCATTTTAAGTGAAATTATGTTTAATTTTATTGTCTTATATTATGTTACAATATACGTTTATATTTCAGATAATACTTAGTGCAGGCTTAATAATGCAGTTAATACATATTTGACGCAGCATAAAAAAGTGTGAAACTGATTTTCATACTGAAATGGGCAATGTCCTTTCATCACGACATTGTATATTATTTTCTTTTTAATAAAAACGCACTACACACCACGAAGGACACACAGAAATTGAAATCGTACTTCCTTATTTTTGTAAGATAATTAACGCTTAATCACAATTATATTAACACTTTATCATGTATTCTGCGATAGTATAATATAATTTCGGAACATATTTATGTAGACAACACATGGTTTAAACAAGATAGTGGTTAACCATTTACATTGTCAATACAAATAAACAAAAATGAATTGTCTGTTTGTAACGTCAAAATAATAGTTTTTTTTAAGCTCATACAGTTATTTGCGCGATACCTATAGCCTAAAAATCAGTTTTTTAAATTTTTGTCTGTCTGTTTGTTCCGGATTTAAACGGGACTTTCACTGGCAGATAGCTGGTGTTATAAGGAGTAACTTAGGCTACTTTATTTTGGAAAAAGAATTAGGGTTCCGCGCAATATATATAAATATGTACACGCGAACGAAGCCGCGCGGGAACTGCTAATTGTCTATATAAGTTTAAATATGTAAAGACAAAACAGTTATGAACCGTTTTTTCTGTTTGTCAACCGATTTTCTTTTTTTTTTTAGTAATAACAATTTGTTTTTATCCTTTTAAATAAATGTAATGATTATATCGAATATCGACCATTTTGGGTGATGGCTAGTCTTACATATATGTTCGTGATGGTAAATAAGATCGCCCGAGTTCCTTGAGGTAGCGAGTTCTTGAACTTAATATTGATATGGTTTTTTGTTGAGGCCTTAACGAGGACCTTTCATGGATACTTTAAATGTATGTAAGTACAACATTATCTCTACATAGTATAAAACAAAGTCGCTTCCGCCGTCTACGCTTAGATCATTTAAACTTCGCAACGGATTTTAAAATGGTTTTCACCAATAGATATAGCGATTCAAGAGGAAGGTTTATACGTATAGTTTCATATTCAAGGTACAAATTATACACTTAAACCTTCCTCATGAATCACTCTGCCTATTAGTGAAAACCGCATGAAAATCCGTTGAGTAGATTTTCAGTTTATCGCGAACAGACAGACAGACGCGGCGGGGGACTTTGTTTTATAATATGTAGTGATGACAATCATTGTTCACCGCATTAGTATCTACATTGCACCCGTGCGAGTCCGGGGCGGGTCGCTAGTTCTGTGACAAAGATCATACGTAATTTAAAACCGCCAGAGATTACAAACCTATTATATTCAGTTATTATTGTATTAATTTTATAACACTACCAATACTGAACTTGACCTTGAAGCTTGCAATTTATAAACATTTACATACGTATGTAACATTTAAGATACTAATAACAAATTAAAATAAATTTCAGTAGTAGAGGATCATGTCGGTTCCCTTTAGTATAATTTCTTTGCATAAACATGTCTTCATATTTCCCTGAAGAATATTTCTATACTAATATTATAAAGCTGAAGAGTTTTTTTGCTTGAACGCGCTAATCTCAGGACCTACTGGTTCGAATTAAAAAAATCTTTTAGTGTTGGATAGCCCATTTATCGAGGAAGGCTATAGGCTATAAAACATCACGCTACGACTAATAGGAGCGGAGCAGTGACCATAAACGCAGGTGAAACTGCGGGGACGGCGACTAGTGTATAATATGAGATCCATTAATATTCTTTGACAAACAATTATATATCAGGTGAGGTATCTAACTACTTTTAAACTTGTGATCAGATTGACGGTCAATATAGAAAAATAGTGGCCACTATTTTCGATCAATCAGATGGATCAAAAATAGTGGCCACTATTTTCGATCCATCAGATGGATCTTTGGGTATAAAACTAATCACCTCCACTGTCCATTATCATATATGTAAAGTGATTTTTTCGCTAGTTTAGTTAATATCGAATCCTTTCCAGTCCTGTTATTTGAACTTACTTAAGCTACGTCTTCTACACGGTGAAGAATTTCGGGGACATAACTACCGTCTGTCTCCTGTCCAAGTGGATGGGTTCCGCATTTCGATCCTGTACCTAGATCGACAAACACAACCATGTTTTAGGAGCACCTCAGCATTCCAATAAACCGGTAGTCGATTTAAAAACTTTGATTGGACTGCCCATAATTAAAATGTCTGTCTATAATTAGATTTAAATACTTTATCCTCCAGAAATGCAAGGAAGTGTTGCCGTCTTGAAACTTGTCTTTTAAACTGTCCCTTTACTAGATAATTCGGCAAAACTTGTGGTTTATATTATGTGGTTTATGGTATGTGAGTCATTACAAAATATGGCCTATTCGAAAGGTTGGAATTCATAAATCATTTCAAGGAGACCATTTGTAATGACTAGAAAAAAAGGTGAACGTTGCTTATAAGTAGGGTTGCCACCCGTACTATAATATATAGTATCGTACTATATTTTGAGCAATTGTACTATATATTATAGTACAATAATGTAGTACGTAAAATACTATATTTTTATAACTAACTCAACTGTCACCATTTTAACTGTAACTAACTGTATGTAACGCATTGACGCCTTAACTACACAACCGATCATCATTAAATTTTGGTTATACGTTGGCAATGGTACAGAACAAAAAATAGGGTACATACCATCCAGAAAAAAAAATTTTTTAGGTAAGTACTATTTTTTGTTCTGAATTATCTAAAAGTACTATTTTTTTGCAAGTTTAAAAAAAATACTATAAGTATTTTTCCCAAAAAAAGGTGGCAACCCTACTTATAAGTGCGATCGACTTATAATTCTCTCGACGAATAGCGTACCTATTTTAAAGAAAAAAAACCGGACAAGTGCGAGTCTGATTCGCGCACCGAAGGTTCCGGAAGCAACCAAACTTGTATGTACGTCCATCTCGGAAATCAGTTCTCGAAGATTTTTGGCCGCCTTTTCCGAAAGACAAACTTAACTTTTGATGCGTGAAAAAGGACTCTAACAGACAGACAGATGGAGAACAAAGTGATCCTATAAGGGTTAAATTTTTCTCCTTCTGAGGAACGGAACCCTAAAAACGTCCAGTTCTAATGCTTCTGGCGTAATTCCTTCAACAATAATGGTAGTAAATCATTTCTGAATCTCTTCGATGTGTTTAAGAGGTATTTTGTTTGGTGTTGGTCACGCCCGGAGTAGGTATATTGTCGGGTTAATTTTGTTCTTGGGCCGTCACAATTGTATCCGCAGCCTGTATAGTGTGTAACTGTCTACATAATCTGTCTATTCCATGCACACTTTGCATTTCATAAATTAGTCTTACCACAATCACTCTTCACCTTCATCAACCGCCTTTTTTCCCCATATCTAGATCGAAGTCCACATTTCGCTCGATAGCCTACTTAAAGGTTGCGCTGGTTGTCATCGTATGTCAAGGACAACACATCAATTTGTCTACTCATTATACATTTATATGTTTGTCAAAAAAACAACTTAAAAAGTGATTTACCAAATAATAAACCTACTAACGTTAAGCACGTTATTACGTTAATACAAATTTAAAATTAAGTTTACACTTTATATATATCTTGAAGACAATAATCACTGAGGTGCCACATTGTTTGTGGTTATTTTTTGTATAGATTGAGACTCATCCACATACATCCATTCTATACATGGCCCTTGGTGTTTAGAGGGAAGAAGGGCCTTTAACCAAACATAAGCAGACATACAAAACATACATCTCTCTGTATATTTTTTATATGGTTATATGTACAGTAAATATTTTTTCAAGATTATACATATAAGTACGTGTATTTTTTTTTATATTGTAGGGGGCCAATGAGCAGACAGATCACTGCAACTCAAGAGTCACAAGTGCGTTGCCGGCCTTCGAGATGGAAGTACGCTCTTTTCTTCAAGGTTTGAAGGTCGTACCTATCCGGAAATACTGCAGGCGACAATTTGTTCAAAAGCTTGATTGTGGGAGGCAAAAAAATTCTGGAGAACCGCACAGTGGTAGATTGCCAATTATCTATGTGATGGGGATGAAAGTTATAGTAAAGTAACTTAAAAGGTGAAGTTACATAACTTAGATGCATTGGAGATGGTTGTAGGTACTTTTTTTATGATAATCTGTCACTATTGCTTACAGCCACATTTTAGTAGTCATAAAGACTTAAGACACCAATTGACAGTCAGCAAATATTTGCACATATACTATAATATATTAATAACAAAAACAAAGTCCACTTAATATGGATAAGTACGTAGATTATAACAATGTAATATAAATATTCTATAACTAAATGAGACCTAGACTGCTGATATAATCAATATAATGAACAACAATCATAATATAATATTAAATTATTACATGTGCAAACAGAAATTGCACTTTTAAAATCAGAAAGAGATTTAATAGTTATAATTTGGCCTGTTGGCCTAGTGGTTAGTGACCGTGACCGCTATGCTTATAGGTTGTGGGTTTGATTCCCACCTGAGTCTGGGTGTTCTTTGTGTCCGTTGTTTGTATGTTTTTAAAGTTCCCTGCGACACAGCAGTAATTAATAATGCGGGAGTTGTCTTTTTTACCAACAAAAAAAAACAATAAAATTTATCAGAATGCTGCTGTGATTTAATTAAATGAATTTCTTTGTTCTGATTAAGTGACCAACTTATAAAAAATTAAGGTGGCCACTGTCATTAGGTAGCCAGACTCACCAGACAGGTCAATCAAAAGTCAAATAGAAAAATTAGCAAGCTTTGAATATCACCAAGTTTAATAAAAAAAATTATCAATTTATTAAATATAAGGATGTTTGTGTGATATTACATAATATGATACTGTACTTTGTGTGGAATCCCCTAATTTTTTTCAAAACATTTATTAAAATTTTATTCAAGCAATAAGTGGTATGATGTTAATGCCTTTCAATTGTTAATTTCCATTATTCCGTAATTTGATTAAAACGTTAGGCCACATGCTCATTCGTCAAACGTCATTAAAGTAAAGGCAGCACTATACAAGTATGGGCGTAAATTATTGCAATTTTGCGAAATTTAAAATGAGTAACTATACTTATGATAGGTGCTGGAGATAGAACAATACATCCTATATCAATGTTTACGCATATCATAATTTGGCAGAACAAATATAGGGATTTATGGCAAAAAAGTCCTATCATGAAAGAGCATATTCTAGGAAGATTTGTACTTTCTGCATTTAAAAAAATTTAATACAAGGGAGGAATAAAATTTTCAAAAATTTACAACAAAATTCACAATTTGCTTATTTTTGAACGACGTGATGACGTAATGCCGGGACGGCTTGCATTTCGCATATGTGTAGAAAAGATAAAAAACTGAAAAATTTTAAATGAACTAAATATAAAATTTTATTTCTAAATACGAACAAACTAAAATTTTCCGATTGCCTAGGTATTGCTTAAGGATTTACTTTTATGTTTTTTTATCATTACATTCATGTAGTAAAACATCCTATTATATATGAAAAGTGTTGCTATGTGTATGCATGTATGTTTATTTTTATAAAAAAATCCCAAAATAATTGACAAATATTTTTTTTTATTAAAAATTAAATTTTTGTTGGACAATTCTTGAAGTTAGTATGGATATTGATATAATATGTAATAAATTAATGTGTGTGTGTTGTTTTGCTTTTCAATATTCACTTAGAATTTGCATCATCTGATCCAGTTGCTTGAAGAAAACTCATTGCTGATACAGATATTACATTTTTCATTGTTGCAAGTGCTCAGCTCATATTTTGTCTTACAATACTTGGCAAAATGGGCGTTTATGACACAGGCACACTGCCGTGGGAATTGAGATAGCAGTATGTCAGGAAGATGCTTCCTTTAACTTACTGCGTGATTACGAAGGCAGCACAAGTGAATGTTTGTATGAATTAAAAGAATATCAACAACAATAAAATATTTTGATAATTTTTATTTTGGTTCTTAATGAGAAGTTTCTGAAAGTAGCTTTTATATGTACATATTTCTGTTATTATATATTTCTGGTATTATTGGTTATATTAAGTTAAAAATTAAATTATAATTGATAACTGCAGTGATTGAAAGCCTAAATAATGTTCAGGTGAATAGTTTTAAGATAGTTAGTTTTTGCCTAGTGTAAAATTTACAAATGTGTACTTACATACACAGGATTAAACTATCAGAATGAAAATTTGTGTCTATAACATTTGTTGTGTTGCATCAATAGCAAAAAAATCTTAAACAGTAAGTCCATTGTCAATTCCAAGAATATTTATGAATTTTCTGTTATTTTAGACATTAAAAGCCTCTTTAATAAGCTTTACTTTTTAGTATTTTTTTTTAAATTTATTTTATCTATAAATATGCATAGTAAGAGAAGCAGTCTTGCAATAAATATTCGATTCTATGTATCTAATAAAGAATAGTATATCTAGTAACATTATAGACACCCCTTGGAGTGATATAACAGCAATTCAAAACTATTTGCAGCACTTAGGCATGATGGCACAATAAACATTCCAGACCTTGGCTGAAATCCACAATTAGTGTTCACAGTTCACAAGGTCTATTGACATATATAAATATACATGTCATGAAAGCAGCATCAGTCACATGCCTACAGATAAAAAAATACACATATAATTGACATTATGTACATAATTACGACCGGAACTGGCAGGTTTACGCAATATTGAACTAGCTCAGCGCAGTTCCCGCTAAGAAGGCACTTGGCAAGCATTTGTATTCGCAATTCCCTATAAAAACATTGTATTCACAATGCACGTTTTGAAACAAATTTTGGCCCGCGGCCAACATCAAAGAATGTTCAGATGTCTGTATTAAAGACAAGAAACATGATAACGTACAACAAACATTGAAAACACTTCAAAATTAATTACTAACATCACTGTTCGTACTAGCTAACCTAAAATCATATCCGTAAACACTGAGACTACTTACATGTGATAAAAGTATACGTGCGTATCGTAAGTAACAGAATGCATAAAATTTAAATTATTAGTAAGTAAATTGAATGTATGCAAACCTGACAACGGCAAACGATGTCACAATGTACAGCTAATAGATCCACTACTTTTCCTTTGCCTTCATCACCCCATTGACCACCCAAAACAACCGCAACTTTATTTTGCATGTTGGAGTTTGTGCACGGACTCGATGCGTCCCCGTTCACGGTGATTTGCTTCGAATTTGCCGTCGAAGCCATTATTTACAGCAAACTTCTGTATTATATAGGATAGAGCGAGACATGCGCGCGCCGGGCTCGCAGATGCAAAAAGATATCTGTGATGCCATACTCCATAACGAAAATTACCACTGATTAGTTGTAATTATTTTTAGTTACCTCAATGATTTTTTTTTTGTATTAAGTACTCAGTTTCGCGCACTGTTTTATTTAACTCGCAACAGTTGCAACTGATTTTCAAACATCTTATTTTGTCATTAGCAATCTTAGTTATCTATGTGTATTTTGTACGAAAGGAAATCAATGTTATTTTCAGTTAGTTTATTGCTTTACTGTTTTGTTTTATGACAGGGTGTAGTATTTTACCTTTTTGTTGTTTCATGTTCAGTTTCAATGATCTTCGATACTGAGGATGAGCTATTTAATATTAAATAAATTCCATAGCGTAAATTCTAAATTAATGATAAAAATAAATTGAATAATGGAATAGAATAACGTGAAGTCATAGATTACACATTTCTGCATACTTCAGCATAGTATAATAGTTACATATATGTATATCAAACAGTTATTTATTATTAATACTAATTAAAAATAAATAAAAGTTTATAGGTAAGTATAAATATATTTTTAATCTTCTGTAGAGTATTTCGTCTTTTAAGAATAAAATGACTAAACAGGGTCCAATAATGTAGGGAAATTTTTGAAATGCAGCATCACTGTTACTGTCTTACATTAATGACAGTTATGAGTTACTTGTTTAGGCAACTGGCTTTGGCCTCTATTACGTAGTTCTAAGGTTTTTTTTTTAGATTAAAATACAAAGTAATAATACTTTGAGGGCATAAAATACCTACTTTTGCATAATATTCCCACAGTAATTTTTTAGTTCCAATCAACTACGCTCACTTTCGAAGCTTGAACATAATTTTTCCTGCTGCAGTTTGTTTATTTACGGTATAATGTACGAATAATTCAGCATTCAGCAATACAATTACTGTAAATCCGCTAAAGCATACAGTCAGGTTCAATTAATTTTATTAAAACTGTTAAGCCTAATTTCTACACTTCTCTTGATTCCATGCTGACTGCGGATGACGATGATGATGATAAATATAAGTTATTTTGTTTTGCACTTGCCACACTAATGTGGTGACAGTCAGTGTGACCAGAATTAAATTGAATAATAGGCTAACTGCTAGGCTAAAATCTGCCAAAGTTTGCTATTTGTTTTTATTTTGAATGCAAAAATTCTGCCAATGAATATTACTTATTGCTGAACCCCTTTCATACAGTATCAATTTATCACTAGAACAGGGCTGTTTTCCAAATAAACTAAAAATATCTATCATAAAACCATTACACAAAAGAGGACATAAAACAGATAAAAATAATTACAGGCCTATAGCATTACTCCCTATTCTTTCGAAGGTTTTTGAAAGAGTTGTTTATAAGAGAGTCTTATCTTTCTTGGAAAAGTTCAATATTCTTACAACAGAGCAATATGGTTTTAGAAAAAACAAATCTACTTCTTTGGCAATGTTTAATTTACTCAAATCAGTTGCAAACAACGTCAATGCAAAAATTAAAACAACAGCACTATTTTTAGACTTAAAAAGGCCTTTGATTTCGTTAGACACTCTATTCTTATTAATAAACTTAATAAAAGTGGTATAAGAGGTCCAGCCCTAGAGTGGTTTAGCTCGTATTTATCAAATAGAACTCAGATAACCAGAATAACTAAATTTGACACAAAACTTAATTGTATTATAGATTATGATTCCTATCCACAACATAATCAATTTGGAGTTCCACAGGGAAGCATCTTAGGGCCTCTTCCTTTCCTTATATATATTAACGATCTACCACAAGCAGTGAACCAAAATTGAATTTTGTTTGCTGATGACACCACAATCATCATAGATTGTAAGAATGATGAAACATATGAATCAGATATACATACCACCTTAAACAATATCATTACATGGCTAGAATGTAACGCATTAAAAATTAATGTAGAAAAATATTAAACTTTAAAACCCAGAAAAGTAAATACTTCCCACTGAAAATTTCTCATGCGAATCAAATGGTAGAACAAGTTCATAAAATAAAATTTTTAGGTATAACATTAGACGAACATATTACCTGGAAAGAACATATTGAAGAAATATGTATGAAAATTAACAGGTTTGTCTTTGCTTTGAAAAAAGTAAAAAATAAAACATCAAGGTCAACGGCGATAACAGTCTATCATGCCCATATTTGTTCCATCATCCGGTACGGTATTACTAACTTTTAAACTTTCGCGTTCCATGATATAATTATGTACTTATACGGGAATTAACGCGATCACGAAAAGCGGAAAAGGAAGCGACCGACAATGAGACGCAAGCATCCGGAGGTGAACAGACAACCAGCCTACATGCCATATGTCAAAGGAGTAACGGATAAGATCGGCTCCGTGTTAAAGAAATACTCCATTCCGACAGTGTACACACCAGGCATAAAAGTTCAAAACATCGTGGGCACACCAAAGGATGTCTTGCCTTTACAAACCCCAGGTGTCTACAAAATAGACTGCAGCTGCGGTAGTTCCTACATAGGCCAAACAAAGCGGACTATTGCTGAAAGGGTCAAAGAACACATCGCTGCTGTGAAGAACCGACAGATTAGCAAATCAGCGATTGCAGAACATGCACTCGAAGCGGGCACCAATCACTGGATTGAGTTTCACCGTACGCAAGTCCTTTCCACGGAACGTCACTTTTACTCAAGAGTTGTACGTGAAGCGATTGAAATAAAAAAACACGAAACTTTCAATCGGGAAGATGATTTCAAATTATCAACAGCGTGGAATCCAGTGATAAAAAACATGCCACCTCGCTTTTATGCGCAGTCGGGTGAACACCAGAATAGGGGCACATCGGTTTGCTTAGAGAATAGGGACACTGTTAGTATAGTATGTGACGGTACATGGCGAAATCAAAATATTAAAAATATCGAAAATGTGCGGGTGGATGAAGAACCTTCTACCTCACGATCTCGACGACGGAGGGCGTGCACCGCTGAGCCAGTCAGCCTGTGACCACGGCCAGTGCAACCTGGTCGAAACGTCAGGCAATTCAGAGGTATGTAATACCTTTTCGTGATCGCGTTAATTCCCGTATAAGTACATAACGGTACGGTATTATTATTTGGGGTAATTCTACTGAAATTGAAAAAGTTTTGATAGCCCAGAAAAAATGTATTCGCGCAATTATTAATATGGAATGGACTGAATCTTGTAGACCAGCCTTCAAATAGCACAACCTTTTAACAGTCCCTTGCATTTATATATATGAAATTGCAAAATTTGTTAAAAATAACCCTTCTCTTTTTGATACTAAAACTAATTTCAACAAACGAAAAGCAACACAACTTCCATTAAAGATGCCAGTACCCAGAGTGGAACTATTTAGACGCAGTTGCGTGTATATGGCACCACTTATATATAATACAATACCCAAGTGCATAACTGACCTCCCTTCTAAGAAATTTTGGGCAGTGCTAAGAAAATGGTTAGTAAACAATGGTTTCTATTCAGTCAAAGAATTTCTTAAAAAAAACTCGTGTCAGTTCTACCATTTTAGAAATGCATTGTAAGTATGTATAATTAATATTTAATAGATTGTTGTACGTTGCTCATTTTTAAGTAGCTGAGCTAAGTATTGTATAATATAAGTGTCTATTTTAATTTACATTTAATTCTAGGGTAAATTAACAAAGTTATATTTGCATGCCAATTTCTTGGCGAAATGTGTATCGTGCCTATATAGGCATCTTTCTTGGAAAATTTCAATATTCTTACAACAGAGCAATATGGTTTTAGAAAAAACAAATCTACTTCTTTGGCAATGTTTAATTTACTCAAATCAGTTGCAAACAACGTCAATGCAAAAATTAAAACAACAGCACTATTTTTAGACTTAATTAAGGCCTTTGATTTCGTTAAACACTCTATTCTTATTAATAAACTTAATAAAAGTGGTATAAGAGGTCCAGCCCTAGAGTGGTTTAGCTCGTATTTATCAAATAGAACTCAGATAACCAGAATAACTAAATTTGGCTGTACTGTAACTGAATTACTAATAGTACAAGAAGGTGTTACAATTATACAATTGTAACACCTTCTTGTACCACATTTGACACATGAAATTTTTTAGCGCCTCTATCTTTCTAAAACGTCACCTTGTAGGCACTGTCATCCATCCATATTTATACCTATTCAACCATAGATAATATACTATATTATTCAACGTTGTTTATTGATATGTCATGCTTATGCCGATCGCCGGCCGTGCGCTAAAATATCTAAAATTACTAAAAATGTAATGTAATGTACATTTCGAATACACTAAAATAATTGTTTTCAATTAAAATATGTCTCTTCTACGTCTCAAGCCCGTGAACAGTCGGTAGGCGCAGAACCTTCGCAATGAGAGTTTTATGCTTTATTATGATGTATGTGTTCGTTGGCAAGATTCAAGGTAACGAGGACCCGGAGGTAGACAGGGAGAATATTCTTGAGAAGTTCCTAAGGGCTGGCACAGTGACGTATCCTGATTACCATTTGGTTACTAGACAGTTAGCTACAGATGTCTATACATTTAAAAGTTATAGATCAGTTTCGGTAGTGTTCTACCCTATTAGTAATGAAGTCACCGAAGCACGCTTTATGTTCCAGTCGACGGAACTTCATTTAAATAACTTTGGTAGGTGTAACATCACCTTTCCTTTAATTTTTTTTTGGTTGATGATGTTTTAACCATTACATACATTTTATTACTGTTTTCTGTCTCTCACAGGATAAATGTCCTGTAGACGTACCATAATGCAGACTGTTATTAATTATTGCTCTGAGGTTTTGGCTTATAATGAATATCAAAAAAAATATTACATACACAAAGTAACATATGTATAGGTATATGTATAATGAATGATGGAGTAGAATGGAATGGAAGTTTCTATACCCTTAATCTTAGCATAAGCAATGGCTCTCATGTTAAATGTTTTTTTGGAAAATTATACATAAATGTTTATGTAATGGGGTGTCTGATCTGCTGGTCCTTCCTTATGTGAGTAATGTTTCAGTTTCTGTACAGTGGCTGGTTACTAGTTACTGCATAGGCGCCTATATGCAGTAACTAGGTCTCAGCAGGTCCATGATGGTAGTACAGACATCTGAGGCCAAATAAACAGACAGAATTGGTACAGAATTACTAATAAAGAAGAATTGGGTTTATAAGTATTATCAGCATAATGATATAATGCTACTGGTGACTAGAGTCACCTCAGCTTAAAGGTTGAGGGCCACCCCCGAAATATACACTTGAGTAAAACCGTCCTAATTAAGACAATATAAATACCACTCACGAAAGTTTTATTCGAATATATATACAACTAGAAGCGCCCCGTGGTTTCACCCGCGTAAGTCACGATTGCGTGAGAATATCAGGATAAAAAGTAGCCTGTATATTAATCCAGGTCTCCAACTATCTACATACCAATTTTCATCATTTCAAGTTTCATCGCAATCGGTTCAGTTGTTTTGGCGTAAAAGAGTAACAAACATCCATACATCCTCACAAACTTTCACATTTATAATATTAGTAGGTTCACAAAGTACCTACATAAGGTACTTTGTGAATTTTTATGAATATTACTTTAAAACAAAAGTTTTTGGACTCACCGATGATATGATGCCCTTACTTTGGACACACTGCAGTCCTAACTTCTTTTTCGATACATAATTACTGCGCAACTAGGCATAATGATTGTTTCTTTACTCAGCTACGTCCCGGCGAAAGTATATATGCGAGTACGAAAATGTTTGTACGTGTTTGCCGAAGTTATAAGCGTTGGCTCATAGCAAAGGCGCACGTGCCTCACCTACATCTTACCTATTCTCAGTTCTGTGGAAATAAAGATGTCTAATATTGACAAGATCATTATAAAATGTTGTTAGTTAACAAATTAATAATAATTAAGCCCTTTAGTAAATTGGGTGGAGCTCCACTGACTGGAAGCTCTTTGTCATATTTTGGAATCAATAATTGTGTTATAATAATGTTAAAAATCCCTGCTAATAGCATTGAGATTACCAATTAGTGGCCAAATAATATTACAGGATCATGCAGCCCAAACGAAGTAATCGTTAATTTAAAATACGGCGCGTACCCAGCCGTTAATCCTGACGGGTATGACTTCCCCAAGGATTTCATTGAACTGACTAGGAGGGAGCGGATTCACACGTTAGAACTTCTGTCTGATGGAAAGAACGTTAGCTATACGATAGAAAACCCGAAGCCAGGGATCTGGTACTCTTTAACTTATATAAAATGGGAGGATCCAAAGACTCAGAAAATTGTGCAGGAAGGTACGTATATACTTTATCTCTTTGTACCTGTAAAACTATACCTTTTCTGTGAACCAGTGATCGATAAATTAATACTTTTGGCCCATTTGTTCTGTGCTAAAATTACATAATATACATAGGAGTGCTTTTGTCTCATTGCAATAATCCCGATGCCTCTATACTGACGCCCGAATCCCGATGCTCCAACTCCGACTCCTCTATCCCGACGCCACATTACCGACGCTTCAATCCCGACGCCCCAAACCGTACGCATCAATCCCAACGGCTGTACACCGGCGCCTCTATCCCGACGCCCCTAAACCGACGCGCCGTGTTCTTCTAAGACCATTGGCCTGGTTATCTACTTGTTCCACTAGTATGAGTTTTTACACTTAGCTTTTACATTGAGTACCTATTGTCAATTTCCCATACCTATATTTTCTGAAAGCGCCCCAGACGTAACCGCTGCTGGCTAGCTTCTTTTTTGTACCTATTTTGCAATATAGCAATCTGTCGCATAAACAATAAGCCATTCAATTTACTAATTACTTATATATGTATCTGTATTTGCCATATTGACCTGTGTGCAGTCGTATCATTGGTCGACGCTCATTGGCTGGCTAACTAAAATAATGAATAGCAAGAATCGACAAGTTATAAACTCATACGACTACTGGCAAATAACAGGACCTGCTTACAATAAATAGTATATCTTTGATCTTAGCATTTTTAAATTACAGGTTTCGGTGCGGACTGCCAAACGGTACTGTACTCAGATTTACAAGTAAAATTAGAAGAGAATATAGTACAAATAGATTGTTACGCAGGCGTAACGTTAGATTATAATGTGCTACCAGTTGTTTTCAAGTGTATGTCACTAATGACAGGGGATGCAATCAGTTTGAATGTAAAAACCACAGCTTACCGAAAACTATACATCGGAGTTAATGCAATGTCTATTCCTACAGAAGACAATAATATCGTATATTGCTGCTTAGAAACCACAGCTAGTATCCAAGTAATCACTTTCATCCCTCATCCAGCAGTCTGGCATTATGTTCAAATAGGTAATATTGAAGGCGATGTGTCCAGACTTTCAGACTGCAAATCTCATAACGTCAGGTCAGATCTCGACGAGTGGACCAATCACACAATAATCGACCTTATACGCTTTGACAAAGGTCGATTTTTTTCATTCGATTACAGCCTACCTTCAAGTGGCCCGCATGACGAGATAAGTCTAATCAACGTAACTTCCTCTGAAATAAAGTCATTGAGATTCGAAATAAACCAGTTCGTGGATATTGGCGGATGTTTATTAATATCAGCGAGTCTTCTAATGAATTTGAGGTATTACGTGGGATACAGGAGAGAGTTAGAAAAACAATCTCTGTTAGCATTTACTCATGACAAACATTTCTTTAAAATCGTGATATGTATGGACATTGGTCATCCGAGCATTCCATTACACAGTGGTCACTGCATGTACAACGATAAGGTGACACCGGCATTGTTTGTTCTGAATACTATAGACTCTGATTCTATTTATGACAAGACGTATATCCCGTTTCCGGAAAGTGGGACGTGGTATCTGACTTTGAGGATATTCTGTGACGTAGCAGCAGTTCCCTGTAAGGCAATAGAAAACGGATCCATAAACTACGTTGATACTTTGGATAAAGGAGAAGATTCTAGTGTTATTTCCTCTGAGGACAATTATACTAATTGTGTGGGTACTTCAGAGTGCAGTGCGACCATAGTGCTGGTTGTAACGTCGATGTCCTGTGTGAATAGTAGGTGTAGTAATCACGGAGACTGTCGGCTGCATGCTTTCGGGGGATTAGTGATGTCCTTTTGCTCCTGTAATGAAGGTTATGGAAGTAAGTCGAATAGTTATTAAAATTAAACAGTAATTTAAAGTACACAATTCAATAAAAGAATGTGTAAAAATATGTAGGTACTATCCAACTGTTTCTAAGTGGCACACAAAACTAAGCCAATTAGCCTAATTTAGCTCGGTCATTCAGTCATACCAGGTATCAATAAGTTTGCTTTTCAGGCCATATGCTATCAATAAAATATTTTTTACTCATAATATCATTGAGCATAAATATAAATATAGGTACAAATGATGTATGCAGCCATTTTCTAATGAGTAATTATAGATATATCCTGTCAATTTTTCAGGTTGGGACTGCTCGGACAATACAAGAACAGATAGCAGAGCCTACATGCTGATGTCTGTTCTTCTCCTCACATTGAGTAATCTTTTCTTTCTCCTTTCCATTTACGTAGCTATCATACGTCTCTATTACACGGAAGCTGTAATGTACACATTCACTATGTTCTTCTCCACCTTTTACCACGCCTGTGATGCCCCAACTCAGGTTGCCTTTTGCATCATCCGAGGTAACGTTCTCCAATTCGGTGACTTCTACTGTGCAACTATCTCTTTCTGGTTTACACTACTGGCTATGTGCATTCTGAGCGACAAATTAAGGTCGTTTCTTCAACTAATTGGTGTTATATTTATGGCTATTTTACTTACATGGAATATGTTTTCTTTTGCGTCCTTTACATTTCCTGGAGTTGTAGGAATAATTATTTTAATCACATCCTGGTACTTCGATCACAGAAAAAATCGAACCATGAAGTATCGAAGGACTTATTATGTAGTTTATATGCCGATAGGTGTAATTTTATTGTTGTTTGGTTTCATTTGCTTTGCTTTTTTACAAACTCAAGAAAATTATAAGGTAGTACATTCTATTTGGCATATGATTGTAGCCTTAGGTATTGTGTTACTTTTACCTGATGTGAGACGCGGTCCTAACGTCAATGCGTTTACACCAAGTCCCATTAAATGGAAGGTAAATATTTGTAAATACTTTCGCAAATCTCAGCCACCTCCGGCGGCACCAGTCCAAACTCAGGAAACTTAAAGATTTCGTTTAAGGAAAATAAGTACTAACAATATGGTGGATTGGATTTTCCATTTATGTTTTAAAAATAATTATTGTTTTTTTATTAAGTTTTAAGTGGATACAATTAGTTAAAAGTCTATCATTTCTTTTAGTCATTCATCCACGTTTTTATCTAGTCCAGTGCACTATGTACATATTTTGTATACAGGATTTAATATTACGGAAGGCTATTATTCGGTAAATGTAGTGTAAGTTAGCTAGAATAGTGTAAATATTATTTTGTATGCTCTTTGAGCAAATCTCATTCTATATCTTCTTTTTTTTTTCTTTTTAAAAGACTACTCCCGCATTAGGAATTACTCCTGTGTCGCGGGGGACTTTACAAACATACAAACAACGGACACAAAGAACACCCAGACTTTTTTTTTTGTTGTATAGGGGGAAAATGAGCAGACGGGTCACCTGATGGTAAATGACTACCGCCGCCCATGGGCACCTGCAACTCGAGAGTCACAAGTGCGTTGCTGCCCTTCAAGGTGGGAGTAGGAGAAGAGGGTGAGGGGGGAAGAGTGGGAAGAGGGGGGAGAGGGGAAGGACGGGAATAAGGGAGAGGGAAGGGTTAGGGCCTCCGGTAACCTCACTCACGCGGCGAAATGCAATGCAAGCAGTTTTCTGTGAGGCCGTGGTAACGAGCGGAGTCGAGCCGGCCCATACGTGCCGAAGCATGGCTCTCCCACATATAAAATACTTGGGTGGGAATCGAACCCACGACCTATGGCATAGCAGTCAGGGTCACTAACCACTAGACCAACGAGCCAGTCATCTCATATCGGTAACTGACGAGTGTTTGTCCATGTAATGTATATTATTGTTAACCTTGTTTATTATGTATTTTTGATTCCATAGCATTTAATTTTTTTTTGGCATTATTATTTGCCACAAATGCCACAAAAATTGCTAAATCGCACATGTTAACTCGGAGTATCCCTCAAACAGAACTGAATATCCATCTCGCATTGCAACGCCTTTATGTAGTCATAAAAACATCTAACAGAAAGTTTGTGAATTGAGGCCTCCTTGACAGTGCGTCTTGCTTTAGAATTTTCCGCTGCAATGCTGGATATCAAAATCGTACTCCTGCAGCAGTTATATTCACCTCGCTATTTGTACTTCTGGGTTCTTAAATTGTAACAGCAATTTTAGTGGTCGGTACACAGGTGGAACCAGCATATACTTATTGAAGTGCTGCTATGTTTCAACCACGGAGAGCAGTTCCGTTCTCGTGACGCAGTAATGCCTTTCCGGTTTAGATAAAGACATGCTGAAGTACGTTATCACGTTTTCTTGATCGCCTTTCAGTTGCTACAACACACCGCCAATACCCGTACTAGCGTCTATTACATTGCGCTACGATACGCTCCGTTCACCGCGCCTTGTTTTTAAGTGTCTACTGTGACGAACTCTTTTTCCTGCTACACTCCTTCTGTTTACTCTGACTTCCGTGCTTGTTCTTCTGCTTATACTTATGTGCCTTTAAACTACAATCTATACTTCACAATTATACTACTGTATTACAAGTGTGGACATTTCATTTATACATCTTATGTACCTACATTGGTGACGTTGGTGCGAAGCCGGGGCGGGTTGCTGGTTATATTTACAATTACAAAACTAGAAAAAAAACTCAAGTAGATAGATGAAATTAAAATGTTGTAGGTGGGCAGCCCTTTTACGTGTTTACGTACCGTGCGGCTGTAAGTAATTATTTTAAAGACAGCACAGAGTCAAAATACTGGATAGATAATATTACCGTGCCATTATCTACGTAGAACTATTTTGGCACAAAATCAGATTGCACACAAATGTTTACCCTGTTGACTACTTTCATCTTTCACATTTTGTCACTGCCTCATTCTTCCGCCAATGTTGAGCGCATTTTCTCGCATATTAATCTTATGAAAAACAACGAAACAGGCTCTCTACTGAGTCAATCACAAGTCTATTATAGGTACACATATAAAAAGACAAGGCTTCGAAATTAATTCTAAAATGACCGTGGTTATGGTCAATGCCTATTGGCATTGGTTATTTGATGTAAGTTAGTTAAGTTAGTACTAAGTTTTTCGAAAAATAAACTTATTTGATTTATTCAAAATGTTTTTTTTCATTTTCCCGATTTTAGGTTTAAATATATCGATTTTTGTGGGCAGCTCCATGGATTCCGCACATTGATCCGAGACCACTGGTTTTGCTTATCTGTGGCAGATACATAGTATATTATCTATGACTCGGTATTATTATTTTAGTTTATGACAGTATTGACAGTTTATGTCGACTTCGACCGTCGATGCGCGGTCTGAACCGTGCGTTGCGAGTTGAGTGTATTAAAAATGATAAATATACTGAACACATTAAAAAAAATTGGAATTAATAAATAATTCTTATAAGTGATAGTAAAGGTTGCGCGCTTGGTTCTGGCACGTCTAGTAGGCAGGTAGGCGCAGTATCGTGACAATGAGAGTTTTATATATTTTTTTATTGTATGTGTTCACTGGCTCGATTAACTGTGACCAAGAAGCGGAGCAGGATGCGAACAGGAAGAGGATTATTGAGCAGTTAACAAGAACTCGCACAGTGATACTTGACGATTACCATTTGGTAACTAGACAAATAGCCACAGATGTCTTTATGTATAGAAGTTATCGCACAGTTTCTGTTGTGTTCTACCCCGTTATGAGGGATGTCACCGAAGCTCGCTTTACTTATCAATCAGAGGATCTTCATTTAAATAACATTGGTAGGTGACACTAACACTTTTGTTTTAAATCTTGGTTTTGCAGTCAGATGGCTGAAAAGTATCCTATCTCCAAACAAATAATTTTTAATATTCATGTCAAATATTCTGGCTGACTGAGTTTTTAATTATTTATCACTTGTATCTTCCATCACTTTTATCATAGTGTAATGACTGATATTAGAAACATTACTATTAATACAGAAGTACTATAGGCAAATTTATTGTTCAAAGTATTAATAAAACATAAAAAAATAAACACATCATCCCAAAAAATAAACATGAAACATTGTCCTGGTTCTCTCACTTGCTATTTCCAAATTTTTATAACTTTCAAAAATTAATAATTTTATTTTTTACTAGTAGTTCCCGCACAGCTTCGCTTGCATGTACATAATTATATATTTTGCGCAGAACCCTAATTCTTATTCCAAAATAAAAGTAATCCAAGTTACACCTTATACCACCAGCCATCTACCAGCGAAAGTCTCACGGAAATCGGTCCACCCGTTCCGGAGATTAGCCGGAACAAACAGACAGTCAAAAAAATGTAAAAACTAACTTTTAGGCAAATTACTGTATTAGCTTTAAAAAAGAAACTATTATTTTGACATTACAAACAGACACTTTAATTATATTTATTTGTATTGACAAGTGTTAATAATAAGATAAATATTATTTTAATAATATGAGTTTGTTTAGTATACAATAGTATACATTATCAGTGTGTAGTGAAAACTTCATACTTGCATTAAACATAATTTTACAGGAGAAAAAGAAAACTGTTTGGTGAAAAAAAAATTATGAAGTGTTTTTTTTTTTTTATAATAAAGAATACTAGTAACATGGGTTCACACATTACTAGTATTCATGTTAACCCCTCCAGCTAAGCTTAATATGCTTGTGTTAGGAGTGGGTTCACATCGGTAGTGCAATTGGTGGGGTTCGAACCCGCAACCGCTTGATCGCAAGTCCGACGCCTTAGCCATTACGCTACCGCCGCCATAAGTGTAAATGTATGCTCTTCTGTTTAATTAAAATTACTATAGTATCTTTTAGGCTATAAAATAAATAAGTGATTTTTATGAGCATTAAGAGGTTCCAGAGGATATATGATATTTTCATAGTAAAATATTATAAGTATGTAAAGGTAGTGCCCACAAGATTTGACTATATAAAGCAACTTGTTAATCAATATCCTTTCCAGTTATTTAAAAAAACTAAATCGTAACATCCTAAATAAATGTTATTTAAATGCCTTGCATAGACATTGTCAGGGGGACATAGGGCAACCGCAGGAAATACAAACAATCACAGCTGATAGGATCTGGAGGATTCTCTGAGCCATAAGTCTGAGCAGTGAACTGTAAAGCAAAAGTGCGCTACAAAAGACCAATACTAATGACTGCACGGATGGCGCAATGGTTTAAGTGGTCACCTCATCACTTTCACAAATATTTGTCCCGAGTCTGGGTATTCTTTGTGTCCGTTGTTTGAATGTTTGTGAAGCTCCCCGCGCCACAAGAATATTCCTAATGCGGGAGTTGCCTTTTAAAAAAAAAAAAAAGAAATAATGGTCGAGGTAGCACTAGAGTCTTAAAATAATAATAGGGTACTTTTCTCTCAGAAAAAAATACTTTTGATGAGTAATAACAAAATAACATACAATGCGAAGTTGCGGGCACAAGCTAGTCTTAAAAATCATATGAAAAACTATTATATGAAAATCACCGAGTTTTTTAAACCAAACTCTCCATTTGGATGTGTTTCCCGAAGCTTTCATTATGTTTGATACTTTTTAGTCGCATTAGTAGCATCTCAGAGCTGTACACGTTCATTTTATTGATGCATTATGAAGTGTTCTGCCCAGAAAACAAATAAAAAAAAAATTTATTGGCGCTTTACGAGGTTTTCGCTGCAAAATGACAGTATATAGTTGAAATTCAGACAAAATCTTTTAATAAATGTAACGTGTGCACTACATTTTCAAATTTTATATATGAGAATAATATTTAAATGTGATTTATTTAAAATATGGCAATCAATTTATAACTTCGCATCTACTAGTTCTGCTATGGAGACCTTCCTGCTCCTGTTTGTATGTACTCTGAGTTCATCACATCACAGTTATAAATGCAATAATTGTGTATAACATTGCTGTGTGTATATTACTATAAATACCTAGATAATCTTGTTCTATAATCTGGGTAGCAAACAGGACAATGCAATCATTTAATATAAGTTGTTGTTGCATTGATCAGCACAATGCATGCACTAATTTTAGCACTTACTGAATGAGCCTTCTAACACCCACTTGATGCATTTTGTAGCCACAAATGTACTGTTACTGCAAAGCAATATATTATAAAATACATTTATTTCAGGTTTTATGATTTAACTATCGAGCTTGATATTTTTTTTTACATAAAACCAAGTTGTTAAAAGGGCACACATGACACAGCCCGCTTGAACTTAATCATCTTTAATATCAGAAATAGAGCGGAGTACTACTGGTTATTTGTTGTACAGAAACTTGCTGACTTTACTTCCTACATTGGTGATGAAAAGAGTAAAATATTGGCTAGGAAGTAGAACAATTTTAATGTATTTAAGAAAATAGGATACACTAATCTACCTATCTAATGATTATTGTTATGACATGAACATTCCTCAATAAATGCAAAAATAATTTTGCAAATGGGACTGGTAGAACCCAACATTAGTACATTCAAACAACCAAACAAACAGCATAAAGTAAAAGTAGCTTTAAGAGTTAACGCTCTTTGACTGTACGTTTTTTGTGAGACCAATAGATACTTAGAATAGGTAGCAAAAATTGTTAGGTGTTATGAGTACCTACTTACTCGATAGTGTACTGGTTGGATTTGCAACCGCCACCACACGATCGCAAGTCCGATGTTTAGGCCATTACCGCCACTAAATTCAGGAAATTAAGAAAAGCTGCAGGAATTTTCAATGAGATATTGAAAATTACTGCTTACACTTTCCAATCCATCCGTATAAGCAATATCGTTTTTATCCCCTTCTAACCTACATTTTTCTTTTAATATACTCCCATTTTTCATTTCTAAAGTACGCCGTTGCAGGCAATAGGCTTGCCCCCTAAGGCGTTAATGGGACCAAATTATGATTAGCAAGATGTTGGTGTTTAATACGCCTCTCCTACCCCTTCGGGGATACAAGCCTTAATGTATGTATGTATGTAAGTTG
This sequence comes from Euplagia quadripunctaria, assembly GCA_963859945.1. Taxonomy (NCBI): domain Eukaryota; kingdom Metazoa; phylum Arthropoda; class Insecta; order Lepidoptera; family Erebidae; genus Euplagia; species Euplagia quadripunctaria. The sequence continues at coordinate 17,016,688 of OY982577.1, read as the reverse complement.
AAGGACGTGGTACAACAGAAGAATTGTACTCGAATAACTTCACGCCTTCCGTAGTACCTCCACCCTGCAGAAGATCGCAGTTACTCAGCTTGATTATCATTTAGTAGGGTCGACTGTTACAGTTCCCGCTTACCATTAAGCTAGCCTTGTGCTGCTTTGCCATTAGGATAGCCTTGTTCTTGTTTGCCACAATCTAGACCCAGAAGGGTTTATGACCTCCCTCGACAGGGTCTATGCCCCTGGTAGTGGGTGTAATTTCTATAAAAGCATGTTTAAATCATTCGTCGTGGTTACCTCAAAGAGTCTCGCTCAATAGTATGTTACAAAATCTAAATATACCTATTCACTTAAGTGTGTAAAACGTACGTTCAATATTTGGTCATGGAACCACACTTGACCTTTCCGAATCGTACTGTATTTATCGCCTTTTTGACGTCAAAAATTACGATGATAAACGAGAAGTTACGCTAGTGAAATGCTAAGTTTCTGATTTTATTATGAAATTTTAAGGTACCTACTTAGGTACCTAACAATTTATCGGAAATCAAGTTATTTATCAATTAAATTTTTTGATAAAGTTATCTTATCAATATGATTGATTGCGTTTAAGTGCATAAGTATACAGAGGATTTTCCTGGAAATCCGAATACATAAAATATTCGGATCTAAAACGTATATTCCGGAAACATTCTTCGGAAGTATTGGATAGGATAGGTCAGGTTTCCACAGGCACAAAAAAAAAAACGACAAAGCGCGTATTTTGCGTTGGTGGGAATAAAAGCTATTCGTTCCACCCTAACTCCCCAAAGAGTCCCAGTAACCCCTTTACGTTACTGACGATCTCGGAGAGGTACTTAGCCTGGTATTTTGCAACCCCCTGACAGTCCAACAGTACATGGGTTGCTGTTTCCTAGCACCTATAGCAGAAAGTTGTTTGTTTACCTTCCTTCCAGTGACAGCTGCAGCTGCCATGGAGATACCCAGACATTCGGCCCAGTATGTGTTATGGGTACCTAGAGTGGCTGTTGTTTTTATATTTAGGTCCTCCGAAAAGACCCCAGAGCCAGTGCCATACCTTGTTTTGGAGCCGTCAGTGAAGATCCTGAGCTCACGAGTGTCCAGACCCTCGATCCTCGTGTAATTGGATTCTATATTTTTTGTCAATTACGAATTGTTTAGGGATCCGGTCGTTTGTGCCCATCGCAATCGGTATGTCCTTGGAAATCTCCAATATCACCGTATGTGGGCTCTCGTTGTACCTCCACAGGTATAGCGTCCTTAGCCTTGTCGCAGCTAGAGCTGCTTCCTGTTGTATATATAGGTGCAGAAGAGCTAGATCCAGCATGACTTCCAGGGTCGCAGTTGGTGTGGTCCTCATGCAGCCTGTAATCGCCGTGCATGCTAGCTTCAGGAATTTTTGTAGTTGGTTCTCCATGGTGGTCAGCTTAACTCGAGGCCACTACACGATGGAACCGTATAAAATAACCGGGCGGATCACTGTGATATGCAGCCATAAGATGATCTTGGGGGACAGACCTCAGCGTCTGCCGATCATCCCCTTGCACTGCCAGAAAATGATAAAAATAAAATTTTTGTCTGTCTGTCTGTTTGTTCCGGCTAAAATCGGGAATGGGTGGACTGATTTCCACGGGCATTTCACTGGCAGATAGCTGGTGTTATAAGGAGTAACTTAGACTACTTTTATTTTGGAAAAGAATTAGGGTTCCGCGCAAAATATATAAATAAGTATGAAATGCTAATCATGTAATAAACATTTGCTTAAGTTTAAAATAAGTTAAAATGGGCTCAAATTTGTCCTAATAAACTTTTACTACTAATTTAATGTTACATTTAATTACGGCGTTTTCCTGACTTGGCCCTGTCTTTACATACATTTTTGGCTTCATCCACAAAAAACTTAAAATGGGAGAATGCTTGAGAAGAACAAAGGTTCTTCTCATGCATTCTCCCATTTTAACTTTTTTTTTACTAATAATCTCTTAAAATAAAATAACATATTTATTTTAACCTTTGGCAATGCAATTAGAAACTGAAACGTAACTAAAATAAAACATTTTAGTCTAAATAAAATCGTCTTCTTAACAAATAATTCTTTCAAAATAAAACCGACTTCAACAAAAAAACTATTCCATAAAAGACTTATATATGGTTTTCTCATGGATGCCATTGTCAGAACTGGACCAAATTGAAATGGGACTACAGGGGAAGCACCAGCTTTCAAATAAAAAGGTCAAGAATCATCAGGTAATAATCAATACAAATAAATAGAATTGACCAGTCCACTCGTGACCACGATCGGTGCAATTCGATCGAAACGTCGGGGCAACAAGAGGTATTGTACCTTTTAAATATTATCGCGATTAAGTCCGGAATTACACACCTAATATGTATCAAAGTCGCAAAAGTTTAAAAACAATTAATAAAATTGAAGTGTCTGATTGTAATGTCAACATAATAGTTTTATTATAAGTTCATATAGTTATTTGCTCGATACCTATGCTTAAAAATCAGTTTTAAACATTTTTGTGTGTCTGTCTGTTTGTTCCGGCTAATCCGGATTTCCACGGGACTTCACTGGCATATAGCTGGTGTTATAAGGAGTAACTTAGGCTGCTTTTATTGTGGAAATAGACTTAGAGTTCTGCGCAAAATATATAAATATGTACATGCGAGCGAAGCCGCGCGGGAACTGCTAGTAATTCAAATTAGTAAGGTACGTAAAAAAATGTATTCAATTGGAGTTATTGCTCCTCCGTCCACGGTTTTGCCCGCTGTAATGAACAGCTTCTTCCTTACCGAAACCGTCAAGATCCACGTTGACGCCAGGGTATACAGAAGGAATAAGTTTTTGCCGCTCTGCCACGGCCCAGTAATGATCAGGTAAAAGTGTCATGGGTCATGGGTCTGTATTCCATATGCATTAAAAGAGGGCTCTAACTTTTCACTGCCGGTAAACTTATTGGTACATGGGCCTTATCGTCTTGAAGGGAACAAATACTTGCTGCGGTCCCAGAAGCGACGCGAGAGATTCCAAGGACCGAATTGTAGCAGTGCAGAATTCTCTGTCGCCGTACTTTTGATGATGATTGTGGTCTTGCTAACTTTACAGGTACGATGCGTACGTGCCTCCTTCCCTCTCAGCTGACGATGCAAATTTTTCTCTTTTGAGGACATTACAGTATGAACTCACTTTAACAACACTGACTACAGCAATGTGCTTTTGCGTAAACACTAACGAATATTGACAACGAAAATAAGTGAAAATGTCGTACAATACAATCATGGGATTCCCCGTAAAACATAAACGGAAAGGGTTGCCAACTTCGGCGATTTTAATCCCCTAGTTTTTTATTTAAATAAAAAAAAAATAACGTAACGCGTTGTTTGAAGCTCCCTCCCTATCGTAACGTTTTGAAAGACCCTCCCTCTCCCCAAATTGTGTTACGTAATAATTGAACGCCCCCTTACGATTTCACATCAAATGTTCGTTTACGAGCAGTTGACGTCAATATAATACATACAATTTATAAGAATGGATCAAATTGGACGTTTATACACATGAACATGAACAATTTGAGATATTTTTCTGAAACTTGTCAAATACTAACTAAATTCATATTAACTATACCGAGCCGGGCGTAAAAATATCGGTCCCTATTTTTTCTCGGCCTGGTCACTTCTAAATGTTACACTGGGCCTCATCTTCGCAATAGCATGGGGTGCCTCGCCCCGGCGTAACATGATTCATTCCTAAACGAACAAAATAATCAAGCTATTTTACTTTTTCAGTGTATTTTCCTTTAACTGGGGTTACAGTATTTAGCCAACGACAGGTCGGTTTGGGTTTTGGGCGCTTATTTGTTATATGTATAATATAATTATAATCTGACGGAACAGACTTTAGACATACGAACTGGGTTTACGAGTGAACAAATAGATAAGTATTATCGTTATCGCAAATGACGTATAATATAATGAATTGCTCACAGGTTTTTAATTTACAATTCCATTAACATTTTATCAATTAGAGTGCTTCAATCAAATAGCTAATTTGCTATCGATTCGTATTGAAAATAGGCCATTGTTAAGAGCGCTCGTAATTACTTCTCTAGATGTAATTGTGTAACGTGATCTATTTCTACATGGCGTAGCCTCAGCAAGGGTAGTTGTGAAATCGGTTTGCAATTTATTATTGTTAATAATTGAATATTGCAACAGGACCATAAGTAACCGTGTAGAACTTAATCGGATATAGCTCTATCCTACGCAATGAAAAGGAACATCGAAGTTTACCTTAACTCGTGTTCCTCCGCCAAAAAAATTAAAAACTGGCTCTTCAATACCTTGAAAGCAGATTCTATTTCAACATTAAACCATCGAATATCCACCCAAAATCTACAAAAAAAAAAATTGGTTGTCTGTAAAGTCGGTTTACGGATGACGTGATAACGTCATAAGAAAATACAATATTTTCAAACTCTGGTTAAAAACATTAATTTTATTTTATCTTAATTCTTAAAATGCAAGAACTAATTACCTTTTTGCCGCAATTGTTGTTCTAATAAACAATGAAAACCACATTAACTTTTCACTTCACTTTATAAACAGTTGACAAAACAGGTTTAGGTTGTGTGCTGTCGCTGTCTCTCTTCTACTCGGACGCATCGGCCGATGGAGTGGAAGAGAGATAGATGCGTCACAAGCCGAACGCTTAGGCCGATCGTACCTCTCTATCGCTTGTTCCGCGTTCTCGCTTACACGCTCGGCTCAGGCGGAACGTGACAATTTTTCGTGCGTGCAGCCGGCGTTCATCGATTTACAAGACGTTATAACATCAAAAAATTATGTTTTACAATGTGCTGCTCAATACGCAATTTTCTGCGCTACTCTGGATTCAGATGTCTTGCATACTTGACTGCACTTGTCTATGCAGAAGGTGAAAAAAGTTTCACGAACTGTCTAAGCGGATGCTGTACCATGATCAGTGAAATCCCCTTGAATTTCCAGTGCAATGACTCCAATCCTGTCTAGGAATTTTTAGCATTCCTGAATTTCGAGTACCTATTATTCGGTTGTTTTAGAAACCACGTCCTACAGTTAACATAATTATATACCTTCATGCTAATTAACAGTCAATACAGTTACATCCTGTTATTGCATATTAGGATGAGAATAAAAATAAACTATACTTATATAGTATGGAATAAATCATTACGCATTGCATTCGAATACCAAACTGCTCAACATTGCTTACTAACATTCTGATATAAATTTAGCAATCAATATACGGTAAGTATTCGCAGAATAACTGCAAGGTAACGCTGCTTTTAGTAATCAAGACTGCTTGACAATAATTTATTCAATCATTGTTTATATTAAGCTCCATTTATATTTATCAATCAATTTTCTTTAAAAAGATTTAGCTATTAACTTGTCTTCATTCTCCCGATTGAGGGTGCAATTCAGTTTGAATTGAGTTCCATCTCCATCCATCCATCCATCCATCAGTCATAATTGATTTTTTATCGGAGGTTGTAATTCGCTGTTTAATTTCACGTCGTTGCATTTCAGAATTGACGCAAGCATGGTTAGACCACTGTTGCTCAGGGATTAATCTAATACTTAGTACACATACCTAACCAGATCCTCTTCTTTTTTTTTATAGTATTGGGGGCAAACGAGCAGACGGGTCACCTGATGGTAAAAGACTACCGCCGCCCATGGGCATCTGTAACTCGAGAGTCACAAGTGCGTTGCCGCCCTTTAAGGTGGGAGTAGGAGAAGAGGGGGAGGGGGAAAAGTGGGAAGAGGAGAGAGGAGGGAGAGGGGAAGGACGGAAATAGGAGAGAGAGAAGGGTTAGGGCCTCCGTTAACTTCACTCACGCGGCGAAATGCAATGCAAGCATTGCTTCACTGTCGGTTTTCTGTGAGGCCGTGGTATCGAGCGGAGTCGAGCCGGCCCATACGTGCCGAAGCATGGCTCTCCCACGTAAGAGTCTCTTATAACAATAATTATGAATAATTTAAATCTCTAACAAGTGTGGGTTAATAATTTATTTTTATGTAGACTAGGTACTTAAACTATGGAACGCTAACTTGTAGTAAACTCTGTTCGTGCTCACTGTCCTGCAAGACAGGTTTTAAAGCCTCTACTGAACGGCGAGCCAAAGTGGAGTGCTGACCAGTTTAGCTTATCCACTATTGCTAGAGTCACCCCACGGAGTCGGCGTCCCTCACGCCGAGCGGCAGGCCGTCTGTTATTTAGGCCTTCATTTCATTTATGATAGTTTGATTAAATACTCGAAGGCGATAAGGTTAGACTTCTTCATATTTACATGCTAAATTATAAAATAACCTAAGGCAAGGCCAGACATTATTTATTTTGTCTTATCCAGCAGTGCCTATAGGCAGGCTATCCCTAGGTTAATTTCTTTTTTTCACATTTAGACATATAATACTGATGTATAAAATGTTTATTTATTATTAGAATCTCCAACAAAAGATATACACAATTAATGATATTGACTGACAACAAGGGGTTTTGAGTGTGTCCGTTATGTTAGCGTACACAAGAGCTATATCGAGTTGGTTACTATGCCATTAAACTCTGTGTAAATACTGCCTAATTAGTGTAAAAATAAAAAAAAAGACTTTTCCTCTTTAGTCTAGGAAATAAACACCAATTTCACTGTGTACGCTGGCGTCACGATCAAGCTAGCGTACACATGGCCGTACTCGAAAACTGCTAATTGTAAAGCAACAGAGTTTACACACAAAAATAGTGCTCTAATACTTCTCCCGCTATGCAAAATTTCATAACGATTGCTCTTGTAGGAACAGAGATATTGAACAAGACTTTTCAATGCCATTCGGAGCTGGCGTTATGGCAGCGTACACATAATAGTTCTTATAGAAAGGGAACTTTTCTTTTAATAAATGCTATATGTATAAATAGTGCGTGAAATTCTGCCTCTATGAGTGTAAATGCTTTATGACAATTCGCAGTGGAATAATCAAAAAATCTATGTTAATTTCTGTTCATAGTACAGGTACAGATATGCTCAAAAGTGATTTGTCAAGTTTTTTAAAATACAGAACTAAAACTGAAACGTGATGAAATACTGAACTAGGAGGATATTCATTTTATTAATTTGTAGATATAGTTCTGAGTGAAAATGAAATAATTGGAAAAATTCAAATAAATAGCTAACATAACGGACACGTTTTGAGTTGTACTCTTTCACTTACAGGAGACCACAGCAAGCACAATGACAGTATCAACTAGGCCAACACATTATTCAACATTAAATGTATGGTAGCCTTGTAGTTACACAAAGCTGTGTAAAAAATACAAATGTTCGGTTACTAGAAACGAATGATCTTTGTCGAAAAATAGAATACTTGAGTAGCTTTTCATACTGACTTTTTTATTTCAGCAACAAAAATCAATGCAGATATAAAACCCGCAGATTATTCCACAATTTTAGCGTCATACTAATTCCACAACCTAGCGTTCTCTAGAGACTACAGCATGGGGTTTTCACAGAAAAAGGGTTTCTACAGTTTAGCAAACGTCTATAGGTTACGACAACTATCTGGCAGGCCGTATACTTGTTTGCCATATCAGCATATCTGTTAGAACCATACTTGTGCCTATGCTCAAACTCATAAACTTATGCAAGTATTAAGCATGTTATATGTAAACCACTACTTGCTTATATAATATAGCTGCACTTAAGTAATGTGATGTGAATAACGCCTATGTTAAATTTTTTGATATAACGGTCGCCATTACATTGCACCAGGTAGTCGTGACAGTCGTCTGATCGTCTCCCCGCAAGCTATGAGTTAAGTCGTGTTATAATTTAAGTAAATGTTTTTTTGCAATATTTTTTAATGGTACCAGTATGTATTAGAAATATCAGAATTTCATTCAATCCAACAAGAACCAATGAATTAACGCGATTATGTAGTGTGCCTAAATTACATACCTTACAATTGCCTGACGTTACGTTCGTGGTCGCGGACTGACTCTATTGTGACTATATTTCAGAGGCTATATTTAATAATTTGTAACGTCTATATTTATGCTTATTAAAACAAAGACTCCGGTTGATTCCAGTCTACCAGTGACCACAATCGATTCAAGTCGATCAAAACGTCAAGTGTGCACAAACTACTAAAGTTTAAATTTATTTAAAAACGTTAACGTTCATAAGTTTGACTTGGGGGCTTAAATGTCAATGTTATGGCAGTTAATGGCAGTTATCCATAATTTGATTAAAATGAAAAATAACAAAACTAGAAAATTACAACAAATCCAATAAAACTAAAATTATAAATTGATCTGAATTGGGTTGCTTTTTGGTAGTGTAAGTTAGGTGGGCTAACCTTTAAATCGTTATGAAGTATAATTCCATTCCGGTTAAGAAACCGGAATGGAATTAGACTTCATGATAGTTTGTTTTTTTTCTATGTATAAAACCGTTCTTCAGTAGTTTGTTTTTATTTTCTTTTGCTACTTAGTATAAACTAAGTAGGTACTACATTAAAGTTGTTAATATTCTAAAACCCCTTCAACTCATCTTGTAGTATTATGGCCAGTATGTTCAAATTAAAGTAACCTTAATAATCTATATTCTTATCAGTAACTCCGATTGCTGTAGGGTTTCCGAATGCAATTATTACAATTAACCTTATCTACTGTTTTTTAATTACAGGATCATGCAGTCCACGACAAGTAATAGTAAATTTAAAACACGGCTCGTACCCAGCCGTTAATCCTGACGGGTACGAATTCCCTAAGGATTTTATAAAATCAAGCAGAAGGGAGCGGATCCACACGCTGGAACTACTGTCGGATGGAAGGAACATCAGCTATTCGATTGAGAGTCCGAAGCCAGGGAACTGGTACGCTCTTGTTTACATAGAATGGGAGGATCCGAGAACACAGAACGTTGAGCAGCAAGGTATGTACGTTAATTTAATCCATAACCCTAGTTTCTGATAAATCTAGCGATGTAGGTACATATTTGTCGTGCGACGTTTAAGCTTTTAGCCGCCATCTTAAACAAATTATACATAGTTAAAAAAAAAAACTAAAAATCACGCTTTAATAGCAAAACGAACTAAGCAGAAAATATTTTTAAATATGAAGAGTTTTTCTACAGCGATATAAAGTCCACTGTTTCGTTATAATTAAAAAGCCTAATAAGCTTAAAATAAGAATTAAGTTAACAAAGTAATTAATTTGATTAAAACTACGATGAAAGATTCCGTTATATAGAGAAAGATACAGGCCAAGTTATTATAAATATTGTAAAAAAACATGTAAGTATTCCCCAAGTTGTTTCATTGCCTTGGCCAGTATTTTGTTTTATTCCCACCAGAAACCCTATCAGAAGATATAACGAAAACCCAATGTCCAAGTCCATTTTAATAATAATAGTCATGCTTTAAGAGATAGAAGAGTTATCTAGACGTCGAATTCTGGCGCGAAGTTCTCTATATAACCTTCACGTTGACTCTGCAAGCCCGTTACGGTTACATTTTAAGAAATAGTACATACTATTACCAAATTTCGAAAAATAAGTACTGTCTCTGATCTCTTACATAGATACTTTTCAATGTGAATTTGGTTAATGGGGCTCTTATTGATTTAATTTGGCCAACCTTTTAACGCTCATCTTTATTTCACGCAACCTCAGCTAGTGGACAAGCGTAGGGTTGGTAGGGACTCTCCATATTTATTACATTTTATAACTTGTTATGTTATATTTAAAAAAAAAGAAACGGACAAGTGCGAGTCTGACTCGTGCACCGAGCGTTCCGTAAACAAACAAACTTCTATGTAGATAGTACGTCCATCTCGGGAGTCATTTTCTAAGATTTTTGCCCGACTCTTCGAAAGTCAACTTTCCAACGCAAAATATAAGTTTGTAATCACAGAAACGACATAAAATTAACGACTTTCGGAATTTTTCCTTTACTTGTGCTGTTGAAGAAGCAAGGTCGGCTTCTTACCAAATTTTAGATCCTGATTGTAGACCCTCCAAAAACCCTGATTATAGTCAATGGAAAGTACCCTACCCTATAGGTTTTGATTTACCTGCGAAATGTTCAAATTTGTTAAATTCTACGGCTTAATGGTCGTATCTTTTGATTGCGTTGACTTAGAAGCTTGATTTTTCACAGCTTCAAGGGACCACTGACAAGTATTTCATGTAAATTTCAACTTGATACCTCCACAGGTTCCTGAGGAAAAGGGTCTTGACAGACAGCTAGACAGATAAAACAACAAATTGTCGACTTTCGGATTTTTTCCTTTACTTGTGCTGTGAGACCTTGCTTCTTATCAAAGTCACGGTGCCGTGGGAATATCCAGGCCCTCCAGCTATATTCCAAGTTTCATCGCAATCGGTTTAATAGTTTTTGCGTGAAAGAGTAACAAACGTCCATACATCCTCACAAACTTTTACGTTTATAATATTTCGGCTAGGTGCAGGCGTCTCTCATCCGTTCTCTTTATGGGCCAACTTTCAGATCCGTACAGGACGGCACACGTTCACTAAGTATGTATCTATAAATATTCTTATTATCTAGTGGCAGCGACATCAAAATCGGTAATAAATTTGCCTTTGTTCTGATACTTTACTTCCATGGTCTTGTTTTAAATATTCAGCAGAGAGGTGACCATAATTTGTTTAATTAATCAGTATCTCAGAGTTAACGTTTACCTACATATCTCCGAAATATATTTTAAGAGTAAATTATAATTTACTCACAATATATATTTCGGAGTGAATACGTGTAAAAAGACTGGAAATATACAAACGAATTAACAACCATTTGGTTTAATATCCATTAGTATTGGCAAATCTGTTTAAACTCAACACTCACAGAAGATTCGATAACCATGAAACTTTTAAACTAACAAACAAGTTACCAAATAGACTGTGAATGCCATTCTCAACTAATTCCTGAACTTTTATCAAATATTTAAAAAAATCTGATTTGGGTACAATAAATATAAGATTTAAATCCGTTGTGTAGTATTTAAATTTGGATAAACTTTTCTTCGAACGATTAACTAGATCGTATTGGACAACACTATGTACATCCTACATACCTAAAACCACTTAGTTGTTATTACTAGCGTATAGAGTAGACACCGCGAAGAAAAAGTTTGTAACGCGAACTGCGGTCTCTGCATCGCAGTGAAAACAAATCTTTGTAGCAGTTCGGTTGGGCGTAAACGCCATGAAAATCTCGGCGCTTAGGACCTTACGCTCGCGAGAAAACTACAACTCAAAAACGATCGAGCGCTGCTTGTTACTACTGTAGGATTTGACTACGAATTATTGTTTTAGCGCTGCAGCGCATTTTAGTTTTAATTCAAATAAAAACGGAACATGTATTTTGTTCTGAGTGGCTTCCCTAGTACATAATATCTCGATGCCTAAAACCCCAAAACGTACTCTGCTGATTATGATAGTGATAAACATGGGTATCTTTAATCATCATGTTGTACAATAGTAGCTAAGTATAGATATGCATAGTAGCCAACATTGGCTCTGAACAATCTTATCAGTTTAACAGATGTGATACAACGCCTGTCAGCATTGGTTAATTGATGACCTCCATCCCGGGAGCGCTTCGCGTTCTCAACAAATTAGCATTAGCTGTAATAAAGAGAACTATTAGAAATAGCGATGATCAATATTGTACCTTCTACACGATGGTTCCCGTCACGGTGGACTACGGACCAGTGGACCAACTTATCACTACATATTATAAAACAAAGTTCCCCGCCGCGTCTGTCTGTCTGTCTGTTCGCGATAAACTCAAAAACTACTGAACGGATTTTCATGCGGTTTTCACTAATGGATAGAGTGATTCATGAGGAAGGTTTAGGTGTGTAATTTGTTAAGATTTTGTGAAAATTGATGGAAATATGTTGATGATTGTTGAAGATGTCTCTGCTACCCGTGCGAAGCCGGGTCGGGTTGCTAGTCTATACTAATATTAAGCTGAATAATTTTTTGTTTGTTGGTTTAAACGCGCTAATCTCTGAAACTACCAGTCGGATTTGAAGAATTTTTGTATAGGCTATCTAGCTATTAAGCTACACCTCTCAGGTAGACTTAAATATTGATTTTTGTTAAGCAAGTCGGAAGAAAAAGTTCTCCCGAACAGCTTAAGCCGCGTGCACTGGCGTTATGGTTAGTGATACGTAAATACAATGTTCTATAAAAATATATGTTTAATACATCTTTTAAAAGACTCCGAAATACCATACGGGTGCGATACCCGCATATGCATAAGCCACAATAAGATATTTTGTGACAAAAAAATATGTATTGACAATTAAAAAGTGATTTATCAGTACTTATAAACAAAAGTTACTTCATTATTAAGACAATTTTATGAAGATGAATTTTGCCCTTTATACATAGGCTGCACTAAAAGTATCGGGAATGGAATATTTCCACTATTTCTATCATATTAAAATCTTTTTAATTGAAAACTCCTTGGTTTTAAAAATCGAATACTATATATTTATTTAAAAAAAAAGATTCTCGGTCTTCTCACAAGGTCTTCTCAAACTTGTTTAGTCGTTGAGAAAATGGAATTGACTCGAGAAAATTCAAGGGCGATGATTTATTATGACTTTCGAAGCGGTTTGACACAAAAACAGTGTGTTGACCGGATGCTTTCTGCATTTGGTGATGAAGCCCCATCCAAAACCACAATTTATCGCTGGTTTGCTGAATTTCAACGTGGACGTGTCAAGCTCAGTGATGATCCCCGTCAAGGTCGTCCAAAAACTGCAGTCACCCAAGAAAGCTGATTGAGGAAGATCGACATGTGACATACCGCGAAATTCAGGCAAATTTAGACATTGGCATGAGTCAAATACAAATAATCTTGCATGAACAATTAGGTGTAAAAAAGTTGTTTTCCCGATGGATACCGCATTTGCTCTGTGAAGAGCAAAAAGCGGCTCGCGTTACTTGGTGCGTCAGAACTCTTGAAAGATTCCACGCAGGATCCTCAAATGCTGTATACAACATTGTATCAGGTGACGAATCCTGGCTATACGCGTACGAACCCGAAACAAAAGCCAGTCACGAGTTTGGGTGTTCGAAAATGAGTTAAAGCCAACTAAAATTGTTCGTTCACGGAGTGTTGCAAAAAAAATGGTGGCCACGTTTCTCTCCAAAACCGGCCATGTTGCGACTATTCCTCTTGAGGGAATTTCCGAACTCCGTAAAGAGAACTGCAACCGCCGCATCATCCTGGAGGATCCATCACGACAATGCGAGTTCTCACACCGCGCACAGAACAAAAGAGTTTTTAGAACAAGAAAACATAGAATTATTAGACCATCCGCGTACAGTCCCGACCTAAGCCCTAATGATTTCTATACTTTCCCTAAAATAAAGAATAAATTGCGTGGTCAGAGATTTTCATCACCTGAAGAAGCTGTGGACGCCTACAAAACGGCCATTTTGGAGACCCCAACTTCCGAATGGAACGGTTGCTTCAATGATTGGTTCCATCGTATGGAAAATGTGTCAAATTTCGCGGAGAATACTTCGAAAAGCAATAAATTCATTTTTAAATAGTAATGTTGTGTCACTTCCTTGATTCAGGAAATTTTCAGTGTAGCCCTCGTAGCATATTATTTAGACGCATAGTTTAGGAGACAATAGAAAATTAAAATAATCCAACACTCGCATCGAGTCTATAACTATAGCGGCCGTGTAACGCATGACAGTTTTTTTTTATCGCGTGGAAACCCACACGGGTCATCTCCTCACCGGGGCTAACGGTGCAGTGGTATGTCGGAATCGAACCAACTAAAACCACTCGGTGTTTCGTTACAAGTGAGTCTGTGGCAAGGGACTCAGGTATATCCTAGGAAGGAAGTCCCCGAAAACCCCGGCTGACCTTAGTTGCCTCTTGAACAGGAGGGCCTTGCCTTCCTTCCAGTTTGGAAAGGCGCGCGCAGAACACGTCACGCTACCGTCTGAGGCCTGTTTCTGCTAGCTATTAGGATAATGGGTAGGTGACGTATACCGGCCCTTGGTCGCCCGGAGAGAAACAAGCATTGCAAAGAATAGACGAACTGTTAACGCCTCCATGCTAAGAAAATGTTGAAAATGTTCTAAAAATATTTTGAAGTACTCAGTGATATCTTTTAAATTTCGTAGGTGAAACCGCAGGGCACAGCTAGTACATAATATAATAAAAATATTCTGGGTGTGTTGCGTACACTGCGCTGTTTGGATCCCAACTAAGCATAGCTCATACTACTGCTTGTAGAAGACGGATAAACTAACACAGTTGTTTTCACGACTGCTCAAAAAAGGAGTGTATAGTTTTCAAGGTTCATGTTTCTAAGGTAGACTGGTAGAGCTTTAAGTCCGCCATTGTACAATTTCTTTTTTGCATATTGTGTCAAAAAAAAATGTAGATCGAAAAACAGTCACGTCACGTCGAAACGCCGTCACAGTAAACGGGTAACGGTCAACGGTTCACGGTAACCGTTTACTGTGACGGCGTAAAATTCACACTGAACGCGTGCGTGTTCCCTATTTACGGAGCCACTAAGTAGCAGTCGTCCGGCATAGTTACATTATTTATGCTACAGGGTCAAGTGACCCAGACCTTACATAAGTCAATATTTATATAAAAAACAAGATATCGCTTAAATTGAGATAAGGTTTCCTAATAATATATAGTTCTCACTTACTACTTAATAATTGCGGGTCATGTGTAGGTACCCGATATAGTTAATTATAGCACGTGTATATATAGTTAATTATAGCACCTAACGCGAAGGGATGAGCAAAATGTGGTAAAGAGAGATTTATGCATGGAAATTGACGGATGCAGAGCAGAGGACAACCACAGAAGAAGGATAGCCTGCGTGAAAGAGGATAAGTTTAGAAAGGAGTAAGCAGTGAAATAACAATAATGGAGTTGAATGGGAGGAGAAAACGTATTGTGCCGTCTCCAAATAAAATTGGAAAAAGTATAAGAAGATAATGAATTAGTAGTCCTAGTCAGCGATACTTTAGCCTATACTATTATTTTGGTTCGTTCAACTGCAACTCTAGCCTCTTAATCCAGTCACGAATTAGTTTTAACAGTAGACTTTGTAACTGATGTGCACCTTGAATGATTTCTATGTTTAATAGGTTCAAACCTTCAACGGTATCACTGAGTGATATTTTTTGTTTGTACGTTAGCTTTTGGAGCATTTCAATAAAATGAAATTCAGGTGGCAACAGCTTGCATCATATTTACCTTTTATGTAACACTAATACCATTGTACCTGAAGATCTGACTTTTAAAAAGAGTGGCCATGAGATTCTTTGCCAGTATTCTTCTCATAAGGCTCTACGCATTTTGGAAACTGGAAGTTATAGATCGACACAAGCAGGCAGTAGATTTTGGTGTTTTCACCTAATTTACCTCGACAATCCAGTACATGCTGTGGCGTCTGTTTACGTCGATCTATGATTTTTAACAGTAGCTTCAATTTAACGTTCATAAATGTCACTTAGTGTCTTAATTGAATAAATGATTTTGAATTTGGATTTACCACGATACACATGATTGTGCAATAAAGCTTTTTAACAAAAAAAAATAGAATATATATTTTTTTAAAACAAGCTTTTATTACTTCTTCTCTAGTATTTATGATTCGGGATTTGCTAGGAATGAAACGAGTCCAAACTTGATGGGGTTGCGTCGTTTCATTACAGAGTTCCTATGACCACCTTCTAGCTCCATTATAAGACTAGCTCCATGTTAATATCATCCAATATTGCATTGTCATGCGATATACATATGCGTGCAAAATTTCAGCTCAATCGGAAACCGGGAAGTGTGTTAAATTTAATTTGCAAGATTTGATTACAGACAGACAACGGGACAAGTGAAACTAAATAAAAGCTTATAATAAACTGACGAAAGAAGATACGAACTGAAAAGCGAATAATAAAAAAATAAACGTGCTAACTTAATTAAACTCGGTGCCAAATAAACAAGCAAATTAATTATTACGTAAAATGAAATGATGCAGGGGCGATGCGACGCGTCCTTGTGCTGAAATGTTTTAAAATTTCATTTTGTTGCTAAAATCGGTGATGGAATCACACTATCCTGTAGAAAGTTATGCGTGGTTATACATAAAAAAAAATATACGGGTTGACTTGAGATCCCCGTCCATATTTTGGTCTTTTAAAAATACAATTGATTTATGACGGACAGCACTATCTCTCTACATGACACCGGCTTAATGCCAAGGAGAAGAATATTTTTACATTTCGCAGAGTTACTTAAACACTGAAGTCTTTAAAAGTTGGTGGGTCACGTAAGAAAGATAAGCGAGTCTATTTAGAATTCTATAAACCAGAATTCTAAAAAGTTCTAAAGACTGGCTAAATAATACATATTCGAATTGCCGGCTACACAATATATTTTACATTTTTTGTCCTTGTTGTGGCGAATAAACCTGTAACAAATAAATTCGCTAGTGGCGACGAGGGTTTTAGCGATACCGTCGCGTCGCGGCGCATAATTAGGTGTGGTGAACGCAATAAATATTAAGTATAACCTTTTTTTACATTAACGAGTTATCAAATAATTTTTACCGTTACTTTTTAACTGTCCAGTTTAACCTAAAACGCTTAAATGTTCATATTTAAATATTAGGTATGGTTAGTATGCTGAGAAATTATTTAACTATCGAGATTTCACATGGATGAAGCCTCGGACAATAGTTATGAATAAAATAAATCTGGATCAAGACTCTTGCACAATTATTTCTGTTCCCAGGACTGGCGAGTTACATTTGTTCTTGTAGTAAAGTATTTAAAGTACTCTAGTAAAGAGGTACTAATATCACAGATAAAATAATAATTATTTGCTAATACTGCCGTTCACTTTGGTAACGTAGATTATGATAGAATATTGTAAACTTTTGTACACGATTAAAATATTGCTTACAATGACTACACAAAAAAATTATATGTGCATAAGGCGGCCTTATCGCTAAAAGCAATTTCTTCAGGGAAGTCGTGTACACAGTGGGCTGGAACCGGCTATCCGATGTCTTACGGATTGCTTTTAAAATTTCTTTATATAGAAAGCACTCTCACTAATAACCTGTAATTATAATCGATACCGACTGCCAAACGTCTACTCTTGCCTAATAAGCCATGACCTTGTCTTTTCTTTTCATTTGAACAACGTCCTGCTTGCACTAGTTATATAAGTACAACAAAAGCTTGTATATTATTGTTATTTAGATTTATATTGTGTTCATGTATTTCATCTATCTATGATAGATAGATAAAATATTCTTTATTGTTTACCAGTGAATAACTTACAGCTAAAGTAAATTGTATCTTAAAAAAATGTGTACACTGGGCGGTCTTATCGTTAAAAGCTAATAATTGGATTTACGGAGGGTTATTACGACAAAAAAAAACGGACAAGTATGAGTCTGACTCGCGCACCAAGGGTTCTGTTAGAAAACAAACTTGTATGTAGATAGTAAGTCCATCTCGGGAATCAATTCTCCAAGATTTTTGTCCGTCTTTTCCGAAAGGCAAAAACTTAACGTTGCTGTTCCAAAAATACTCTCCGATACATCGATTTAAGACCCCTATAAATCTCTTTGTTTTCTTGTATCGATCATATTATTGTCCGTCTGTCTTCTGTATCTTTTGATTGCGTTGACTTAGAAGCTTGATTTTTTACAGCTTCAAGGGACCGCAGACATCGTATTTGGTATTAATTTCCACTTGATGCGTCAACGGGTTCCTGAGAAAAATAGTCTTAACAGACAGACAGACAGACGGACAACAAAATGATCTTATAAAGGTTCCTTTTTCTCCTTTTGAGGAACGGAACCCTAAAAAGGACATAAACCTGCGTTAAAAGCAACTTTAAAGATTAGTTGTTCACACAGTAAATGACAATCCCAATATCTCAGTTAAACTTTGTGATAGTAGAACTTACTAAGAATAATAGTATCAAGTTCACAAAAAAAATCACAGTTACAATAAATAAAAAAATGCATCTACGTCATACAGTAACGTCGTTAAAAAAAATTACTACCTATAATAATTACTAACTTTTATCGTGTCGGGTGTTGTAGTTTTTGTTAGTCTAAAAATGACCTTGTACAGAGAAAATTCTCATATCTTATATTCTGCTTCACTAATTTACTGCTAACAATGACCACAAAGATTTCCGCTACATCTTATAAGAAGACTATTGAGTCCATGAAAATGTACTTATAGAATTAAATGTCTCTTGCAAGGCTGTATTCAAGTAGGTAAAAGCATGATTCAAGCGGTCAATATTTTTATTATAATTATACCATTATATGATTATTATCTCCATGTAGGTAGGAGAAGCAACTACTTAACCGGACAGTACTAACTTCCTATGCAACCTCAGTTCGCTCCTAATAATCTGTCTTTATTCCTAGGATAGAAGGAGCAAGTTCTATGACTAATTCATCAACCATTATCAACTTATGTAATTATACTAATTACCAATATAAAACTCTTAGAAATGTCGTGCAATAAAACTCGTTAAGTGGGCATTCACTATCATTTTTATATTAACAGTAATCGTTTTTAAATTACAGGTCTTGTTCCGAACTGCCAAACGATACTCTACACGGATCTACAAGTAAAACGAAAAGAGAATATAGAGCTAGTAGATTGTTATGCGGGCATAACTATAGAGTATAATGCTCTACCCGTACTCTTCAAGTGCATAACACTGGATTCGGTAGACGCAATCACTTTGGATGTGAAGATTGCCAACACGTCCACAGACCACCAAGAACTTTATTTTAGAGTTGACGCCTTGTCTATTCCTACAGAAGAAAATTATCTTATATATTGCGCTTTTGATCCTCTATCTAATAACACACAGATAATCACTTTTACTCCTAATCCAGCAGCCTGGCATTACATTCAAGTAGGAAAGGTCGAAGGGAACGTTTCGAGATTGGCCGACTGCGAATCCTATTACTACAGACCAGATCTTGAGGAGGAGCTAACCAATCATACGATAACCGACCTTATGCGCGACGATATAGGTCGATTTTTTACTTTCGATTACGGCCTTCCTACAGGCGATTTGCAAGACGCGACAAGTCTAATTAACATAACTTCCTCAGAAATAAAAACATTGAGATTCAAAGTGAACCAGTTTTTGGATATTGGCGGCACTCTATCAATAGCAGCGAGTCTTTTAATGAATTTGAAGTACTACATGGGATACAAGAGAGAGCTAGAAAAAGAAACTTTGTTAGCATTTACCGAGGACAACCAGTTCTTCATGGCCGTGATATGTATGGACATTGGCCATCCGAGCATTCCATTGCAGAGTGGTCACTGCAAATACAACGATAAGGTGAAGCCGACATTGTTCGTTCTGAACAGTACAGACTCTGAGTCTATTTATGACAAGACGTACATCCCGTTTCCGGACAGTGGGGTGTGGTATTTAACTTTTAGGATATTCTGTGATGAAGTAGTGTGTCCCTGTAAGACAGTGAACAACGGGTCCACTTACTACGTCGATACTTCTTTGGATAAAGACGATTCTGGTGTTATTACCTCTGAGGGCAATGATACTAGGCCGGGTACTTCAGAGTGTAATGCGACTATAGTGCTGACAATATCGTCCATGTCCTGTGTGAACGGCAGGTGCAGTAACCACGGCAGCTGTCAACTTAATACTTTTGGTGGATTGGTGATGTCCTTTTGTTCCTGTTCTTCTGGTTTTGGAAGTAAGTCGAACTTTTGAACACGTTATTTCTATAGTGATGTAAATGATAGATATTAGTCGCAATATACTTAATGTTCATCTGCGTTCGGTCTGCGGTAGGTAGTCAGTAAAGTCAATCCAAATTGGATCCAACTGGCGGTGCAAATTTGGAAATTAAAATATACTAAACACCGTACATGAAAGCAGAGGATGAGCACGATGAGCTTTCGTGCCTATGGTTCTTTGGAGGTGATTGAAGTCAGTATATAATGGAGTACATATTAACTGCTATCACCACTATTTATAAGTATTCAATAAATTTTGCTCGTAACAGTGTAATGGCTATTTGAATTGTAAGAGGTTGTATTTTTTTTTTGTTTTGGGGCAAACGAGCAGACGGGTCACCTGATGGTAAATGACTATCGCCGCCGATGGACACCTACAACTAAAGAGTCACAAGTGCGTTGCCGGCCTTTAAGGTGGGAGTAGGGGAAGGGGGGAATAAGAGGCGAGGAAGGGAGAGAGGAAGAGGGAAGGGTTATGGCCTCCGGTAACCTCACTCACTCGCATTGCTTCACTGCCGGTTTCCTGTGAGGCGGTGGTATCACTCCGGTCGAACCGGCCCATGCGTGCCGAGATTTGCGAGTGCGAGAGATTGATCATGGCTCTCCCACAAGTATTTAAGTGATACAATTGCCTAGGTGGTAACTTTTGTGATAAAATAATAAGGAATTGGCTCACCATAAAATAGCTGTGATAAGTCACTTCGGGCCCTTCAATTTCTACTCAAATTAGACCTTCATTCCACTTTCTCTATCCATTTTTCTATCTCACATATATAGCTCTTTTAATAAAGGTTTGATTTTTTCAGGTTGGGACTGCTCAGACAGCTCAAGAATGGATAGCATAGTGTACATGCTGGTGTCCATTCTACTCCTCACACTAAGCAATCTGCTCTTTATCCTCTCTATCTACGTGGCGATGATTCGTTACTATTACACTGAAGCTATGATGTATGCCTTCACCATGGTATTCTCCACCTTCTACCATGCCTGCGATGCACCAGCTCAAGTCGCGTATTGTATCGTCCGAGGTAACATTCTCCAATTCGGTGACTTCTACTGCGGCATCATGTCTTTTTGGGTCACCTTATTAGCCATGAGCGTCATAGGCGACAAACTTAAGTCTTCTCTACAACTCACAGGCGCTATTGTGATAGCTCTTTTAACCACGTGGAACATGTACTCTTTTATAACTTTTATATCACCAGTAGCTGTAGGAGCAACTATTTTATTTACGTCCTGGTATTTGGATTATAGAAAGAATCGCAAAATGAAGTATTCAAAGACTTATTATTTCAGGTATATGCCGTTAGGTCTAATTTTAGTGTCGGTTGGTTTAATTTGCTTCGCTTTTCTGCAAACTGAACAAAATTATAAGATAGTACATTCTATTTGGCACATGATTATAGCTTTAAGTGTAGTGTTCCTTTTGCCTGATGTGAGACACGATAACGTGAATGCATTTACGCCTAGCTCTATTGATTTGAAGTCAAGTTTTTATAAATATTTCCGTAGATCTCAACCATCTATAGTGGCAGATTAATACAAGAAGAATAGCTATACATAAAATAATCGGACAAAACGTAGCGTGTATTTGACTTGTGAGATTTAAATTACAAATATAATTGAGGTGCAAATATTTTTGCATAGTTGTAAGTACAAATATTTTTTACTAGTCGTATACAAAGTACAGGTTTGTTTTATACAGGTGTGAAGTCAATGCTAGAACGTTTCAGACATATTTTTCTAGGTAGGGATAATATTACATAATAAATATAACAATTACGTAAATGGAGTCCAAGAGACTATATACTATATAACGGGAAGTATGCAATTTGTATTTAAAGGTTTATATTATTTTTTTTTAATTGCCTAAACTTGGAGGCGGCTAGGTACCTCGAGTAGAGGTTCAACTATACAGTTTTAGGCGTAATCACACAATGGTCCGATAGTCTTAGTTTGGATCTGTTTCCAAAAGAGGTTTCATTTTAATCGATGTGAACTTTAAAAATATTGTGGAGTTTAAACGTCCTGGTGTGGATCTACAAAGACCCGTTCACTTTTATACCACGTTTCGTTACCAGTTGAAAGTCCTAAAAAGTACCTACTATTATCTATACATATTAGCTGACTAATTAATTAAGGGCGTCAGCGTGTGAATATTCCCGTTTTCTGCCTACGTTAGTGCGGACGGATTAGGCTTGGCCAACGTCGCGCTAGTAGCTATATACAGGGTGACCATGGAATACTTACTTAATTGAGTGGATAATTCCAAAATAAAAAAAGTGCGATTTAAAATCTTTATCGTTACACATTCCACCTGCTTTTTTCAGAAACGGAGGTAAAAATACCTGAAAATTCAAACGTTCATAACTTGTTAACGGTTGGTTTTTTTCAAAAAATATTTTTGTAACTGCATGCTAGTCATGTCCTTTCAGTAAGTGTTCCATTGTCATACACCCTGTAAAATAATCTCGCTAGCTCGCTCGTCTCTTTCACACATTAATGATGGGTTCTACAACACGGGCAAACATACTTAGATACAACATGTAAATACATGTGTAGTATACTTAATACGAACAAAACAAATAGACATGTTATTGCATAAAAAAAAATCAACGAGAAATCAAACCAGGTCGCAATCGAAAGGACAACGGCTGCGTCACAAAAAAAAAACAAGTATTTTATTTCAAACTACCCGCAATTCTTTGTATTAACTTTTTAATACTAACTTGTAAACTTTCGCGTTCCAGGATACAATTATGTATTTACACGGGAATTAACGCAATTTAGAGGTATGTAATACCTTTTCGTGATCGCGTTAATTCCCGTGCAAATACATAATTAACTTTTTAAGCCTATAGGAGGAAGTGGATTTTCATTCTTGCTAAATTCCCTTGGAAATTTTTCCCGGTGCTAGCTACTTGACTAAGTGATTACAACTACAGCAAATACTCTCTTTTGTACATACACGAATCAAAATTTGTATGTACAAATGTTTTTCATGAGTGAACCATACACAGCAAGTGCCCTTATCGCTTGAAAGCAGTTACTTCCAGTTAACCAGGATGGACAGGAATAAATGGCTATGTCGGAGTTGAAATGACTAAACAAACGAAAAAAAAAACAGTTTCCATAGTATCAGATATATTGCCGGGAATAGTGCTGATAATTCTTCTAAAAAAAATGAAGTACCGCTTTGGAAAGCGACTTTTTTTATTAATTGTGTACTTAATGGAATAGTTTTTCTTCCAACTTACCTGATGGAAAGTGATAATGAAGACGAAGATGGTACACGCCTATCCAAAGGAAACCTATTCACTCTACTCTTGAACGTTCCAAGCTTATAATTGTCTGGAAAAATAGACGCAGGCAGTTTATTCCAGACCTTGGCTACTCGAACCAAAAAGGAGCTGTCAAAACGTTTCGTTCGACTTTTTGGTGTTTCGACAAAGAAAGGGTGGAAACTCTGTCTGCGTCTAGTCGTCCAAAGAAGGAATTGAATTAGTTCGAAGAGAACCTTCGTACAATCACTAAAGTGAATCCTATAGAAAACCGATAAGCAGGCGACTTTACGATGATGCTCAAGAGTATGCAGTGCCCAATTCGTAAGCACATAAGCTTACGGGCTCTTCGATCGACAGAGTCCCTTTAAGTTGATATTTTGCTGAGCCATCAATAAGGTGACTGCAGTACTCCATGCAAGATTAAACCTGGTCTGTATCTGGTCTGATATCTTATATTTTTATATAATCCTATCCACACTCCTGGCTCTTGTATGCTAGGATCAAAAGCAGTGGCTTACGAAGAAGCTATTTATTGACTTTAAAGCCACACTTCTGCAACGGCATGGCATATTACTTCGCTACCTAGTTTATGTAGTGAGGGAGGCTGCCGGGTGGGCAGCCTCCCAAGGTGGTTAGCCCGAGTTGGGCCTACAGGGGTCTTAAAGGGATACTAAGCCGCGGGCCAGCGGCACCACCGTTCTAAGGGTCTCCCTGTCTGGCGGATCGACCCACGCCGTATACACACTTACTCCACCAAAACCCACAGGTTCATCGCTTGTTGCCACCACTGCCACCTCAACCCCGGTTGTGCAGTTGCTGAATCCAATCCAACCGAAATCGTATAACTTGGAGGGTTTTTCGCAGCTGCATGTTAGTCACCCGGTCGAATTGTCCCACTGCTTAGTATTTGTTTAGGCTGTATGTTTAATTTCATATCTTGGTATTGGTTGAGGGCACTGTTTCTGCATTTAGACTCAAAAACGGTCCATTATGCGTTCAGATAAGGCTGGCTAGTTGAGCCAGCCTAGTTCCTACCAGAAGCATAGAAGCCTCCTGGGGCGTTCACAGCCTTCTAGGAGCGCCATCATCTCCGCGAGGATTCTAGCCGGTTGTGTGGCCACTCCCTCGCACTCCATGATAACGTAGGCGGCTGTTTCCTCCGCGTTGAGATATCCTCTGCATAGAGGACTGTCTGTCGCATTGATTGTGAGGTGAATGTCATATGTTAAACAGCAATATTCCTTTATTGCCTTTTTTCACCCTCGGGAGGAGATCGAGTGGTCCCATTTTACTCCGCCGAAACCACACGGCCCAAAAATCTCAAATGCACCAGAATTAAATCCGAAGTAAAATATATTACATTCAATCGAAAATCATTCTACCATTCTGTAGGAGACAGCAGCTCAAGTATATGAAAAGTATCTAGTATGTTTATGACAGCATAGTCTAGATTCCCAGATTCCATACAAATACGAATTTGAAGAGTAAACTTCCGATCAGGAAGATCATGATATTAACTTCTGATATTTTCATTTTAGTGCACTATTTTGAGATTTAGTTCTATTTTACTTTATTTATGTATTATTTTGTTATATATTATGTAGTCTAGTGATATTTGTTTGTTATTAATTGATTATGGTAAAACATCCCGTTGTTTTAAATCAATTTAACCTTAAGATTTTTGGATTTCGTTTCAGTACTGCATAATAAGTCAATTATATCATATAAATTATGTAACTAATTTCATATGTTTGTCTAATAATTTCGAGGAGGGAAATTTTTACACTAGTCTAGTAGGAAATAATTTTGACTAGTTTCCAAAATATATAGCTACCAAAGACTGCTGCTAGGGAAGGTAGTTAAATATAGTTCCACGGTGCTTCTCATTTTACGTTTCTTCTGCTGTAGACAAGTTACAGCAAAGCGAATTATTTCCTAAAACCATTGAAGGCACTATTATGCATGTATGAGATGTTGCGATGTGTTCGGTGCTCCGCACTTTTCCATTCTTTTCTAAAGGATATAATTAAAGGTTGAAACTATTGTACAACATTTAAGTATATATTTATTAGATATTATTGTCGTTGATGCCATTGAGACGTAATAGGGTTAAGTTTAAAATAATATTTGAAGTAAAACTTCTTAGACGCGACTCGGGAGTAATGCTGATGTTGCCGACGTTGTTGTGTTGTGTTGTTGGCTGAAGTGACGTATGGTAAAATCGTATAGTTCGTTCGTGAACTTTCCATTTCTGATCATAATATTTCATTTCATGAGAACTATACCTAAGTACGTACCTACATTTATTTAATTTTTTTTTTTGCATGAGAATCAATGTTAACACTAAAATAACCGATTTTTTTAATGTTTTTTATTACTTAAACAGGGTGAATTTGTCATCTTCATCCATTTTTTTTTGTAGGCACTGGGTAGGTATCACTCAAAGATACCATTTTTGCAAAAAAATAGCTATATAAATTTTTTACAAAAAAATTTGTTTTCCCAAAAAAAAATTCCAGCTGCGCGGTCACTTAATCAAACGTAGAAATAGGTTGGTCAAATTAAAAAAAAAAAAATTGTATCCCATAGAAATTGATCAGCAGCGTGGTCACTAAGTCCAACGTAAAAAATATTAAATGCGGTGAAGTGGGAAGTTCCGATAGAGCGGTTATCGACACTTAGCGCACACGGAGTGCAGTGTGTCTAAAAAGTGTGAGTAGTTGAGACAACTTTGTGATGCAAATCACTCACTTTTGTACTAAGTGATATCAAAAAAAAAAAACAGGTTTCTCGTAATTTTCATCAAAGATTCTACTGTATGAATTTTGATGGTGATGACAGAATCACCCTATATATAAATGCCACAATGTAATCACAGAATAGCGAGAATTGAAAATGTTAGTAAATCCATAGTTATTATTTTTAACACTTATTAGAAAAAAAATATAGGAGAAAAAAGTCAATAACTTTTTTTTTCTCTTCTGTGGAATTTGAAATTAGCTGCTACTAAAGAAGAGAGAAGAGTGTCCACGAATTATTTATTTACTAATATACATAGGTTTAAGTTTGTTCTATTATTGCAATAACCCTCATAGGTGTATCTTCAATAAAACCGCCATGTAGATTCCTATAACTATGTCCACAATAGCAATTGTTAATATACTGATTATGGTGCCTTATATTGTCCACATTCTATTTAACAAAGATACTAAAAGTTTTGTGCCATTGTATTAAGACTTGCGAACAAGTACTAACATGACTTTGTACATTTTATATTAAGCTAGTACCTATACAAATGTATAATAAGTCAATCAAACAATATTATACTTACTTAGAGTAATTAGTCGTTTTAAAATTAAATAATTTTTTTCAGAAGCGTGTTAGCTATTGGCTTTTTATTAGGCTAAATGGATATTAGTTTAAGGATATAATTTTTTTTATCAGCTATAGATTGTTTATAAGGGCGTAATTTGTAGATAAAAAACCATCGCCTTGACGACTTTTAATTTTGCGCGAACATATGTCTATTAAAGATATATGGTTGTATACACGTGTGTATTTCAGTAATGCCCGACTAGTTTGGGGCCCAACAGGGGTCGTTTATCAAAGAGTGAAGCGACCTGTCACCTATCAGGCTCTACACTCGACTATATGTCGCACATCCTCTAAACTCTACAAATTTATCGTAAATGTTTATCTCAGACAGAAGAGTAAAGACATTTTAAAAGTTTTGTACTTACCGATGCCACAGTAATGAGAAAAATATTTATTATTATAATTTTACTACAACGCTCTATTATTTTATTATAAGAAATGAACAATTTAACCAAAAGAGCATGAATCAAAAATGTTTTAAAACAGTGTTTTAGAGGACTTGTGATAACTGGTGCAACTGTACAAACAATCAAGTGCGATAACTCACATAAGTAAGCTAATATAAAAATGCAAATTAATAATGTTAATGAACAATTATTAAGAGCATGATTTTTTTAAGGGGTCATTACATATTTTTCTTAAATTAGAGAGCCCTTAATCCATGATATGATACACTTTTGGCTATATAAATATGTTTGAATTTATATACATTTTGATCAATTGCTTAGGTAGTCAATGTGTATAATTTGTACATTATATAAAGGTGCTCTTCTCCACATTCATGCAAAGATATTATTTGTCAAACTCATGTATTCAAAATGTTGTTAAAAACTTATTAAAAATATTTCTGTGTACTAGAACTACGTGTAGGTAATGATTCAGAATAACGTAGTAGTCCAGGTACAGAAGTCTCACTCCGCCAAATCATTTAAATAAATAGCGACTCTTGTTCCGACAGAATAAAGTCGCAATTCAGGTTGCACAGCGCTGATAACCTACAGTTATATTCACCTAGAAGTTGATTCTCTTTCTATCGAGTTGCTTATATTTAATTAACAGTAAGCTGTGCTTATTACCTACTCTATTTTGAACACAGATTAAACTTAGGTTAGCTACTAATAACTCGAGAGTCTAGTTACGAACGGATGACGCAACTCAGCGCGTAAGTGATCAAATAAACGTGTGCCCCGGCCGCCGCGCAGGTTGCCCACATATTTTTCAGCACGATTAGTCGAGCCCGCCGCATACTTGTAGCTTTTTACCTAACGTGCGGAATGGACTTGACTTGGTATTGCCTAAGTTTCTGTTCACAGTTTATAGGATTCAGTCAGAATTAACTTGTCATTATCTATTTATCAACAATATAAAAGAAAGGACACCCGTGTGTGAGGCCTTAAGTTGTTTTTAAAACTGTGATCTCGGACTGTGTTCTTTATTAATAAAGGTCAAAAGATAATGTTCTAGAATTATAGTTTTTATTGCAAGTGGCTGACATTTCTGCTCATGTAGTTGCCTAATTAATATGTTATGATGATTGTATTTTCATTTTAAATCTTAACTTTTATTACTAATTATACAAATGCATAGACTGTTAGACATAATGGCAAAATTAGACCTGCCGACAGAATAAAATACTCTAAAAAATATTTGTCTCAAGTGTTTTTTACACAGCGATCAACGTTGTCGTAATAATGTATAGGGAGGAACCATATAGTGTCTATCGTACACATAAACTAAGGTCACTCTAGGGACATAAGTCACTAGGGCTACTGATTGCAATTAATAATAATAATAATATATCTTTAACTCAAAATAGTTTCCATATTGGTTTCTAAACTAAACTTATTCCTAATTTATATTATTCTTATACACTTTTGCAGCTATCTTTAACCATTTTTTATACATTGAACTGCTACACAATCTGTCAGCCAGTTCCTGGATTATACTGTTATTACACGTACCAACTCGGGCCATAAACGCAGCGATTCGACATCTTTGGATGGCATTGAACGAGTTCAGTCGTGCCTCTGTGAACATTCCTGAGGCGCTGCAATATGCAATTAACGTTCATACTTCAATATGATGCCCCAACGTACAATATGACATCAGAAAATAGCTGTATGGATTTTATCATACAAGGACTCTATATATACTACTCTATATGTCTATATACGCATTAAATCGTGGATAAAAAATGACTACTGCAGGCGCTACAAGAGAAAACCGCCCTAAAAAACGGAATATTATTTGTTTAGTCATACAAGCACTGCACACAACACTCGCTATTTTTGTTTTATTCACTGTTTGTTGTTCCTACCATAGCAGAACAGTAGAGTAAAAAAAGAGAAGAGAGAACTCTACGCCTAAACAGAGTAATAAAATACTCGTTCAAAGATTAGTCATATACATTTTTTTTTAATGTTTAGCTTATAAAGTTTATACATCACAGCTTGTTATGCCATTTTATGTATAAAAATTGTGTTATCAAAAGACAAAAGAGAAAAGTGATTTGTATTATGTTGCATTTATAATAGGTATATTGTATGTTGTGAATCTGTAAATGTGATTATTGAAATCAAATTATAATTATTTATAAACAATAGGAGTTCGTTTTATTTATGGCATTATGAATTTGACTTAAAATGGCATTTTTTTTTAATTTTACTCCCGGAGTATTAAGGGGTTGCTGGACTAGTTTCGGCCTTAAAACTTACGTCCGATGAACCTGTTCCGGTTCCAATAAATGATGTACCTAGTAAGTTAGGCGCACACACATAAACGCAGGTGTCTACTTTCGCGCGCTCATTACGTCACTAAAGTCGTTGGAAGCGGTGCCAAGCCAATGGATAATAGTATGCTATTGGGGTAAGTATTCTAGTGCAAGTTTCAGGAGATATGGCGACAAATTGATGGAAGCTCTTCCAGAATAAAACTGTGGAGTTATCACCAACCATTGAAATAGTCTATAACTTTGGTACGTAGTTTTTTATTTTATTTAAAATCTATTTATTACTGCAGGCCTCAGGACATTGGCATTGAATGAATAAATATATTCGATTCACATATTTTTACTTAAATGTTTTTGATTGCCTATATTTTTCTATATTGCAATTCCAATTCCTCATTAACACCTACGTTGATTGATAGGGTTATCAGGCAAAAAAAAAATTGTAGTATCTTGGAGTAAACAAGTTACTAAGTAGCTTCTGAAGTTTTTTCAATTATCGATAAAGAAATTCTACTTAGGTATATCCAGTAATAGAGTAGCCGTGCCAGGATGGGTCCGTCCAGTGGCCGGACGGGTGAATAAACATACGGCCTCACCAATGACGACGACCAGCGGCCGCACTCGTGCGGCTGCTTGCATCCAACGCCTTTATTTCTACTTTCACCGAATTATCGTCCGCGTCCTACGGATATCTTCGTTCCGAATGATATTACTATCGATCTCAATTCTCATCGTCAAAAAAGTTTAATTCGAAGTCTATCACTCCTTAGTACGGGTAAGTATTAATTAAAAAATAAAAATCAGCTTACGTAAAATTTCTTGTATTAAAATATTGCCTTTAAGTTCAAGTACATGGTAATGTATATAACTAACACAATAAATATCTTAAAATAAATAACAGTTTAAGGCAAAAGTAACAATCGAATTATACTTATGACGCTAATTTGGTTTGTAAACTTGTCTCAATAGGCAGCCGCGTGACTTCAAGCGGCTCAAGCATATGCTTTATTAATTTACTCGAGTATCAAATCTGTCGATATTTGTAGGCGTATTCTAGATTAGGGATATTATAAGTCAAGATTTTTAGTATTCTACACGATACAATACTATCAATAGTTGCATTGCATGTTTAAATTTTTTCACTTAAGTCAGGTGTATTTCGTTAAATATCGCAATATATTGAATAGTTGTCCGCGACTTCGTTCGTGAGGTAATTCAAATGTATCCTAAGGGGAACCGTAAATTTTTCCAGGATAAAAAGTAGCCGATGTCCTTCCCCAGGATATAATTTAACTCCTTTCCAAATATCATTACGATCCGTTTAGTCGTGAAAAGGTAACAAACAAACAGAGTTACTTTTGCATTTATAACAGTAATATGGAACATAGAAATCACCAATGGTGAATGTGTATCACTTGTAGCAATGGCATTCATATAACATTACTTTTTTAATCTTATGGTAGGTATAAACAATAATTTAAATTCAAAATATGACCACATTATTGTTTTTTGTTAATAGTATTATTGCTGAGAGTCACAATTGCAGCTGCATAGTTTTCACTAGAGATGTGAACTAAAATTTCATCAATTTACCACAAACTAGATCATAAGCCTTTTACAACGTGGCGACATTAACATAACAAACATACTCAATGCCATCTAGTGATGATTAGCCAAACTACTTCATAACATAACAACCAATAAAAATTCTCACACTGGTTTATACATACAACTCCCAAATTCTCTTCATGTACAACACCCCAACATCAGCCACATGGCTGCCACTCCAGTTATGATCATAACATCATAACAGCCTGGTCGGAAGTTCCTACTTCCATTTTTGGGTTGCAGGCACATCACTCTATTCTTTCACTGTATACCTACACACATATACTTATGTATACCCATCATAAATATTTTCAGAAAATGATTACACAAAATATTTAAAACATTCTAACAGGAACAGCACCATACAGAAGCTGTTTTTGAAGTTCTTCAGCTTTTAATGTGCCATCTATACTAACACAATCCTCATTAAACACACTGTATGCAGAAACCTCACCTCGTTTCTTTGGTTTTGTCCGGGTATTCAAACATATACCTATCAAGACAGTAACAACAAAGTACACAGCACCAAATTGCAATTGTAAAAAGTAAATGAAAAAAGATAACCATATTATTGCATATGCTGAATATTTGATGATGCAATATTGCCATGATTCAGGATTTTCTTCTTCCAAAGTTTCAGCTTCACTGACTTCTGACATAACTTCACTGACTTCAGACATAACTTCATTGACTTCAGGCCTAACTTCACTGACTTCTGGAATAACTTCATTCAGTTTCTCTTTTCGTCGAGATGGTTTTACTGGTAGAGGTTCGTCATTTTCAATCTGAAACAATACATCAGTTTAAAATGTTTGTTGTGTACTAAACACTACAGTATATTATATAAGTTAAGCAACCAATTCACTTCCTATTACATTACCTAAATTTAAAGAAACAACGCTTTCAGATAACAGAGCTTCACCCCAAATCTACCATGGTAAAAATACATATTTTTACATTAAGAACTTGAAAAATGTGTAGTCATAGAAAGTAGTCTAGTTTAGAGTTTTGTAAGTACAAAATTAGCATACTTTTAAATGTTCAACTTGATTTTTAATCTAATACCATCCCACTAATGGAGTACCCAATTCAGGCAGTTATGGTCAAAGCATATAATGTACGTTTTTGCAAAAAAAAATGTATCTAGGTATGTTTTATATATGCTCTAGAATCCGTAGTACTGTCACCCATGGTAATGCTTAGTTAGGATCTCGAAACCTTGGAGTAGAAACTGTGTCAAAGAATATAATTTTTATATATCCATATGTATACTTCCCTCTACTCAACTACTACTCGTTTACCCCGACGTCTTTAAAAGCCTAGCCATATATTTTTTTCTAAGCACATACAATTTTTGACTGCAGAGATGATCTTTGTAAGCAGTTTTTTACAACTTCATTTGCAAACAATTTCCAGTACGCAGTTTTACAAGGTGTATTAGGAACAGTAGCAATATAATTTACATACCAATAAAACTTCCTCTTCTCGAATGCCCATGTTTCTAAATATTCTTGGAACTAATAAGTTGGCTATCTTTTGCTTTGGTTTCTCTATCTTGTCATTACTGTTATCTTTAAGATCTTTTCGAAATCGCAATGCGCGGTATTTTTTGAGTTTCGCCTCCATTCGATAAACATAGAAATATAGTTATTTTTTATAGAATATAATGTGGAAATAGGTAATAAACGTCTTGAAATTTAATAATAAATAATTACACGTCAACTCTTGTTTGACACATAAACAGATGAACTATTTTGAAGGAACGAATGAACAAGTGGATCGGATGGATGGTCAATCAAAGAAGTAAGAAATGTAATTATTATTGTACCTCAATACTTCAAAATTATCAATATTTCTATACACATCCTTCCTCTTTTGCCCAATATTTGTTTAATATTAATATTGGGTATAAACTAGTTTCAACATTTTAATATTTTACAAATAATGCGGCAACACTGGTCAGGGCGCGAGGTCCGAATCCGATCGATATCGTCGGTATCATGTTAACACTTCCGGAATTCATTGTTTACAATTACGAAAATGAGTTTTAGTTAAATAATTATTAGTGTTATTTAATAAATAGTGACGTAAATGGAACATCAATCTGAAATGGGGGCTTATGGAGAAAATCCTAATGTACAAAATAGTGGGAATTATATAACTATAATTCCAGTAGATTATTCTCGCAGAGGGTATCCCATGCAAGCTGAATATCAATACAAGTAAGGCTACAATGTGTATTTACACTACAATTATTTAAGTACAATATCCATTCAAAAAATATTTTTCAGACCAAGTCAATATTAAATCGATTGTTTTATAAAAAAACACGTCGTTATGTTTCTTGTGCAATTTAATTATACAATAATTTTATTGTTTTAGTGAATTTAGATCTCGCGAAGAGTACTATAGTGTCCAAAGCCAGAAGCTTCAAGCAGAAGTGAACGCGCACTTGTATTCAGTGTCACAGAGACTGCCGCACTTGTCGTATAGTCCTTTGGGACGGCATAATGAGTGGGATAAACATGACCCGCATAAACCACTCCAACCAGATTCTAAAGAGAGCAATAGTTCAGACTCGCTTGAGAAGAGTGTTATGGGTAAATTAATTATTTAATAACTTAGTGTTAGTACGAGCTCTGGGTTAATTATAACTTTCTTGGTGAAACGTAGGCACCCACATAAACTTCAATGATATTATTTATTGGCCAAGGGTTTAGTTTCAACTATGATTCTATATATATTATATGAATTTAATCGTAGTATTGTTTTTTATATATTTTGTAAATTATTAGTACAAAGCACACAGGCGCCAAGTACCAGGTACCTGTACGGATACAGACCTTTCTTCTCCCTCGGATATCCGCGGATACGGATACGGATGCTAATATCCGGCACGTCACTACTTACTAGTTGCCATCAATTAAGGTCAAAATCACTCCTTAAATACTTTCCCTCTTTCAGAGGACCAGACCTCCAAATCGCTCCCGACTAAAATATTTAAAAAAATCAAAGCACCCAAATACAATTTTATTAAGAAAAGTTGATAAATACGAACTGCTAAATAATACTCCCCACGTGCAGTCTAAAAATCCGAATTTCTACAAAATATACTTTTTAAGAGTTCTAGCCATATTTTTTGCCAATCATTCTGGTAAGTGAACGCTTAAGTGGCCTTCCTACTTTCAGGGTCGAACCTTAGCAGTTGTTCCAATCAGACAGGATCGAGTAGTATAGCAGCTGGTTCCTTCAGTACCACGGAACCGATCACCAGTGGAGGCAGTTCGTCCAGCGCAATATCACCGCCTTTACCAGGTTTTAGTAGCTTCTGGTTTCGATAGCTTCTCTTATTTCTCTCGATTTTTGATTTATTTAATCCTATAAAAATAATCACGTAGCTATTCCTATGCTAATAATAAACAGTAATAATTATCTTTAAAAAAAATGAGTGTGGTACTTATTATTCAGTAGTTCCGGTGGCCATCTGTGGTCTTCAGCATCAGTTCCATTTCACCAAATGGTGCTTTCCGAAAGCAAATGCACAAGTTACTTTAAAAAACTATAATCGAAACAGGTGTGCCTGTAAAATTTGAAGATCTCGAGTTCCTGCGAGTTCTTCAGGATCCCATTATCAGATCCTGACTTGATGACAACGGGACTAACTGAAAATACCCCTTTAAACAAAATTTTTTTTTTTCAAATCCGTCCAATCGGGTAAACTATATTAAAAAAAAAGGATTCCGACGAACTGAGAACCTCCTCCTTTTTTTTAGATCGGTTAAAAACCTTGGCGCGAATGCCTCTTTAAGTATCTGTATCGTATCGGTCGTGAGTCTATGACTGCGTGTGACATCTGCGTAGGTTCCGAGGCCACTGAGCAGTCTACTGAAAATGCTTCTGCATATTTCCAACTTCTGACTTTCCAAACTCGATTACTTAAACATATGACCTCTGAGACAGGCTGAGTATAAAAAAGTTATCGCTAAGTACCTTAAAGGAGTTTATTAATTTTTTTTTCAAAATCATCTCTTCATCAGTTTTAGAATAATCAAATGAATCTGTTTGTTGTCGGTGATTTATAGGTTCATCAGGCAGCACAGCCTCATCTTCTACCGTCTCTT
This sequence comes from Euplagia quadripunctaria, assembly GCA_963859945.1. Lineage (NCBI taxonomy): Eukaryota > Metazoa > Arthropoda > Insecta > Lepidoptera > Erebidae > Euplagia > Euplagia quadripunctaria. Next base: position 16,981,677 of record OY982577.1, on the reverse strand, counting down.
CAAACCCTGTGACTTGCATATACTTGATGTCTCGGTCAGCCGTCATGATGGAGATGAGTTCTGAAGAGGTACCGGCTGGTGTGTCAGCCTCCAGATTTCTTAACGCGTTGCTGGCGACTGAAGAATTAGGCCTTTCTCAGCCAAGTACTAGGAGTTTAGCTGCTAATGTGTTCGCGTTATGGATGTGTAGTCCGTTGTTAGGTGAGAGCCGCAGCAGTATTTTATACAATTTATACTAATTACACACTTCTTGAGACCTTAACTTAACCTCGGATCCAAAAGTTAGGAGGTGCTTATGCAAGTATATTTATACAGGGTAAATCTGATAATGGAACACTTACTTAAATCATTCATGACTTTAGTATGCAGTTACAAAAAGATTTTTTGAAAGAATCATTTCCTTCCACAAGTTATGACCGTTTGAATTTCCAAGTATTTTTACCTTCGTTTCTCATAAAATCAGGTGGAATGTGTAAACTTAATGATTTCAAATTGTCCATATTTTTTATTTTTGAAGTTTTAATTCCGTTACTAAGAAAAACCATAAAAACCAACTTCAAAAACTTTTTAGGTTCTTTGTTTTTAATTCGTAATTCCCTGTAAATCATTTGAAAGACAACCTTAACCGATGTGACATACATCGCTTTTGCTTCCTCTTAGCAGCGTCTACACAAGGTGCAAGACCAGAACGTCATATAGCGCTCTCTGGTTTGTATATAATAAGTCTATAAATTCCAGAAATCCAACTGAAGCCCCATCATTGTCCTTGGAAGTTTTGGGCTAACTGGCAAAAATTAGTGAATCGTTACGGTCACGGCTCTGAATCGAGGCGAGGTCGTGATCAACCCGTGTTGAGACTACAGAGAAATGTTTTCTTTCCGAAACACCTTGAAGAGGGTATCAAGTAAGTTCAAATGAATGTTTATAAAGATATGGCACGACAAATTAATTCAAAGAATTGATTCTACAGGTGTTACAGAACGTTGTGGTCAAATTTTAAGCGTTGTTTGGACAAAAATAGTGTCATGTAAATTTCAAAGATTTGACTTTTTTATTATTTTATGCGGACATTTTCAGAAAAATCCGGACATACCAGTAACATCCTCGGTACTAAATACTAATAGTTTCATTAATGTCAGCCCTCTCTCTAATGAAATATTATCGGTCAATTTTGAAGTTCAATTTATCAGTTCCAAAGTAAGTTTTCTGTATTGAAAATTACGTATTTTCCTAAAACTATTAGCGCTGTAGAGGAACGGGTACTACCTCCAAGATAAAGAGAGGATCCTCGCACCAGGCGAAAAATGCCTGGTGATCATGCCTGGCGGACCACGGCCGATATTAACCAATATTGGGAACTTGTAACTAATTAGTGCGAGAATATTCATTGCGCGATGCAGGATTAGTAGTTAATACGGAGTTCTGCTCGTCTTCGCTAGATGATGTTAAAGTATGTTTTTGCTGTATGTGGAAGTTGCCACAGCGCTTTACGTTATTCATGATGCGATCCATATGATCACACCTTTCTGTGACACTCTGTCTAATTAAATTGTAAAAATACAATGTTTCATGAGGAATAATCCATTCAAAAATATTTGGCTTTAGGATAGATCCTCATTCTTGTTTCACCTGTATTACCTACGTATCAAAATATTTTCTGTATTTGTATTTGAATCATTAAATATTTGAAGTTTTGCCTATGATTAATTTTTTATCAGGGCACAGCCCTCTACACAGGCTGTTCACAGCTACACTATAAAACCAGAAGTTTTGCGTACTACGGGATAAGAAATATATGCAGATGTTCAAAAGGAATGACTATTCATAAGAAAGGCATTCAAAGGTGTTTACAAGAAAAAGGTTTTTTTTTTGAAAAAGCAATGACACAAGTCAAAAAACGCATTAAAAAATGTTTACAAGAAGGTTTTTTTGGAGAAACAAGGTCAAGGGTTTTAGTCGGCGACATGACAAAAATGCCAAAAGTCTTAATTTTTCCAGGGATTCTCGCATTCAAGAATTGTTGTACGAGGAAGCTCGGCACAATGTCGTAACAGGACGATACCCCCTCGAGAGTGCCCAGGCTGTAATGCTCGGTGGTCTTCAAGCCAGAATACAGCTAGGCCCTTATGACCCGCACCGTCATACAGCCAAGTTTTTCAGGTAATGGTATTTTAGAGGTGTGATATTCGAACGCTTTTTATACAACATACTTGGTTTTACACCTTTTTAGGTTTTTATTACGAATTACGATAAATGTATGTAGTTATAACTTTTAATGAAATCTATATATTAATACGTGAAGCGAAAACTTTGGATCCTTTTTTACGAAAATTGGGCGGACGGAGGATTATGAAATTTCGAAGACTTATAGTTTATACAGAGAAGAAGTGACGAATGCAAAAATTTTTGAACAATATTTGCTACAAAGTTAAAAAAAACGCAAAAACGGGTACATACTGTTATGAGTGTCCAGTATATATTTTGACCTGTCATGGTACAAAAGTCCATACAATGACAGGTCAAGTAATATTGGCCAATGAAATAAACCATGGTCGAAATTCGACCACCACGCGGTCTCTAGTATGAATGAATAAATCGTACGAGGAACGTAACCAATTAAGAGGGAATGCCAAAATTGAAATCCAAATGCCAAATAAAGTTGCATGAGCCGTGAACTTTATCTTTGTTGCTGCAGGGTTAGTTAATTTTTTCGTAAACAAAAGTTAAATTTTAAAGTTAAGGTTTAAGCTTAGATTAATGAAGTTAAATAAGTTAGCTAAGCTAGGAATAGTAGTTATCTACTGTCCCTAGCTGTAACTTATTTAACTCATGTCACGTCATGAACTTGTTTCCCCAGGGCCCAACAAGACAAGTACCTCCCAAAGCACGCGCGTTCAGGTCGCTGGGCGTCGTTGCTACCCGCGGGCCGCAAGGGCAGTGCCGAGGCGCGCCTGCTGGAGCAGGCGCAGCGCCCGCCCGCAGCGCCGCCAAGAAAACTGCGCCACAAGTACTTGGTGCACACACGGACACTGCCTACTTACGGGTATGTAAAAGGGCGGCAGGTGAAGGAAACATATACGCTCACTAGCTTTTCTCCGCGGATTCGCGCGTAAAGAGTCCGATGACGAGAGAAAATCCGATGTGTAAATATAAGTCATAAACTGTGTGGCAATTTTCATCCAGATTCGTTCAGCCGTTTTTGAGTAACAAACATCCATCCATCCATCCACACTAATTTTGGCGTTTATAATATTAGTAATCGGTCTGGTTTGAATAAAGATGTGACAAGAATTGAGGAAGGAATATAACGATGGTTTCGGCATGTAGAAGCAGAAAACTAACTTATAAAACTCTAAACGAACTTATATGACTCCTATGAATGAAGGAGTCAGTGTGAATACACGCGTATACTTTCCAGATCGGCAGTATACTGAAGAACAAGGTACCTCATAAAAAGTCTCTGGAATAAAAGTAACAATAAGCTTATTACCTACATTTCTAATCTGACATTTCGGCGTCTTTTGGCGACCGTTTTCAAAATCCATAATTATAGTAGGCAATTCAAAGGTATTTAATATATTTTACGTGATTGCGTTCATTCCCGTGTACATAATCAATTGCAGAATATAATAATGTAGAATCTTAATTAATATTATACTTCGTTAGCGTTTCTTTTTTACAATCCTAAACATTATTTTTTGTATATTTGCAGAGCGGCGTTCTTCCAAGGTCAGATCGAGCAGCCGGTTCGTAGCCTGACAAGTCTGCTGACTCACGAAGATATCCCCGTGCTGGTCGCTATCAACTCGAACGGCGTTTACGTCATTGATGATACTGAAAGCGTCAGTATTTTTGACCTTTTTTTAAATAACTAACTTTTTTGTATGGATTTGGTAGCAAAGATTTCTGGATTGGATTTCTAGTTAAATATTAGCTCTTACCTTTTTAAAACCCTTGCCATTTGTTATTTTTATTCATTACCGTGTCTAAGATGATCTTTTAGGGACAAAGTGGCCTCTGTGATACAGGTTAAATTTATGGCTTTATCAATGTGCTTTGTACTTCCGTCTACCCACCGAGTTGATTTTCCGTGATAATTAGGTGCATATTTCTGACAGTTCATCTACAGTATATAATGCGTAAATAATACCAGCCTCTATCGCATATATATCGCAGTACTGACAGTTACATTAGAATTAAAATTCCATCCATTTGTAGACATAGATACCCATTTGTGGATTATACAATGGCTTTCAAGACCATACGATTGGATGCATCATTTGAAGAACATACATTCAATCATACGTACATGTATGTATCCAAGACGGCTAAACAACAAATCGTTTTTAACATGTACTTATGTAAAAATATTTATTACAATAGGTGAAAATCTCTAATGCTATCATTATTTGAATTTGTAGAGTCACCCAAGGGCCTTTCCTGTAACCAAAACTATTGACTTTTAAGACTTCAGAAGTTTCTGAAGTAGCCAAAGAGATATCTTTCGATTGGATACTTAGATTTAATCTTGATTTTAGTTGTCTCCTGGAATAAGCGCCAAGCTTGGCTAGTCTAGGCTAACTTTTCAGCACTTTAAAGTCATCCAATCGTACTGCGGTAAAGTTTATAATGTGTGTCATTAATTTATTTTCTTCTTTACAGACTGTGCTACTGGGATTACAATATGAAGAACTATCCTGGGATATGGGTCTGCCATCAGATGATAACGAGGATTGTCTCCCGTGTTTGTTTCTCCAATTTATGGTAGTGGAAAATGGACTGCGGGTTTCCAAGATACTGCAGGTAACTATTTTTTCGTGTCGTGACTACAAATTATACGGTCTCTTCGAAATGTCGACTTACTAGAAGCAACAACTTGTGATTTATTGCCGGTAGACTGGCAATGAGTCTCAATGCGTCGCCTCTGGGCGGTGTACATGCGACGCGGCTATGGGTGGAACCCTTGATAGCGTGATTGTGTATATTTTTCTCTCATTGTTAATAATTATGTTTTTAAATTTCCACACTTCATCGTGTTAAAGCAGTGGATTATTTTGTATTTACATATGTGGATTATTGTTATTAACAATTATACCTAGAAGATGATCCGCAATTGGCCAGAATACTGGTTTTCTGTTTCTGCTACAAGTCTTAACGACGTTCTTAGATTCTTTTAGTGTTCCTTAGATCAGCTATGTAATAATTTGGGAAATTAAATCCTATCGTACGGGTAGAAAACTACTTATTGAAGTTTTGACGTGACAACGTCTTATAAATTGGTTTGCCGGGTGACACTTCAAGAAACTGCGTTACGCTCCGCTCACGTTATGCGCTCACAATGAGAGCGAGTGAGAGGCACGCGTCCCTTCCACTCGGGCATGGTTTTTCATCCTTCTTCCTACTATACGAATGAATATTCACATTAAAATTATTTTACCACTCAAAGTCGTTGTCACGTAAAACTTTCGCCCGTATACCAATTTTTTTTTAATGAAATGATTTATGTTAAAACACAATTATTTTTCCTCAATACATACGTAATAATATAACACAAGCTAACTTAACCCCTTAGCGTAATGATAACTCGATGTTCGCAATTTTTAGAAATCGTATCAGGCTTCTCGTTTCTCGTTTCCTTCCTGCCGTAGGTTAAGGCCGCCTAGAGATTGTATGACTTCACTCCATGTAAATAAACAAAAATTCTTTCAGGTATTCTCAAAGCAAACCATCATGATGGATACATTGATCGAGCACTTTGCAGGTGAATATAGAAAGAGACTCGGCCAGGAAACTCCCAGTGATCATGCTAATTACGATTATCATTCAGGTACGAGTATTAGATATAGACGTAACTGAAGAATAAAAAATAAAAACTCCCAAAAAATATAAATATTTTAAGATTCGCAAAGTAAACGTTTTTTTAAGCTTGAAAACTCTTTAAAAGCCTACAATTTTTATCTAAATGTATATACCAATTTAATCAATTTGCAGATTCTGGGAGTATATCATTGCCACCATTATCCCGCCCAGACTCCCCACAGCGGCGACTGGCCAACAAGTTGTCCCGCCTGGCGCTCGCCACACACGATGGGCGCGGCAACTTGCTGGGCGGCGCCGGCGACTGGAACACGGACCTGAACCATCCGCAGCCTTCGTGGATATTACCTAAGCATTAGTATCATCTTGGCACACACGGAATGTCTAAAAGAGCAGATTGACAAAAATGGTGACTTCCACAGACGGTGAATCCAGCGCCATCTAGTAAAGATGAACCGAACTACCGTTAGATAGCCGTTAAATAACCGTTAAATAGTTGGGTAGATTCCTATGCTCAAAATAAATTATTTCGCTACGTCTGGCAATAGAATAATTTAAAATACAATGAAAATTGTCGTTCAGTTTTAATTTAACGTTTTTAATTTATTTTATAATCGTCAAACCAACTTCAAAAGGCAATGATTTGACGACAGTAAGGCGTGACGTCATGCCTTAGAATTTTATTAAAAAATGTACCAAATATACCGTTTTGACGTTTAATAAAAAGATACTCAATTGACTTGACAGTCATCTACCATATTGTTACTATATAAAATACGTGAGTGGTTTATGTTCGTTGACAAGTTCGAATGCATCTCTTCTTTCAGATTCGGTCGTCACTAATGTCGTTAAACATAAGCTCCTAGGCACGATCACTTTTAAGAGCTTAAGATGTGAATTATAAATTCCTGTAGTTATTAAGGTCAAACTCATTGTACCATAATGTATAATTATCACAAACATATTGTAAAAATTGTAAATAAATAAACATTATTATAACGATATCATTTTATTTCTCAATACTTAACAAAATTTCGCCTTAATACGCAGCAGTACAAAATGTAGTTGGGCGATGGAAAACATTTTTGGGATTTTGGGAAAGTAATGTCAGGTGCTACTTTTTATAATAGCGAGCGGGTTGTCTCGAACGATTGTACTCCTTTAATAACGGATGTTTTTCCAGGTAGTCCAACATTACCTTAAACCTTGGGCCTGAGAGGTCCCGATGTCGAGTGAGCCTCACCTCCAAGCTGTGCACTTTGAATGATAGCTCAGCGCTGTAGATTAAAAAAAAAGTCAGTATCAGGGATAATTTTTCACGACGTTGATAAAAAGGAGAAATCTTTTATTATATAATTTTATAAAACTATTTATATACATTACTTTAATCTTCTTTTCCCCCTTTCGAGAAAGTTTTTATCGTGGCAAGTACGTCTAGCATGAAACTCATTTAATACTATTTATGTTGTGTATGTTTGAATATTCCATGTATTATTTGGTTAGCTAGTTTTTTTTCTTGTCCCACGGTTCCCACCCACCCATTTGGCTTACTGCTGAAGTAGTATGTCGGAATTAAACCAACTAAAACCACACGGTATTCCGTCACATGTGAGTCTATTGCAAGGGACTCGGGTATACTCTATAAAAGGAATCCACAAGAACCCCGGTAGAGCTTGGCCGCCTCTTAAACAGAAGGCAGCCACACCCTTGCGTGCGGAGGACCTTGCACATCTTCCGGTTTAACTAGAGTTTTCGCCTATGTAGAAGATGATACCTACTCACCTCATTTAGGACTTGTGTGTTTAATATAAAACTGACAAAAAGAAAAATCATTACGACACCTGGCAGCGAAGTAGGCAGATTCCTTTTCGGGGGTCAGGATAAACTGGTTGGCCAGGTACCAAAGCCTTTTCGCCTTGTATTCCGCATTGTACTGGAAATAAAATTGCATTTTACATATAACATGTTACAGTTTCATCATGCTAGAGTCCACTTATTTGCCAAAATAAAAAATACGTATTAAGGTACAAGTCCACGAGAAACTGCAACCACAAACTGCAAGCGACACTGGTTTCTATGAATTTCTATAAAATGATTCCGAACAGGTCGACATTGCAGCGTAGACCACACCAGTGGTGACGCGGACTGCAGAGGGCTTAACATGTCAGGCCTACTAAAAAAAATAACACGCCAGTACTTTCTAAACTTTTCCTCTGTGCCTATTAAGTAGGTTTATGGTTTTTAATCAATAGAGCATAACTTCCTTCTTTGCCTATTACATATATAAACACACATTAATATAGCGTTAGCGGTAGCGTTAGCGGTAGCGTTGAACGACATTCTGTCTCGCTCGAAGACACGGAAACGGCATCAGCCTTGGCATTTGCGGTGTGCATGTGTGCGTGTCTGCAAACAGAAATAGAAACAGCCGCGACCGCAGGCAACAATACAGTCGACTGCACAGGCCGCAATGTCGCCTGCGGCTGCAGTCTGCAGCTCGTTTCGAACTTGTACCAGTTGTACCTTTACGGTATTGCGGTGGCGCTCCCGGCATGATTACCGAGCTTGGTCCAAGTATACTTTCTTTTCTTTGGATAGGGACATCATAACCCACACGTTAGCATATTATTTCAATTTCACAATTGTTTGCACTTGCGACCTCTAATTCTAACTAATAATTTATTTGCAAGATCTGTTGTAAATTACAGATATTTATTAGAAAGCATACATACCTATAGGAATAAAGAAACCTGTCATACCTTATCGAATCGTGCTTGCACCAGGTTCTGCCTGGCCAGTTGTTTAGCTTTGAAGTCATTGATGCACTGTTCCCTGACTATAGTAGCTTCCTTTACAGTCAAAGGTACGCCAGTACCATGTCCGGAGCCAAACATACGAGCGAGGTACGGAGCAAGAGGGTCGATTTCTGCTTCTTTCTCTCGCTCTGTAACTTCGGCTTTTTGAGTTTCCTAATGAAATAAAACTTGTTAATACACAACGTGCTATAAAAGGGTGTAGTATTTTTTTTAGATCGGGATGTATAGCCTAACTGGAGTCAACCTGAATTTTTTTTTTTAATTTTGCGTCCTATTTTTTTTGTAGATGTAGTAATATATTAATTTAAACAACATTTGTTTCAGTAGTTATGCTTAAGTATTTTGTCCGCAAAGTCCACGAATGTTTGATATATCTATTATCTATATTTTTATTCATACGTTAGCCTTTAGCGTTAGCTAGTGTTAGCACTCACGTTCATGGTTTTCCATTTCCAATATATTTTTTCTTTATTCAAACCTAAACCCAGTCCGGTAACCCGCCCGGCTTCGCACAGGTAGCAGAGACATCTTCAACAATTATCATCATATTTCAACCAATTTACACATAACCTTAATAAATTATATACCTAAACCTTCCTCATGAATCGCTCTATCTATTGGTGAAAACTGCATGAAAATCCATTCAGTAGTTTTTGAGTTTATCGCGAACAGACAGGCAGACGCGGCGGGGGACTTTGTATTATAATCTGTAGTGATATGTACTGATAACCACACTCGTCCTAAAAGTAATCTGTAATGTCGGCCTTATCACTGAATGCAGTTACTAACAAGCAACCTTTAATTAAATTTCATCCGACTTCAAAAGGTTGGGCATACATACATCTTTCAAGTCATATCGCGGCCACCCTTTGAGGTGCTGGTTAATTATCTCTGACCTACAGAAGAAGCATCTATCAATATGTTTATACGGCCAGAGGGGATAAAATTTGCCAAAAGCACGAGTAATAACTGTGGTCAAAACTACCAACCTGTTCTATCCATCCCTTCTTTGCGGCTTCATTTTTCTCCGTGTCAAAGAGCGCCACGTACAAAACTGGCTCCTTCAATTCCTTGTATCTCTGCATCAGGTACCCATTGATGTCCGTCTCGCGATCTCGGATGTGTTTGTTTGTGTTGTACTCCCATACTATATTGTCACAGAGCGCGTAGTATATATCGAGCGGGCGAGGAGGGCTAGCGCAAGCGTCCGCCTGGAAATTAAATTTTGCAAAATTATGTACAAATAATTGTTTACAAGTCTACAGAAATGTTTCTTAAGGTCGTAACAAACATCTGCATTATGTGTAATAACAGGGAAAATAAGTCCTCAGAACATTATTTGACAAGAAAAAAAAATGTATTGATAAGTTATTAAAAGTGTACGAAGGTGAACTGAATGGAGCTGGTGATGGTGAAAAAACTAAACTAAAAAGGAATTATTTCTGAAGATAGATATACGATGGATCTAGAATGCATTATCGTCGAATAGCAACAACACAAATAACACAAGCAAAGTTGTGGTATTGGTGATATAGGTAATTATCTTGATAAAACTTTGAAAAAGTAGCAGGTACACTCCTTATGACTTGTGACTTGGTGTGGTGGCTAACACGCAAGCAACTTTTATCGGTAATATTTTTCGTCTTTTCAACAAATTTCAATGAATTTTAAACTATGGATATTGTGTTTTTTGGTTTGAATTATTTAAAGAAACTTTTACTCACGATGTAGCCCGAGGTCTTATCAGGGTAAAATAGAATCTTTCCTCCAGTTTCCGCTAAGTTTGGTTTGATAAAGTGCCTAGTATCATTGGTGACAAAATTGTAGGCGTATTGGTAGAGCAGTTGTATAGTATTTTCTTGAATGTGGAAGATCTTCTTATAGATGTCTTTCTTGGCTGGAAGGTCGGGGTTGCGACTGTAAGTCTCCGTGATGTCTTTCACGTGGCGCTTTGGTTCTGCTTTTGTGCCTTCTGAGTATATAATTATTCGGGATTGCAATCTGAAATTTCAAATTGAAATTGCAAATTGAGTGGTGCATTTCCCACACGGGTCAAAAATTTGTGTGGATCCACAAATAGTTGTCTCGAGTCTAGGTGTTCTTTGTGTCCGTTGTTTGAATATCTGTAAAGCCCCGGCGCCACTTGAAACATTCCTAGTGCGGGAGTTGTCTTTATAAAAAGAAAAATTTTGAGTAAAATAATTTCAATAAGCTTGCGAACTTAAGCGTAAAGGAGATAATTGTGTTTTTTATATTCAAGTCCAATGTCTAGCAGTAATATCACGTACCTGTCCTGCCTATCAGTGTAATGTTCTTCAAAGCTGAGCGGAGTGCAAACGATCTTGGTAAGGTGATCCAACCTGGCGTAGTAGTTGAACTCCATGACGCGGTCGCCCTCAACGGTCGTAGGCGGCGCATCCATGGAGTATGTATGTTCTGGGAATAATGTCGATTATCTTTCAGCTTTGTAACCAAAAAACTATTTTTACTACTGGTCGATTTTCAAATGAATTAATTGTATACATAATCTAATGATTAAAGATTTTACCGTTGCTAAATAAAAACCGTTTCTAAAAGCCGTGGTGGACTTAGCAGATTTCCTTTACAAATTTTATACATGTTACATGCTCTCGTATTTTTTAAATTTTCACAATCTCGACGACGGATGGCGTGCACCACTGAGCCAGTCAGCCTGTGACCACGGCCAGTGCAACCTGGTCGAAACGTCAGGCAATTCAGAGTTATGTAATACCTTTTCGTGATCGCGTTAATTCCCGTATAAATACATAACATTAAATTATTCTCGAGGTCTAACACACAATATTATAACTCGTAATTTTGTTTAGCCAAGATTCTCGATAGAATTGAGATCCTTCATCGTTTCTACTTTAATTTTAGTACACCTCTGGAAATATAATACAGATGTATCTCCTACAACATCCTGGTTGGCAACCTATAATCTTAGCATACACTAGCCGTTCCCACAGTTTCGCCTGCGTTTATGGTCACTTCTGTGCTCCTAAGATGTTATGTATGTTAAGTAGCTTGTAATCTTCCTCAGAAATTAGGCTATTAATTCAAAAGGGTTTTTTCAAATCCAACTGATAGCTCTAGAGATTAATGACTTAAACCAAAAAATAAACCGGACAAGTGCGAGTGTGACTCGCGCACCGAGGGTCATTCCAGGAATAAATTCTCGAAGATTTTTGCCCGTTTCTTCTCAAAGACAAACTTAACTTTAATAATACTCTGCCGTACATCGATTTACGACAAACTCAACAACTCAACTTTCCAATCGCAAAATATAATAAGTTTCTAATGTCAAAGACAACAAATTCGTTTGATATAACAACTAATTTACGACTTTCGGATTTTTTCCTATACTTATTGTGCTGAAAGACCTTGCTTCTTATCAATCAGGTTTTGATTTACTTGCGAAATGTTTGCAAAATGTAAGGCTTAAATGGCCGTCTTTTGATTGTGTTGACTTGCTGACGCTTCCTTTTTTTAGAGCGTCAAGGGACCACAGACATAAGTATTTGATGTTAATTTCAACTTGATACCTCAAATGAGGAAAAGGGTCTTGACAGACAGATAGAACAAAGTGATCCTATAAGGGATTGAGGAAACGGAACCCTAAAAAACAAAGACTTTAGTAGTTAACTTACTGAGAAGATGGTCCTTCCTCCCAATGAGAAATACTTCTTTTACTTCACGCTTTACGTGGTCAAATCTTGAAGTTATCATGTAGTCCTCTCTATGACGATACCACTCAAAGCTAAAAATTAGATTTTGAAAGTTACATATATTAGTGGAACTCTGCTATTATTTTTTAATCGGCATTATCACCATTATCTCAGTCACCTGACGTCCACTGCTGAACATAAAAGAAGAAATAGAACAAAAAAAAGAAATAGAACAAAAAGAAGAAAAAGAGGTACATAACAATTTCGTTTTTGTAACACAAAGTTTTAGCGAAGCGACTTTTAAGATATTTTTTAAGTTATGGGATAACCTATAAATATTTATATTATTATGTATAATAATATAAATTCCCAGTTTTTAAAAAAACATTTTGTTTTTTAAATCGTTGTTAAACCATGAAATCATTTATGACTTTATGTCTTATCTGTTATCAGAGTACATTAGCACAAATTCAAAATTCAAATTCAAGTAATTATGAGAGTCATCAAGCCATGGCCGTTTATACAGGGTATTTTGTAAACGATCCCGAAACCGAAGATAGACGATTGTACTAACCTTTGATGATGGGTCAAAAAAAAAATCGAGCGTTTATCTAACAGCCTGTATATGAGTAAACAGTCACTGGTTTATGACTGAAATCATCATGTAATTATTACTCATGAGAATTTCAGACTTTCCTAATTAAACCGAGTATGTGAGTGTGAGATTAAATTCTTTTTGCAAACGTTCTCTGTGCGTTTTTTGGAACTTTTGGGGCTATTACTCTATACAAAATACAAAAGTATCTTACGTCAACAATGGTACACTCAGTGCGTAGTCTTCGAATGTTTGAACTCTTTTGACGATGCCGTCGGGCTGGGAGTACGGTGCAAACTTCTCTAGTATCCCCTTCTTGTAGTGGATTACTTTGTGGCTGCCTGGATACCTACGTTGATATTCTGAAAAAAACAATACGTATAGCTAAAAGAAAAAAAACACAGAATCTTAAACAGCTTCTGAAAAAAGTAGTAGAATCTTAAACTTCATTTCAACCGATTAATTGAACTCATATACAGGGTGTATTTGAAAAAGAAACACTTACTTAAATCACTGAAAGGGCATGACTCTAGTATGCAGCTGTAATAAGAATTAAAAAAAAAACTATCCACTTACAAGTTATGACCGTTTGAATTTCCAGGTGCTTCAATTTTTATAAAAAAGTTAACATTTTTAAATCGTACGTATTTTTTTCATCTTGGAATGTTTCATTTCGTAACTCTAATAAAATCCATAAAAACTAACTTCGAAAAATTTTCAAGTTAGTTTTTTCCAAAAAAAAATACGTGCCATTTTAAAATTTTCAACTTTACACGTTCCACATACTTTCATGAGAAGCCGAGGTAAAAATACCTGGAAATTCAAACGTCATAACTTGTAAATGAATAGTTTTTTATCAAAAATTCTTATTGCTGCTGCATGCTAGAGTCATGCCCTTTCAGTGATTTAAGTAAGTTTACCTTTTTCAAATACATCCTGTATACAGCTTCAAAGATTTTTTAACTATATAAAGTTCGATAAAATCTTATTTACTCTTGCTTTACCTTAAGTAGTCAATATTTTCGGCTAATTTTCAGCAAATATAACTAGAGATAGATTTCCAATTTCACTACTATCAAGCCAAGGAAACAAGTACATTCTGAGGGTAGCCATTTAACGCCCAAAATTCGTAAATTTCCATCTCACGAGCTACGTCGTATCGCCTATGATTGTAATTAATTACCTATAGTTTGCGCTTCACAACCTCAGTGAATGTAGTGAGTAGATAGAAATCGATCATCAAAAAAATGCATGCGAAATTTTGTGCTACCGAATTTACGCTGCCGTTTCTTTAAGTAGTCAATATTTTAGACCAACCTTCAGTAGATATATCTAGTTTCTCAACCCAACTGGGCGGCATGTCCAGGTGCTTCTCAGTGTCCACGGCTGTTTTCTTATCAGCAATATCAACGCCGACCAGCTGGCGTCTATGGCTGGGCTCTCCTGCTAGGAGATGTTCCCAACACTCGATGTCAGCCAGGTCGTAGTTCAACTGGCTCAAGTCCGATTTTTCACCTTGGATATTTGCCTGGTGAGAGTGTGAATAGAAAACTGCCACTCATGTTCGAAATAAACTTCAAACTAATAATTTGCTTGCATTTACGACTTACATTTACGGTCAAATACTCAAACGCTACTCAAATCAGTCAGTCAGACAGTGTCATGCTGTAGTGAACGGTAGCAACGGACAAAGATGGCGTGTATAGAGGTATCAATTTTCTTTTTTCTTTTTTATAAACAACTCCCGCATTAGGAATTACTCCTGTGTCGCGGGGGACTTTACAAACATACAAAGAACGGACACAAAGAACACCCAGACTCGGGTGGGAATCGAACCCACGACCTATGGCATAGCAGTCAGGGTCACTAACCACTAGGCCAACAGGCCAGTCTAATATCAATGAAATAGAGTAAAATTTCATAGGTAATCATTTATCTTCTATAAATTACCTACACCATAGTGGGCTTTAAACTCTAATGGGGCCAAAATCCACCCATTTATTGAATCTCTAAACTTGACTACGAGAGTTGCAAAATAAACCACAGATAAAAACAATCTTTCCCTAAATGACAATAGTCAATGTTTTTAAGTGATTTAAACATTATAAACGTGCAAAGATTTTGATTTTATTTTAAAGGCTACGATCTGTATTTTAATCCTTCCATTAGATGGCAAAATTTGTCATTAGACTAGACTCTGGCTATTGCCGAATCGTCAGACGCCGTTGTCTAGGCTGTCTTTCTAGAAAACTTGACACTCGCTCAGTACTTGCATAGGAACTTGTTGATCTTGTTGGTATTTTGCTTACTAGATTTATAAAAAGTATTGCGAGGTCCGCACAGGAGTCTGTGACCTAAGGCATCATCGGTTATAGTAACAAAATTCCTTACGTAATAATTCTCATTATTATAAACGCTTTCGATATGTTGGTATCGTTTGGCATTGAGGGGGTAGCCGAATCCTTCACTTGGTTCGATGAAGAATGGTTCTTCTATCCCCATGGAGCCGGCCAGGACGAGAATCCAAGCGTGCGTGCGCCAGCCATCGATATCGTCTTGAGGAGCCTTTTCTAATTCCTACAAAAGAAAATGTTATAACAAATAAAATAATGACATTGATAATATGAGAGAGAACCTTAGGACAGAATAGAGGAAGCTCATTATCGAAGATACCTTCATTAATAACGAATTTCATAACTAAGTTGTAAAGCGCAAACTAAATAGTTTGTAAAAGAAATAGATAATCATAACCGAATAGAGAGCCATGCTTCGGCACGTATAGTAAGTATATACGGCCGGCTCGACTGGAGTAATTTCACGGCCTCACAGAAAACCGGCAGTGAAGCAATGCTTGCATTACTTTTCACCGTGTGATCTCACACGAAATGTAAAAAAAAGTTTTTTTCTTCATTAATATCATCATATATTAATCATATATCATAGAATCAACTAGGTTGCAGTCAACCTAGTTGTTTTATGATCAAAAATGGATATTTAAAAACTTATTATAGCCCAGTGGCTATAATAAGTTTTTAAGAGTTTTACTAAATAAGCATCTTATCATGTCGATTTTCAGTTCTAATTCTAAATTATATATGAATGTTAAATTATTGATTTTTTTTGTTAAATGTGTACATGTCAGAATCGACGAATTTAATTTATTTTAAACCGATCACCGTCCGATAAAACCAATCATTTGACAAAAGTTCCCTCGCTCAGTTTCAATATGAACACGTGCTTTGAAGAATTGATACTAAGTAATTCAAAGCCGTATAAATAAATGTATGGCAATTAACTTACAGCAATCTTCCGAAGCCTCTCATTCTCAATTTTGTCTAACGCCGCTTGCCTCTTCGCTGCATCCTTTTTATCCATTTCAATGCAGTACTTAGAGGTAAAATCTGGTAGTGGCACCAGTCGGTATCGCGGCTCTGTCGTTGGTGGCGGTGGTTCCTCTATCCTCTGGAACAAAGATCCACACAAATTAGTATCGTTTATTTTTTTACAGTTCTTTTAACATATCTCCAAAATAGAGTGTTTACTGCATATATTAAGTACAAAACACATTAATTTTGTGTATGTATTCTACGAAAATAAGCACTTTGAAAATAGTATTGAACTTTTAGTATTTGCCTGTAAAATGTTTCTTTATTTAGATTTTTACTAAATAATAAGTAATTATAGACCCCCCTCCCCCTCCCTTACTCTAAAATCTTAATAAATGACGATTTTTATATAAGGCGAGCCCTAGTAAGGTACTAAAGTCATTTACAAATTCGAAATTGGGTACGGAACGCTGCAACCTCAGTTAAGTCACCGATTGGTTTGTTAAGTCCAGAGAAGTTTGTTCTTTTGTATAAGAGAAATATTATTACCTACCTCAGTTTCATCTGGTATTTCCGGGCACACGGATCTATATCTGATAGCCATGCAGACATCTCTTTCGGCACAACCCACTACGATGTACGCGTCGTACCCACCTCCGATGAGCCAGGATACTAAAACGGTCGCCAACTCAAAGGGGTTGCCGCTTCGTCGGATGATAGCCGTGTATGGAGACATAAGGCGTTCAGGCTGAAAAGTTAAATATTTGTGAGTGACAAGATTGATCAGAATATCCTAATATTAATATTATGGCAATCTTCGTCTTAGGTAGAGCTGTTGTACTACCATCAAGCCAAGCTACAAGTTCTTTCAGAGAATTGTCTTACAGGATTCAGGTACGCTTGCTACACCCATCCTAATATTCGCCTAAGATTTTAGTTTAATACCAATAGTTCGCGATTTACAACCTCAGTGAATGTAGTATGCAGGTTGATCGATCTTAGTAAAGAAGACAGTAGTAATAAGGCATCTACCGTATTACTAATAACTTAATACGAGCTAGATTGTACTCAATTGCGTTGTTGCGAGAATCGTATTTATTTAAATGCCCGCATAGACTGTAGTATTTTCTATTCTGTACTACTATTACTAATACTGGTCAGAAACATTCGAATGAGGCCCATGGCAAGCGTTAATAAGCCTCGGTAATCGTATAGCACCAGTAAATAAATAATAGATCTACGCCCAAGCGTAGATCTATTATTTATTTGTCGTCTCAATACCTACCTAGTTGAAGAAAGTAAATTCAAAAGAATCTTCAATTAAAAGGTTCTTTGGAACGATGACGATTTAAACAATGAATTGAATATTGAGATAAAGCCTAGCTTGTGGTCAAGTACCTTGGAACGCTTGAAGGTTGTGCTATAGGTAGGTACATATGCATATGAATTAACAATAATAATTAATCAAGATTCATCAGTAATATTAAATTATTGTATGTACTTCAGAACCCCCCCCCCCGCTCCTCGAGAATTTGTTGTTTCACTAAACTAATCTAAATATAATTATAATAGTGTTAAGTATACCCATAGTAAGATAGTAATCAAATGGTTTCCTACAACTGTCATAATATGGAGCAAAAGTTTTATTATTCTCTATACCCACCTTTGGCCGTCTTTCGAAAAAGTTCATGGAAATTGTTATAGATGTCGCTAATAATCAGTGGAACAAACCAAAATATCAGAGGTTTGCGGAAATTGCGATAGATGGCATTAGCAGTTGCTATATTATGGTAAATACCGGGAAAGTAAAAATAGCTTAGATGTATATAACTATATTATACTCTTATAGTATATATCTTATATTAAGTTAAGTGACATTTATTAAGATGAAAGTTTCCTTTTAAACATATTTTAAGCTCTTACTTTCTTTTTAAATAGTTTTATTAACAATTAGTTCAGGGACTGATTTATTTGCAATTTTCCTATCGCTTCTCAACGAAGTTGACCAAATTAAAAAAAAAAAATTGGTTGCCTGTAAAGTCGGTATACGGGCGAAAGTTTTACGTGACAACGACTTTGAGTGGTAAAATAATTTTAATGTGAATATTCATTCGTATAGTAGGAAGAAGGATGAAATAATAGTAACAATTTAAAACATTTATTTATACAAAGAATTATATTTAAAACATTTTATGTCTGTCTCTCTCGCTCTTAGGCGGGCTAACCATGCCCGAGTGGAAGGGACGCGTGCCTCTCACTCGCTCTCATTGTGAGCGCATAACGTGAGCGGAGCGTAACGCAGTTTCTTGAAGTGTCACCCGGCAAACCAATTTATAAGACGTTGTCACGTCAAAAAGCTTCGTTAAGTAAAAATAAATGTAAAATGTATGTAGATAAGAATATATACTTTATCAACCGACTTCATAAATAACCATAACTGTCAGTATTCAATACATCATCTCTTTACCTTTGATAAGTAACCTCAAAAGTGTTTAGGATTGTACTTTGGACATGATTACTATATACTATATTATATTAGATCGCCTGGTAGCCGAAATTCGACCATGGTTCATTTTTTTTTTAATATGTTTATTTTTACTTTTTTTTAGTAAAAGACAACTTTTTCTTTTAAAAACTTTTGAAAAAGAGTATTTGTTCTTATCAACAAGCATTTTAAGTATCAGGCATTTGCGACAGATTAATTAATACCAATATTTTGGCACTGTAACGCAATATGTTTATCGACAACAAAACATAAGAGAAATTTCACAACAGCAGCTGTGTCATGACACTCGTGACCAATAGGATAGCCCCCCTTCACCACACGGAAATCTGGCGAACAGCAGAAAAAGTTAATCACAGTTTAAAAATATAAAATTTTACTAGCAAAGTTGATAAAACCAATAGCCCTTTTACAATAACCCAGAAAAACAACAGTAAACAAATCTACAAAAAATCTTCCCACGGTTATTATTGCAGGGAATCATAAACGGCCGAGTGGAAGGGCGGGGGGCAGAGGCGGGACTCCCTCCTCCCACAATTGAATCCAAAGTTGGGGGAAACAAAGTCGGCATCGCAACTTTTCCGACCACAACTTTCACTTTTCAATGAAAACTTTTCAACGCTTTCACTATCGAAGTACTTTATATACGTTTTAATATTTTATTGAGATCGCACTTCGAGTGCGGAGTTCGAGTTAGTTGCACTTTTGTGTTGTGACTGAATTCTTTCGAAGTGTTTTGAGGAAAGAGTTCCTGTTGCACTCAGCGAGCGTTTTGTTTGATGGTGTTTATAAAATAATGGTTTAGTTTTCTGTGCTCATAATATTAAATTATTTCTTTGATTTAATTTTTGATTATTGCAACCGTTTGCAAGCTTACTGTAAATTACACTACTATTGTTATGTTGAAATTAAAAAATGTAATGCATTGTCTTATGAAACATATTATTTAAATTTGTAACTTACACTCACAGTAGATTTATAATCAAATCGGAGCCAACCTACGGGAGAAGTACCCTCGTCCTACTGAACCTTTATTAATCAGCACTTACAGATTTAGTGTTACGTTTACCTTACCTTTGTATGTACGCACTCGCAACGCCAGGCGATGCTACTCCAACAACCCTCCCCGGACTCTACTTACCAGCAGAAAACTAAAGCACTCTACTCTGTTAGTGCTGGTTAAGGTTGATAAAGATCTGAAGTGCCCTCCCTTCTATAAGTTAATATCAATAAAAAGAACCTGGATTCCATCTTTAAAAAAACAATTTTTCTGTGTATGGGTGTAATTTAAAAAAAATATAAAAAAGGAGGTCTCACACACACATTTTTATCTGTAAATATTTTTTTTTTTAACCCCTAACTCAAAAAGTAGGGGTGTTACAATTTTAACTTGTGTATCTGTGTATGTGTTTTTTTTTTATATTATAGGGAGCAAACGAGCAGGCGGGTCACCTGATGGTAAGTGACTACCGTCGCCCATGGACACCTGCAACTCAAGTCAGAAGTGCGTTGCCGGCCTTTGAGATAGGAGTGCGCTCTTTTCTTGAAGGTTTGAAGGTCGTATCGGTCCGGAAATACCGCAGGCGACAATTTGTTCCAGAGATTGGTTGTGCGAGGCAAAAAATTTCTGGAGAACCGCACAGTGGTGGATTGGCAATTATCCAGGTGATGGGGATGACAGTTTTGTCGCGTTGAACGATGGCGAAACGTTGCGGCCGGTATAAGTCCGAACAATTCCTCGGAGCACACCCCATGATACATGCGATAGAGAATGCAGAGTGAAGCTACATCTCTACGCAACGCTAAAGGGTCAAGCCGATCTGAAATATCCTGGCAATGGATGATTCGAGTCGCTCTCCGTTGAATGCGGTTGTGTGTCTATCTATGGCTCTAGCTCCTAAACGGATGGATCGGTTTTGATTTAGTTTTCTTGTTTGAAAGGTGACTTGATCAAGAGTGTTCTAACTATAATTTAAGAAAATCTGTTCAGCCGTTCAAAGATCATCAACTCTTTTCTAATCTTTGAAGGGATTTTTGAGTCAGAGGTCTTTTAAATTTTTAATTTATACTTGTTCTTTCCTGCTATAAGTAAAAAGGAGGCCTTAAAAATAATGAACATGCCGAATGAAAGTATTTCTGCCAGGAATCTCATATTTTTAGTAATTCTATTCATTCCGGTCCACAAACTTAGTGAGAAGAACCTGTAATATTATTAGATGTGCCATTTATATGCATGTGCCGTGTGTATCTCGGCTTTGTCGATCTAACTTGTCTCGCCAACCCTCGCTGCTTGTTAGCTAAACTCAGACTTTTTGTAGTTATGGAACGGTGTTGTTGAGCGTCTGGTAATATATAGTAGGTATTCTTTAGTAGCATTTCACTGCAATTTGGCTTTAACTTTGTAGTATTTTATATTTTACGATTTTTTAGAGTATAATATATTTAAATTTATAAAACTCAAGTTGGCACAGATTATTAAAAGGTTTTTAGAAAGGGT
This sequence comes from Euplagia quadripunctaria, assembly GCA_963859945.1. NCBI lineage: Eukaryota > Metazoa > Arthropoda > Insecta > Lepidoptera > Erebidae > Euplagia > Euplagia quadripunctaria. Next base: position 16,960,437 of record OY982577.1, on the reverse strand, counting down.
GAACACTTATTTTATTTAAATAATAGGAATGTTTTTGAACTACATCAGATTTCTAGTGGAGAAACTTTATTTAAAACTAGCAGCACTCCGCGGTTTCACCCGCGTATGTCACGATCAAGTAAAAGTAGCCTATGTGTAAATCCAGGTCGCCAGCTATCTACATACCAAGTTTCAACGCAATCGGTTCAGTAGTTTTTGGATGAAAGAGTAACAACCATCCATACATACATACATACATCCTCACAAACTTTCACGTTTATAATATTAGTAGGATAGTCTATGAGTTTATAAGCTACGACGTGGATGACAACATCTTGTTGCTACGACTACGACTACATATAAATGAAAATCTATATTATGGTTTTTAAGTATTTTTTTTGGCAAAGGCATTTGATATAAAGGAAATAAAGGTTACAAATTAAGAATTTAAAATAAAACTCAACAACAAAACCTAGGAAAGTAAAAAAAAAACATGTTTTAATAATAAATTTCGACTGGCCTATTGGCCTAGTGGTTAGTGACCCTGACTGCTATGCCATATGTCGTGGGTTCGATTCAAACCAGAGTCTGGGTGTTCTTTGTGTCCGTTGTTTGTATGTTTGTAAAGTCCCCCGCGACACAGGAGTAATTCCTAATGCGGGAGTTGTCCTTCTTAAAAGAAAAAAAAAGTATGAACTAATAATTGAGACTATTCCAATGAGCTCAAACACGATACCTCGATGTTGCAGCATCAGGTCAAGGTTACCACTTTATTGTAATACTAACAGTGCCCCGCAGTTTCACCCGCGTAAGTCCCAATCCCTTAGGAATATCGGGATAAAAAGAAGCCTATATATTCATCCAGGTCACCAGCTATCTACATACCAAAGTTTCATCGCAATCGGTTCAGTAGTCTTGGCGTGAAAGAGTAACAAACATCCATACATACATACATCCATAGATTCATACACCCTCACAAACTTTCACGTTTATAATATTAGTAGGATAGTAGGATTATTGCAGTCGCAGCAGAGTAACTTTCAAGCGATCAGACCAGTAGAAGTTAGTCACAACCCTTCAAGGATTAGAAAAGAACTGGCACAGAAGACATTACAACGAAGAACATTCTCGATTAAAGTCACTTTTAAATAATAAAAACTAAATCAAAATAGGCCATACAGACATTAAATTATTATTTTAAGTAATCTTTTTATAAAGTAATTATTATTTCTTTATTATTATTATTATTGTATTGTAATCAACGGATAGTTAGAAAAGATCTTTGGTTATTACAAAGAAAGAGTGTAGTATTGGTATAGGGCTCTGTTTCCACATTTAGACTCATAGGCGGTCCAGATAAGGCTGACTAGTTGAGCCAGCCTAGCTTCTTCCAGAAGCACAGAAGACCCTGGGGCGTTCACAGGCTTCTAGAAGAGACCTCGCACCCGCGAGTATATTTGCCCGTTGTGTGGCCCATGAATAGCGTGAAAGTTTCATTTGCATGAACAGAATCGAGAATAGTAATGATGACGACATAAATGGTTATAGAAAATTAGTTTTACATTGTTAATGTTTTTAACACGCTATTATTATTACAATTTATTATATTATTTACTATATACACGCTATTATATTATTTACAAGTGAGCCTATCACTTGTAAATAACTATCTAAAAAAATCTTGGAAGTAAATTTTAAGTCGTGTCGAAAAGAAACTGTGTATTGTGTACTTTGGATGACAATACAATAATTTGGTATCTTAGAGCTGATCTGATGATGGAGCGGGGAGATAGATAGGGGAACTCTTCAGTGGCTACTAGTTAACCCCTCGAGTTTGGGCTCATATGATTCGTTTTGATAACACTTCCTGTTTCTTTTCGTTCCTAAACTATAATTTGTTTTAAATTAGAATCTTCTACAGTTTCTTTATAACATTCGTGTGGGAGACAATTATTATGTGATCTGTACACATTTAAGCGATTGTCATAAAACTGGTGGTTATTAGAATCGCGTTGCGGATTCTGTCAAATTCTTTCAATAAATGCTGGAAGAACCCCATAAATATGTAGTCTCTTGGGAATATTGCGGTATTATTGTTTCTCCATGAGAGACAAAAAGAGTAACAGCCCAATACTCAAACGTTACTCGGTTATAAGTTGCTCTCCCGCTGTCACTCTTATTTTGAGGTGAAATTTGGCGACGTCTCTATAGTTGAGTAGTGTTAGGGTGCAAGCAAATCGTTTGTGAAAATATATATTTATTTTTGAAAATTTACATAATTATTACGACAATTTCAGTCATTTCATCTGAGTGGCTAAGTGGTAACCGAATAGGTTAGCACATTACGAGGTTAAGTAATACTAGCCAGGATCAATCTTAGGATGGGTGACCATTATTAACACATTGAGACCCCTCCGTGCCCCGGAGAGCACTTTAAGCTGTCGGTCCCTGTTGCCATACGAACATCTGTGGCATTCGTTACTGGTAGTTGGAACCGTAAAAAAAGTCCGACGAGCTGCTCTAACTACAGAACTTCGATATCGCCTAGTAATTGGGTTGTGGAGGTCTGATGGCAGTCTCTCCACGTAAAATAACGACGTTCGGCCGTATCGTAGTTTGACTGAAAACCCGAACTTAGTTGGGTAAAGGCACGGCGGATGATGATGAATTTCAATCATTACATCAACATCTTTCATTCATGTCAGCCCTTTCTTTTACGAAATATTAGCTTTTTGTATTTTTTAAAGTTTAATACGTCAGTTTCACAATAAGGTCAATCAGTTTCAAAATCAAAATTATTTATTTCAAGTAAACCCATTGTAGGTATTTTTGAATTGTCAGGAGGAGTCGGTCAGTATAAGTAGGTCGTGAGTCGTCGTCATTTTACGGTATTTACGGGTTCTACATACTATACGACCTTAAAATATAGCCACAACTTTCTGCAAACGTTGTATATGAGATACAAAGCTTATTTCTATGGTGTCTTAAAAAAGCCATAGTCATTCGAAAGTATTTGGTTAAATTATACTTATTCGAGAGGATGTGTGAGGAAGCTTGACCGCTACAGATTAAATGTTCCGTAAAGCGTCGCGACTGAGGGCCGATGTGAATGATGACCTCATCAAGCTTACTTGAAGGAAATGCCTGAGTTTGTGTACAATAATATAATTGGCCAACGAGCCGTGTCGTTTCAAACTCGTGAGAGGATGACATCAATCCTGGAGACTAGCTCATATGTTATCATGTACAGAAATAATAGCATCAAACATTTAAGAACATTTTTTATAGTAAATGCCGATGGTAAGTGATCATCATTGGCAGGCAGGGTACTCGGGCCGTAATTAACATTGATGATGAATAATTTCGCTGATAAGAAAGACTTACAGAAGAGCCTTAAAGAAGAGTGCGGCTTGTAACGATACTCACGGCTGTACTTATTCCTGAATGGATAGGCAGAGGGATATATTTACACCCACTCACATAGTAGGCGGCAAGCCTATCACCGCCAACAGGGCAATTAGAGATGGGAAAATTGGAATTTATCCTGGGAGAGCCATGCTTCGGCACGTATGGGCCGGCTCGACCGCAGTGGTACCACGGCCTCACAGAAAACCGGCAGTGAAGCAATGCTTGCATTGCTTTCGCCGAGTGAGTGAGGTTAGCGGAGGCCCTAACCCTTCCCTCCCCCCTCTTCTACCCTTCCCCTATTCCCACCTTAAAGGCTGGCAACGCCCTTGTGGCTCTTGAGTTGCAGGTGCCCACGGCCAGCGGTAGTCATTTACCATCAGATGACCCGTCTACTCGTTTACACGCTATTTGATAAAAAAGCACTTTTTTTTTTTGAAAGGGAACAGTAGGTAAGAATGGTAGACGTTGGAAGGTAAGCCAGTTCGAGTTACAGGCATGCGACCCTGAACTGCTCGAGCTGTTGCTTACGCACACACCAGTTCACCCGTATAATTAATATCCCTTTCTTTCCATTGCCTCCTTTCCCTCTGAATATACTCTCACTTTTAATACCTTTAACTCCCAGAGTGCCCGGTTAAGGGCAGGCTTGCCCACTTTTACGTGACTATTAGTTAGTAAAATATGTGTAAAATGTGTTTAATACGCCTCTAGGGACTACCGTTTCGGGGATACAGGTGCTTGTGTATGTATGTATGATTGTATGAAAACACTTACCATCAGTTTGGCGGTAGGTTTTTTGCCAAATTTACCGGAAATCTTTACAGGTACTTAAATGAACAATAAGATCTAGATCTAGATAAGATAGATTTCTCCCCCATTGCTGCAAAAGCTATTCTCGACGGCTGTGTGTGTTTGTTTTATTTTTATGAATCTGATCGGCTTAATTTGGTAAAGCTTTTTGTTATCATACCTAATCAAGTTGTTTAGTAATTACATACTATGCGAACACCGTAGCGCACAAAAACAATGAATAAGAAATAGCTTTACACAGAGGCTAGAAGCACTAGGTACATATAATATTCAACACAAAATGCACAGCGTGAGATGTGTGCTAGCGTACTGCACGGCATGGCAAAGCCTCGGTTCGGTAACGGCAGCGCAAATTAGACCGTGCCACGCTCCTCGCTTTGAGTTGCGCTTGACCAAGCGTTATTCGGATTTGGAACAAGACGCCCACCGCACTAGAGCTGCCCCCGGTATCGATAGAGGGAGTATCGATTGGGGGGGCGCCTCGCGAGCTGGCGACGCGTATAGACGCCACTCATGCGAGACCGTGCTGCGCCTCTAATTGAATACGTTGCGATACTGTCGATAAAGTGTTATCGATAATTTGATTTCTTGGTTATGTTTTTGGATTTTTATGTAAGTTAGTGAATTTGTTTACATGTTATATTTCGAGAACATAATAAAATATACTGGAAGCGCGAGGAGCAAAAGTTCCCGACTGTATCCCCCTGACAATACCTTTATCTACCTGCGTAGACCCTACTCACAAATCAACTGTACCACACTGTACTTTCAAGTGTACCACAATAATATGTAATATATTGCAAGAATATTTCTTCCTTTATTATCTTTCCCTTGATTTGAGCCAGCTTCTCACTATCTCTTTTCTCTCTATAATAGCATAACAGAATACATAAATTAACAAACATGAACTTTAGTTTAATAATGTAAATTCTCGCCTGCCTCAGTTGTCACGTTATGTTAATAGATGGTATTAATAAATACAAAGTCCGTAGTTTGAAACATACCTACTCAACTTTCTTCAGACTTCATATCACGTTTAATTACCTTGAGTATTTGGCTAAATGATAAAGCTGTCTAATACTCAAATCGTTTTTATGAATGAATTCAATATTGATTAGATATATGTATAAAGGAGCAATGAAAACGTGTGAAAATGTGTGTTACAAGCATTAAAATACAGGTAAAGAGACATATTCAAAGCGCACAGCCGACCTACATAAAGGTACGATACGATGGTGCACAAAGCATTATTTTTTATCGACAAATAAAACTAAACAATGCGAAAGGAACGCAGCGTACCGCTCTCCAAGAACGGCAGTCCACGCGAGTGATTTGCACCACCCGCCGAGCGGTCGCGACGCTCGCTAGTGATGTACTACGACGTCAGAGTTTATCGATATCGGTAAGGGAACTTTATGGTTTAATTATGTAATTAACTTTAGTCCAGATAGATTAGTGATAGGGTAATTGAATAACAATTAGAAAAGACAGCAAGTCTCTAATTTTAGATTTTGCTGTGTTGGTTATTTATGTTTTTGTCAATATCGTCTGTGACCAAAATTGTTTGCCTTTTGATGCTTGCTACCCGTCTCACCTTATTTAAACGTGTCTCACTGTCAATAGCCGCTTCTCAGCGAGGGAGCACTTGATCGTGGGCAAACAAAGGAGTGTTTTTGTCGTTGCCGCCGAGCTGGGAGGGCGACGGCGAGTGTTGTCCGTGGCGACGGCCGCGGATCGATATCGCTCGAGATCTGTCGGCCTACGCGCCCGCCTCGCCGGCCATTTGCCTACCTCGACGCCTCGGGCTCGTGTGTACATAACCCGCCACCCACCACCCCCGATACACCCCCGCAGATTACCGCCTACAAAGCAAACTTCATTGGGACGTGCATGCAATATGCGGAAGGAGCAGGCCGAATTGCACCTCGGCCGGCCACCCGGTCAGATTGCTTTGATATCCTACTCGTCCTCGTATATAGGCCATTGCATCTTAAATCCTAGGTAAAGGCGTCTCTATTTCAAACATTGTGCCTGTGTGCACCTACCTATATATAGCTCCAGCAATCACGTTAATTACTCAAGGTAGAAGCAATATTCAGCCTACGAGTTGTTTGTGTTACAATCGTTATAACTATTGATATTTCAAGTACATAGATACTGTTTCATATGGTTTGTGTAATGGATGGTAAATTGTTTGAAAATAACCGCTTTATTTGCGTTAATGGTAGGTACAGGTGAAACTTTTAACAGAGTGGACCTTTACAGTTCACACAACTCAACAGAACAACATATGTTGTGAATATCAATAATATGTAGGTATGCATTTCGGCCGGGATCATCGAGTTGATTTATTTTAGGAGGTGTTTTTAAGCAAAAAATCAACACTTCTAATTTACTGACCTACGCCACTAAACTAGTGACGCTTAGCTCATACAACCTTATCGTATTCAATGGCTTACATACAAAGTAAAAAAATAAATATGAAAGTAAATGCTAAATGAAGCGCAAAAACATAAAAACTAAGTCGACCCACCCCAACTGTCATCTTTCAAAAAACTACGTACAGCCCCGCGAATACTAGTAAGTTTCAATTTGAGAGGGGGAGTGCCAGGGAGCGCCAGTAAATCGGCCAAGTGCAGTCCTCCCGCCCTCCGTCCTCTAAAAGAGGGAAAGTTCACATTTGCATGCCCCGCGACGCAAACTTTACCGTAACTTTGTTGTTTTGTCTGCGCAATAGTTCGGTGCTGATCATTGTTACTTAGTTTTGTTCTATTCTACAACTTTTTTATGTCCTTGTGTGAATGATAATATCCTCAGCCGATCCTGATGAAATTACAATCTCGTTAATCAACATCTTCATCATTTTTTACATACAATACAAATTCTTACTTAATAAACATTACAATTTTCTGAATGTTTGTTCTAGGAATCGCAAAAATGTAGAGTAGTAGTAGTGTACATTAACAAGAACTTTTTATCATTTCAGATTTTTTTACCGATTCTAAACAGAGGAGATGCTATACTAATCAAAATTTTTAACGTAGCAAAGTACGCTTCGTTAAAAAAATTGTAATATGTTAAGAAATATCTATATATTTAATATCTTATGAACTCTCATGTCTTCATAACTGTTATTAATTTTGTAAATTACCTTCGGCCTGTATACCATAATACATACACATATGACATATATGACATAATTGGTTAACTGATTTACGCACTTTTAATTAATAAGGTATACTCATTTATTTTCGTACAGTTACTTACTATACTAATTTTACTTGACGTAATTTAATTTCAACAAGTTTACTATGTAATTATACTAATTATGCATGTATGCAAAGTCCTTTGAAAATGGATAGTACCTACATACGAACTAGAGATGGCGTGGTGGTCGAATTTCGACCATGGTTTTTTCATTGTTCAAGTATAACTTGAGTTGTCATTGTATAGACTTACTTACCATGACAGGTCAACACATATACTGAACGCGTGTAATTTCATTAAGCCGTTGTCACGTAATTTTTAAAGTTGTAATACATATTGTTTAAACATTTTAGCTTTCTGCACTTCTTCTATATATAAACTGAAAACTCACATCAAAATTCACGTTATTACGTTCGCGAAATTTTCTTAAAAAGGGTTAAATTACTAAGCAAAAAACTATTTCAGATAAAAAAACTGTTTCGAAACCTGCAATATCTATATTATAAAACTAATTATTAAGTAATTTTAAATAAAAAAATGATTTATATTTTGAATGTTCTGATTCTGATTTTATTATACCTCTATTATAGGTTTTTTTATTTCGCTCCTTGCAATCAGCACTGACTGAGTCGGTGAAATGTAAAGTAACTCCCGTAGTCATTTCAAAGTACGAAAAACAACAGAATCATCCATACAAATTGCTATCAGCAAAGAAAAAATTAACAAGCCAACTCTCCCTTGCCGTAATAAACACACCGAAAAACAAACAATAAAGAAGTGAATGGAATGAGTACGGCGACTGAATGTGAATGAATGAATCAGCATAGAGTATAGAGGGAACCAGAGACAACGTGGTATGTAGCTCTATGAGAGAATATTTTAGCGTATTTCAATAAAGGCGACATCTTTAATCTAGGGATCGGGTAGGGGCATAAATCTTGCAGGTTCGGGGCCAGTTTTGAATCATTTAGCGCGGTGTGGCCGCGGGGCGCGACTTCCGTCCGGCACGTGCTGGACTTGCCCCCCGCACGTCCTGTTCACCCCTCGCGCCACCCGCACGCCCCGTGCTGCGCGTCTGTCTTGTCGAGACAAAGGGGCGCTAGAGATGTCACCCAATGCATCTTATCGATACTCATTTTAATTGTTAATTTAATCCAATATTTTTAATTTCAAGCAAGAAGAAGTATTTATTTGTTAGAAAATAATCTTCTCTGAAAAACCTTACTTTAACATAATTATTTTTTTCTGCACATCTTTCTGAATATGTTCATGGAAACTTTATGAATGTTAACACGTTAATTTAAATAAGTATTATCTTTAAGGAATTACTTTTAAGTGACGAGAATCAATTCCGTGTCGGTTCCGTTAAAGATTTTGTACGTACGAATACACCGGTGTTTACTTAAGCTACTACAAAAAGAAGTCTGTATTGTTTATCATGAGTATTTTCTTTTATTTACTTACGTTACCGGGAAATTACAATTTGAAACAGAAATAGGACACTGTCAACAGGCACAACGTGAACCTGAAATTTACATTAACAATTATTTCCAAGAGTTTTATACAATGACAGCTAGGTAGATACAATAACTTATACCTTTTAAGTAAGTAGTATACAACAAAAAACTATTGTTTTGAATTGTGGAAATTAGATGGTAGACACCGATGAAAGCATGTTTAGAAAACAACCCTTATATTTTTGTGAATCCGACCTTTATAATTAGTATTAGGTTTCGTTTTCAGATAAGCTTGAAAATATAAAAAAAAAAAAATTAGTCTTAAAATATTTAGCACAATCTAAAAAAATTAAAGTATTCTTTTATAAAAACAAAAAAAAGTAATTAAAAAAAGAACTGATTGGGAATGTAATTAAGGTATGAATTTGCTAAAAAATATTTGTCACACTTTAAATGCTTCAAAATATGAGATTTTTGTATAAAGTCATTATATCTACTAAAGCTTCATCTTTATACTCTATATCGATGCAGTAGGTTGGATATGAGTATCGCATCTCTAGTGCACGACGTCCGAGCCGCCTCTAATTTGAATTCACGGAGACTCCGCGACCGTCCGCCGCGTCGGCCGCGCCCGACTTAATGAATCGCGAGGGGGGAGGGTGGGTTGACGCCACCCCCTCTGCCCCCGCGGTGTCACCCACCGGGGGGCGATCGGACGGCCACCGCATCCTCCGCGCGGATAAGTGACGCCCGTGTTGCTCCGTACATAGGTACGCCTTATGTATTGCGGCACATAGCGACCGGCCTGTACCTACGTAACGCTCGCCAAATTTATGTCCCGCACATGTCTAGAGACCGCGGCCGTACCTTCACAAGGATTTTGCGTGTTTACGTACAAACGGGAGTCTGCTGAAGATATTTGAGACGGAATTTTGCTTGGACCCTTATTGATGATCCGGTTGGGTTTCGTTAATCCCGTCGCCGAGAATTCAGATGTGCTAAATTTTCGATATTTTCATGAGGGACCATTGTGCTATGTTTTGACATAAGTCCATAGGAAGGAAGTAGATAATCTTATAGGAAAATATCTTTAATGCGTCTCTTCCTTAGGTTTAACTAGAGGAAAAGGGATTAGCATAAAACAATGCAAATGTGCACCCTTGCGCGGTAGAAATGTAGCCTCGGGTTACACAACTAGCAGTTGTGTAACCCGAGGCTACATTTCCCACTCGTAGATGGCAAACAAAAACTTGCTAATGGGCAATTATGCAAATAACGCGTTCGTGATGACCAATCAAATCGCGGTAAATTATTCAACCGATACGAATACGCTCGGGGTGAATTTCATTTCAGTTATAACGAAAAGCTGTTTCATCTCGTTAAATATAGAGTTTGTAGACACAAAACTTTACCTACTAAACACAATTCCTTGCAATTGACAATTCAGACACACCCACAAACGTAGCAAGGAAAATATGATAGCAAATAACATTATCAGTTTTACACAAAAACAAATATAAACATATAACTCAAGATCATAACTATCCTAATAAAGGTGTGTTGTCACACGTTGTAAGAGGTACAGAAAAGGAATGAACTTTAACGCTACCGAAGCCTAGGACAAAAGCTGGTAGTTCTTAAAATAATGTCATGGGTCGTACAAGAATTTATACTTTACTATATGGCAATGGCAACTAATAAAACATACACTGTACTAATCGACCGAAACTGAACCAATTTAAGTAAAATCCTGTTCGTTCATATCCTAAAATCCGTTTACAACAATGATAATAACTGAGCACCCTTACCCAGCGGTCAAATTATCCGCGTCTAACCCTCGGGTCCGTAGGCACGGCGCGGCGCTGGGTCCAATGGGACGTACGGCTCGAGACGTCGTCCGTCCGCGGCCATTATCGTCGATAATCACGCGATGTATCGATTGCCGACATGCGTGCCGCACTAATTTGGTGCGCGGGAATTATGCGCTACGTGTTTATGGGAACATCATTAAGCCTCATTTTATTTATGTAATAATACTTACGTATTACATCGTGTCAGGACTTGCCTGTATGTTTGTATGTTTCAGTTTTGTCAATTATCATTAAATATGCCACCAACCAACAATCATTAACCAATATTACGATAGTAATGTTAGTTAACCTCAGTTTTCTGTAAGATGGAGTTATTTATCTTCGATCTGGCACCACCAATTTATGCAGAAATCTGCTGTACCTCCTGAAAATGATGCCGCAGGAACCTGATCAAGATGATGAAAGTTAAATTTGTAATTATATTCTTGAATTGTGTGCAACTTTTGGCCTTGGATAAATTATTATTATTATCAAAATGTGTTTAGTGGCCCGGGGAGATTAAATAAAAGAAAATTATTTTAAGGTTGCTTTAATAAAGTTAAGATGCAAGCATACAACGGCCAGGGGAACAGGTACCCTTCCCTGCCTCTGGGTACGTCCATGTGTATGTATGTAGTGTATATCAAAAAACCTCAAACTATTATGGCTTAATAAACTGTGAAGCTTATATTATTACACACTTTATGTAAGCCTGTAACTAAATGTAGGCACCTACATATAAATGTATGTAACCCTATATGTAGGTCTATGATACACATAGTTTTAAAGGTATACATACTTTGTGCACGTTTATTTTGTTTTCTCTCTCTCTCTTTCTCTCCCAGTCTATCTGGCACAAAACTTAAATAGTTCTACTTCACTGCTACATCTATTTGCCTACCCATGCCAAGATTATTCAACGGAAGTCAAATTTCAGCAAACAATTTATAAACAAAATTTGCCTACAAAATTCTGTTGATCAGCAACAGTAATATCAACAATGAAGGTTGGTAAATCAACTTGCCGTAACCGGATCAAGCCGGACGTTTTGTTACATAACAACGCCCTCTGGCGGCGGCAACAGGTGGTCTCATTATAATTATTTTATAGCCCACGTCACTACGAAAAGTTTCAGTTTTTAAATGACGTCACATTTGTTACGAAATAATTCCAAGAAGAGTTTTTGGAACGACTGTAAAAAAGGGTATGTTTTGATTATGTATCAAATATTTTTTTAAGCTTTAGCTTTTTAAAAGATTTAAGGCTTATAAAAAGGGTTGGTTCCTGGGGGCTTCCCCTTTTTAGGGTATACCCGGGCCCCTTGCAATAGACCCATTTTTGACGGAACACCGTGTGGTTTTAGTACGTACCATAATTCGAGGCAATTTTCGATACACAAGTAATCCTAATTTTGACAGAATTACAGTGTTAAATAAAACTACAAGTTTTGAGGTTTAACTCCCTCAATACTTAAAATTGGTTTCACAATGTTACCTTAATAACATGGAACTACTTCATACATCCTACATATCGCAATTGAAGTTATTACGTTGATCATTACAACATTCTAACGTCAATCGTTGGTCGACTGAAGGATCTTTTTTCGTTAGTATAGTACGTGACGGTACATGGCGAAATAAAAATATCAAAAATATTGAAAATGTGCGGGTGGGTGAAGAACCTCCTACAACATGATCTCAACGACGGAGGGCGTGCACCACTGAGCCAGTCAGCCTGTGACCACGGCCAGTGCAACCTGGTCGAAACGTCAGGCAATTCAGAGGTATGTAATACCTTTTCGTGATCGCGTTAATTCCCGTGTAAATACATAATCCTTTCAAAAACATAAATCTGAAAATGGGAGCCAAGTTCAACGTTAAGTTATGTTATGGACTACTACGCCGACAAAAAAATTGAGATCTAAATGATTGCCAAGTTCTGTAGATAGTTCTGAAGATTTGACTTAGCTAGTATTCACGTCAAGTTTTCTTATATTTAGCTAAACAACTTATCTTCTTAATTTTATACGCAAGTTACTACATAGTACTGTATTTATGTTGTAAGGTCACTATATCTTACTCTTCTAAAATATGTTGTGCTGTAAAAACTAGCCAAGTCAAATCTAATATCTAGATAAGTTTAAAAGTTAGAAATATACTTTATTTGTGTAAAATAAAGTTCAATGTCATTTAATTTTTTCCTTGCGTTAAACGAACTCCACGATAAGAAATGCTACAATTCCCGAAAGTTATTGGTAACTTAGATTTATCATGATCATGAAAAGCTACAACCCTTAGTATTAGTCAATCAATGAATTTAGAGAAATATAAAAGGTATTTAGTTGTTTATAGTGAGGTCCTAAGTTGTGCAATTTTGGTAAGATAATGTTTAAGCTTTGGCTAAGTTCAGGCTGCCCGGTAACGAGGGGAAGGCGGGTCACAGTATCATCTACTAAAGTATACAGGGATATTTAGATTTGTGGACATGATGGCTCACCATTATGATCCCGAGAAATATGACGTTTTAGAGTATAATTTTTTTGCAGGTTAGTACTGATTTATGTAGTAAGTATAATAAGATAATTGTTATAAGTAATATTTTATGTTTCGTAATTGAAGTCAGCCTCAATTTTTATTTTTGAGCTGTTGGGCGCAAACGAGCAGACGGGTCACCTGATGGTAAGCGTCTATCGCCGCCCATGGGGACCTGTAATTCAAGAGTCATAAGTGCGTTGCCGGCCTTTAAGATGGGAGTACGGGTAGGGGGAAGATTGGGAGAGGGAGTGAGGAAGGTAGAGGGGGTAGGGGAGGGAGAGGAAAGGGGTAGGGCCTCCGGTAACCTCACTCACTCGGCGAAAAGTAAGCATTGCTTCACTGCCGGTTTTGTGTGAGGCCGTGGTATCACTCCGGTCGAGCAAGCCCATACGTGCCGAAGCGTGGCTCTCCCCCTAAAAATGATTAGAGTCCGATGTGTAATGTCACCGATGTGAACGGATTTAAATAAAATGTAATAACGAGACCATATAGTGATATGGTCGCAAGTAGCTAGTTCATAACCCAGTGGGGTTATGAACTAGCTACTTTAAGCATTACTATCACTCGTACTCCCAATGCTGCACGCCAGGCTCAGTAGTGACAAACAAAAAATGTCGAGCATGTCATTATCGAGTGACATGCTCAGCATTTTCGAGGAAAGATTCAACAGTCTTGGATCCCACGGCGAGTTTAATCCCTAAATAAACTAACTGAATATTAGGAGGTATTTCTCTACCCAGCTTAGAATAGCGGTAGATAACGGAACGGAGAAAACAGCCCCGCAGTGCATCTGAATCCATTAGTAGCATTTAGTTTACTTGCAAGTGGATTAAAACTTCTGCTAAACCGAAAATAGCGTTCTTATTTCGTATCATCTTATTCGATATCAACCAAACATAGCTAAGAACCACCGTAATGAAACTGGCTTTCAAATGAAAAAAAAACGGCAACGAAATCGGTTCATCTGTTTGAGAGTTACGATGCCACAGACAGACACACACACACACACAGACATCGACGTCAAACTTATAACACTTGCCGTTTTTGCGTTGGGGGTTAAAAAGACAGGATAAATGCAATCAGCATTGATTCTGTCCATATCTGTATTCTGTAGTTTCTAGCAAAACAACATTAATAAATGTATAAATCGAGACTTAATCGTGGTAACATATGTATATACATGTGATAATATATAAAAATCAATGCCACTTTTGGTTGTAATTTTATAATTCAAGAACGGGCTCACCTATCCAAACCAAATGTTTAGGCTTTGTTCGGCCTATTTAGTAGATGGTTTATGTGAAGTTTGCACAAAAAAGAAAACTTAACGAGGGACTTACGCGGGTGAAACCGCGGGGCGCAGCTAGTAACATTTAAAAATTAAAAAAACGACATTCCATAGCATCAGCAAGGCCGAGATGGCGATGCGAACTGTTTCGATCTTGACTTATGGGCTAAAATTACAAATTGGGAAGAACAGAGGTCTGTGTAAACCACTCCGTAAGAACCTGAAACAGCGAATTAGTCAGCCCTACCACAGTTTTTTCACTGTACCATCGGGGAATTAAATCGGCATGGGAACAGAATTATACAAATCGTGGGTACGCTGTAACGGGTGTTATAGTCGCCAAGGCCCATGTGTTTGATCACACCTTTCATTCGTTTCTTTTAATAAGGAAAAAAGGTATAACCACCTTCGTTGCCTTTTTGGCAACGGACCTTTAGGCACGTGTAGCTGATAGAATAAGTTAATATTTTGTCGTACAGTAAGTACTACATACTTACTATCTTATTACAGTAGGATAAAGGGGACATAGGGTCCAGAGTCTAAACAAATAGGTACGAGATGTGTACGTATTTATAACATGTTGCGTGTTTAATAAAAGTTAAACTGTTCGTGGGAGAGCCATGCTTCGGCACGTATGGGCCGGCTCGACCGAAGTGGTACCACGGCCTCACAGAAAATCGACAGTGAAGCAATGCTTGCATTGCATTTCGCCGCGTGAGTGAGGTTACCGGAGGTTATTCTTCCCTCTCCCCCTCTCCCTCCTCTTCCCCCCTTTTCTTACTCCCACCTTAAAGGCTGGCAACACACTTGTGACTCTTGAGTTGCAGGTGCCCATGGACGGCGGTAGTCGTTTATCATTAGGTGACCCCTCTGCTCGTTTGTTCGCTATAACATAAAAAAAAAACACTACAAGCAAATGTAATATGCGTCCATGAACTCTATATTTATATATCTTGAGAGAAAGTTCTAGTAAATAATGTTTATGAAATATTCATCTAGTTATTCAAACAATTTATCTACCTACCTACCGTCTAGGGTTTGATGTCAGAATCCACGACCTAATCTGTCAGCGCGTCTGTCAGAGTTACTCGAAGTTGAGCCCTTTGCTAGACAGCGTCGAACAAACTTAGAACATAATATATTTCCTACCCCAATTTATATTTTAATTTTCGTTGAACTAAAATGGAAGTTAATATTTTAGATCGCTACTACTGTTATTATTCTACATTAATATGTATAGAATATAATATCACGATTATTCTATTAAATAATATGACTGACGTATTTATATAACAATACTTTTATATGTAGAACAATGTTACATAGTGTAATTTTTTGACTATATCAAAATAGAGATAGTTTTAAGCCTCTGTTCGGTCAAAGAATATGTTTGAAGTGCAATACATATAAAAATATGTTTAAAAATTGCGAAAATTCTTGACCGCCATGGTTTTCTGTAAAGACTATGTATATTTTTTAATTATTTTTTTCTTTTTCTTTTAAAAGACAACTCCCGCATTAAGAATTACTCCTGTGTCGCGGGGGACTTTACAAACATACAAATAACGGACACAAAGGGCACCCAGACTCTGGTGGGAATCGAACCCACGTATGGCATAGCAATCAGGGTCACTAACCACTAGGTCAATAGGCAAAGGTTTTGACAGGGATCGCAAAGCCTATTGACACCCTTAATGTTGCCAGCGTTCAGGGGACACGGTGCCCGCTTGCTATCAGGCGGGTTTTTTTGGAAAATGTGAATTGGTAGTGCGCCAGAGACTCCGCATCTGGTGTTGGGAGTAACCCCGGCAATCAATTAAAAGCACGGGCGGGTCGTAGGCTTGGTTGCAATCTTAGTTATAAGTAGTAGAAACGGAGTATTAAAGAGTCTACCAATCACTCAACCACTTAAACCACGCATTTTGTAATGAATAATTTCGTAAATAATATTTCGTACTTTCACTATATTCTTATAGGTAGATTTCCAGTACTTACTGGTTCCTTCATGTTTATGTTTAAAGTATATGATGTAATTGATCATGTTAGTGACTATATTCGGTGATTGTCAGAAGCAGTGCAGATTTAGAGATAATTTTAGTAGCCATCTTGTATAGAATACAATAGTTGTATTGTTAAACAATCGCAACGAAACAAAGTTATTTAATAATCATGCTTTATTAATCATACTAGTACCGCCCCGTGAGCAGTAGTGATCCTGACTGCTAACCCAGAGGTCGTCGTTCCATTCCTACTCAGGACAAATCATTGTGTGAAGAAAATCATCATTTATTCTGTGTCTGGGTGTAATTTATCTATAACTAGCTGCGCCCCGCGGTTTCACCTGCTAAAGTCCCGATCCCGTGGGAATATCGGTATAAAAAGTAGCCTATACGTTAATCCAGGTCTCCAGCTATCTACATATCAAGTTTCATCGCAATCGGTTAAGTGGTTTTTGCGTGATAGAGTAACAAACATTCATCCATCCATCCAAATTTTCTCATTTATAATACTAGCAGCGCCCCGCGGTTTCACCCGCGTAAGTCCCGATCCCGTGGGAATATCGGGATAAAAAGTAGCCTATACGTTAATCCAGGTCTCCAGCTATCTACATACCAAGTTTCATCGCAATCGGTTGAGTGGTTTTTGCGTGATAGAGTAACAAACATTCATCCATCCATCCAAATTTTCTCATTTATAATACCAGCAGCGCCCCGCGGTTTCACCCGCGTAAGTCCCGATCCCGTGGGAATATCGGGATAAAAAGTAGCCTATGCGTTAATACAGGTCTCCAGCGTATGTACATACTAAGTTTCATCGCAATCGGTTCAGTGGTTTTTGCGTGAAAGAGTAACAAACATCCATCCATCCATCCAAACTCACATTTATAATATTAGTGGGATTAGTGGGATTGAAAACTTGTATAATGGGTTACATACTTAAGCGCGCAATCACTAAACTGATTCAGAAAAGTAATAATGTATTGTGGTCTTTCTAATTTTTCAGAATCACGTCTGAAAATAGGTTAATTTCAAGCGCCGCAGCGAGTTTTATAACAATATACATTATTACATCTTTCTCCTCCTCCTATTCCTTTAAAATTATTTCTCTTAACTGAGGCAATTAAAATACCATGAAATTGTCTTCTAATTTTATTTTAACCTTTTTAAATTGTTTTATAATGTTCAAATTTATATTAAAGTGACTTATTTGACAACAATAAGGTGTGACATATCATACAAAAATTAATAAAAACGTATGGTTTTGACGTTTATTAAAAATATACTGAAATGACTTGAAAAAAGCATTGTTTTATTAAATTACCTAAAATTGCCTTTTTTCTTGTTGCTTAATGTACATACGTGTAGGTATATATAATTTTTAAAGATTGTATATTGGCATAAATCACTGTCTTTCTTGAAGCTATCTATTGTAAACTTGTAAACATATAATTTACTTTCTCTGATCATCCTTTCATGAATCTTTATGTAAATGTTCCATAAGATTAGCACTCACCTCGTTCACAAGACAAGGCTCACAGGTGCGCGGCGCATTACAATGAGCCATAGTACCAGCGCAGTGGCCACCGCAACCGTCGCGGTACCGTAAACACCGCAGGTACCTATCAGCCGCGACGGACCTAAAGGACGTGCCTCGCAGGCGCTCGCGCAATTGTGCATCCGCTAGTGCTGCGGCTTTGTCGATGATTTTACTGTCGAGACTATTTATTAACCTTACCTTCCTATACTAACTTTTAAACCACGGCCAGTGCATCCTGGTCGAAACGTCAGGCAATTCAGAGGTATGTTATACCTTTTCGTGATCGCATTAATTCCCGTTTAAATACATAACTTACCTTCCTAGTAGTCATTTTCTAACCCTACCCGCTAAATAAATGCTTATCTGGCCCCTGTAACATACACTAGCACAGGGGTCAAGGAATTTTTAACTATGTAGGTACATATTTATGATGGCAATACAGATTTGTTTGTTTGTTCTTTGTATCTTCATGTAGGTTTAAGTGAGTTCACCTGCGAACTACATTTTACCCAATACTTGCGTACATTGCTATGATCGCAGATTTAGAGAACTTGCTTTTCGTCTCCCTTTTAACTGGCAGTGATACGTGGTGTGTATAAATAAACGATACTATTAATTTTGACAAAGCGAGTCACGGTTTGACCAGATCATCGGTTGATAAAATCTTGAAGTACCATTTTTAAAATCCAAATGTAAACGGATGTCAATAATCACTTTTTACATAATAATACCTGGACTAAAAATAGTGTTTTTAATTATTTAAAATGATTTATCGATAACTTTCATCGGTGGAATGTCTCAGCACCATCACGTCGCAGTTTCTCCGCGAGCTCGCGTGAGGGTACGCTCCCCGGCGGCTATTCGATACGATCTCGCGCGAATGTGCGTGACCACATCCTTCCCTCCCTTTCACCTCTGCCCGCGTGGTCCAAGAGTCACGTCCGCTGCGTGACACCCAGCGGTGCGCGAGCGCAGCCGGTGGGCGCGCTTCCGGCTAAAGCACCGCGGTGAAGCTCCACTGATTAGGTCACGCATGGCACTGATTTGAGTCGAACGGATCGTCGTATTACAAGAAGGATTCGACATAATTACCTAAGTGGGATTCCACGAGCGAAATTTATTTTTGGCTTCAGCTATCTTCAGTCGCCGACATACGCACAGTTGCAGTATTCGAATTTCGAACATATTTTTGGCTTAAGCCCTATGTCGTTAAACAGTCAGGGACATATGTAGGTCTTTTATACTTGGAAAATTGTAGGAGGATTAAAACTAATCTGTCGAAAGGGGCGCACCTGCGGCGCGTGTTAACAGAGCTTGACATAATCGTAAACTTGCTCGTAAATCGAACGACCCGCACTTAAAAAAGGGTTCAAGGTAGCATGTTGTTTTGTGCGAGCATAGGACGAGTATAGAAATAAGTGGAGTTCAATCGTTCGCTTTGCATGTTATTGGGCTGATTGTCAATTAGACAGATGCAAATCAAGAAAGAAACAAGGTTGTATTTTATGCTTTTTATGTTTAATATCCAATTATTTGTACGGGAGACTTGCAATATGAGTTGAGATGAGACTTCTCGCTGAATAAATAATGTTAGTATTAATTACTATACCTATAGTAGGGTGGAGAAAAAGTGCTAATTACCTAATCTTATTATTACTGTATAAAGATAGATAGAATAATTACATTGAAGTATGTTTTATATTTTAACATACTAAATATTTTTTAATCAAATGTTACAAAAAAATAATTTTCGATACAGACTAGTATTGAAACAACAAATCTCGTATAAAATACACTGCTTAGTTTAAATACAAACATACAAAATGTAATTTGTATCGTTATAGCTATACCGAATAGCGTTCCCGTGGTACAAATAAAGCTCGCAAGCCCGCTCCGAGCACGCGAAAAAAACAACACGCGGTCTCTACGCCCGCGTACTGTTTTTCGGGAGGTATTTTTCTTTTTCATCGTAGCAGGTGAACTTATCTATACAAAGAGTAAGTCTGGCTCGTAAAAACATTACCCTTCGGTTTACTACGTCACACCTCGAGGCTGGGGACAACGTCTTGTAGGTACATATTTTACACACATTTCGCTAACCAAGTTCAATAACAAGACGATAGTGACAAATTTTCTTGCTGTAATTATTTGTGACTGGCAGCGCCCTGCGGTTTTACCCGCGTAAGTCCCCATCCTGTGGGAATATCGGGATAAAAAGTAAGTTAATCGGGATAAAAGTTAATCCAGGTCTCCAGCTATCTACATACTCGTACCAAGTTTCATCGCAATCAGTTCAGTGGTTTTTGCGTGAAAGAGTAACAAATATCCATCCATCCATCCATCCATCCAAACTTTCACATTTATAATATAGTGGGATTACAGTCTCTCAAGAAATTAAAACTTAAATAGAATACTCTTCCTTCGTACGACTGGTTTAAGAATGCGTACGTTACAAACAGACAAACAAACATTCAATGTTTAGGTTTTGAGGACCAATTTTTTTTCTAGTGATTTCTGGCTTCATATTTTACCTCTTTTTACATCTTGTCTAAAATGATAGCATTCACTTGTTTCGTGAAGGTTCGTATCACGATTTGTACTTTCCTCCTATGCTTCTTCTCAATTCTTTTTATTTATGAAAAGGTTTTAAAACATTATCAAGGGCAATAATTAATATCTCTCTTGTCAATCCTCAATAACACATCCAAAGAGTACCTAACTACTGTATTTAGATTCAGTTTCGAAATGTTTCAGGAATTTTTTTCTATTTAATAAAATAAGGAATTTTATAATGTCGTTGTACCCGTTGAAAAACCTGTAAAAGAAACGCAACCTGGCGCTATTAATAACACGGCCCCAAGGTGTGTAGTTCATCTGCGGAAAAGAAGCATTAATGCACGTGCTTGTACCGACATCGGATATTTATAGCCTTACAGACACGTGCCCATCCTAATATATACAGTCCATGAACCGATTATGCGATCGACACGTGTAGTTTATAACGTGGATAAGATGGAGAGTATTCTCAAAGTAATGACAGTTCTGGTTATTCTAGCCTTTTGTATATATCAAACTAGTTTCAAAATTTTATGATGATCGAGAGCGTAACAAACAAACAAATATAATATTCGCATTTATAATATTTGTTCGGATGTGACTGTGGTTAGAGTCTACTGCAGTGAACTGAAGAAGGTGGCTAGGAACGAATGCAGAAGGTGTAAAAGCGGGCGTTATTTCGAGGATATGCAGATTATAGCCCAATAATAGAGTGAGAGAGTGATTGATGTATTATTTCTTTCTTTTTTCTTCTTTTTTTTTTTTCTTTTTAAAAGACAACTCCCGCATTAGGAATTACTCCTGTGTCGCGGGGACTTTACAAACATAGAAACAACGGACACAAAGAACACCCAGACTCAGGTGGAAATCGAACCGACGACCTATAAGCATAGCGGTCAGGATTACTAACCACTAGACCAACAGGCCAGTCATAT
Source organism: Euplagia quadripunctaria (assembly GCA_963859945.1). Lineage (NCBI taxonomy): Eukaryota > Metazoa > Arthropoda > Insecta > Lepidoptera > Erebidae > Euplagia > Euplagia quadripunctaria. The sequence goes on along the minus strand of OY982577.1, from coordinate 16,938,876 downwards.
TGTTTTATTAGGAACTTTTACAGTGAAGATAGATAGACAATGATAAATAGAACTATAATGACAATACGATATTATACGTAAGAGATAACTATACGTCATACGTTCTAGCCGACAAATATAACTAAATAGTCGGTCACCGTTCCACCACCAGATCGTATGCTAATTTGGCACCTTAGCTGCACAAAGAAAATTAACCTTTACTGTAAAAATATCGTCGTTCATATGTATCTAAATGGGTCATATCGAATAAATGTGTGGTAATTTATTCTGTGTCACACCGCAGGTTAATTAATAGTGCAATAGATGGTTCATTTTAACAAGACCTTTAAATGAATGTTAAATTTTATAAGTAACTAAGATACTATTTTAGTCAATTGCAAATTATATTTAGGACGCGCAGCCTAATCAGTACGGGCAAAGACACTTTTGAGTAGTGACGCCATCGATCGCTGCTAGCAGTGCTATAGTTGCTGTGGAGGGATGAGTGTTATATCCCTCTAACACAAAGGGAGGATCCTCTGACCAGGCAAGGTGAGCAATAGTGAGCATGCCTGGCGGACCGCGGCCCAACAGTTGATGTTGGAAAGTTGTAATATGCTAGTCGGCGCGAGAACTAGTTCAGCTTGTCTTCGCTAGATGATGTTTGAGTATGTTTTTGCTTTATGTGGAAGTCGCCAGAGTCGCCATCAACTGATTATAAAGTCTAACCAATTATAAAGTTTTCGATTCCATACGTAATGTTCCAAATTTACTGCAACAACTTTTTACGGTGACGTCTCTTATACTTGTTCAGCATCTAAGTCAATAATAACATAGGTACCTAAATATTCAGTTCGAAATATTAAAGATCTTGGTTCATATTTAATAATAGTTAGATAAATAATTGATTAATGTCTTGTGTTCTAGAAATGACTGTTAATTATAATGAGCATTAATATGTCGTAAATGTATGATCACATTAGTCCCTTCATTCTTTTCACTCGTGCACTCAACCTTGACGACCCTCGAGAGGCAGAGGACACGGCGACCCTCCTTTTCGACCTCACGCCTCGAGACGCGGGCGCGTGCTCTCTCTTCCCTAGCCTAAGTTTTCAAGTCTGGTAAGAAATTACGGTTCTAGTTGAGAATTGAATTAAATACATTTTTGTTTGGTATTGTGGGTCACTTCGCTAACGACTGCTACAGCATCGATTTTTGAATTTTTGATTCAATTCGATACGATCCCCATTTGTGACAATTATTTGTATGATTCACAGATAATTGTTCTAACTTACTATATGTTCATAAAAACTTACTACATTTTAGATCTGACGCGATATGGTAGCCTATTGCTTGCTATCGGTTACATATAAAATCACCGTGATGCTGGTGAAAATCTCGTAACGAAAGAAACTAATCATGATTTGTCCACCCGGAGATCGAATTCAAGGACTTCATGATCGCACGCAAACCACGCAAACTTATGTTATGAGGCTAACAAGACAGTATATGAATGTAGACTTTTTTGTTATCCCTATTTGAAGCCTATTGTAAACAGTTTGACACGTGTTCTCCTATTTTGGTAGTGTCGGGAGCGTCTTTAGGTACGACGCCCTCTAGCGTAGTAGACGTTAACCCTCCGTCCTTGCCCAAACTAATGCCACATTCAAGGCTGTGGACCGCACACTAGTCTCTCGCAGGAGACATCGGGCCCCCCCAAGTTGGGTAGCGGCCACGACAGTGCTTCCACCGTCCCTATAAGCTTGGGAGCCAGACTTCGGAAGTGGCGCCCGAAGTCCCATTACATTATTCGATTACAGTATGTTTAAGTGTTAAATTGTTATTCGAATATTATGAACATGTTATTTTTTTACTTTACTAACTACTACTATTAACCAAAAATGTTTAAGTTTTAAGAACAATTTTGTTTTTTTGTTTATTAGTTTTTGGTATATTAAGAAAAAGTGTACGTGTATTTTTGGTATTGCCTGTAATTAAAAAAATGCTTTAAAGATCACGCCGCCGACCTTAAATATCATCATATTTACCCTGGGGTCCTTATACTCCAACAGCCGTCGGTTTTTCCTTCTTTCCTCGCTTATTCTGCGAGTTATGTCTCTGTCGGGTGTCTTCGATATAAATTTTATTCCTCAATGAAACTCCAAGCATAGCTCACGTCAATGCACGCTGTGCTTTCAATTTTATTTTTAATATGGACTAGCCTATTTTGTAGTAGCCAATGCATTTTAACAATAGGTGTGTGGGTTTTCTCCACACACCTGTTAACTATAACTAACTCATACGAATAAAGTCATTATAATAACTATAACATTGAAGCGAAGTTACGACTGTAATAAAATTATCCATCTGATATCTGACACGTACAATCAGCAACGAATGTACAAATTTAGAAAAGGCTATTGGAAAAAAATATAAGATTTTCGCTGACAAAATGAGTTACTTTTATTATATATCTAGTACTTGACGTAAGATTTTAGTGTCATGGTTGCTTGTATATAATAAAGTATCAGCGTAGTTCGTTGCCGACTGTACTTATCTGTCTCTTACGTGTATCTGATGTGATTTAAAAATTATGTTTTATTATTGTTTTTACTTGTTTGATTGTGCATTGAATACTCCATTATCTATATATTAATACGTGAAGCGAACACTTTGGATCCCTTTTTACGAAAATTGGGCGGACGGAGGAGTATGAAATTTCGCACACTTATAGTTTATACAGAGAAGAAGTGAAGAATGCTAAAATTTTTGAACAATACTTGCTACAAAGTTAAAAAAAATGCAAAAACGGGTACATACAGCTATGAGTGTTCAGTATATATTTTGACCTGTCATGGTACAAAAGTCTATACAAGGACGGGTCAAGTAATATTGACCAATGACATAAACCATGGTCGAAATTCGACCACCACGCGATCTCTAGTTCTCTTAATTTCACTTTAATGGCTTTATTGTTTTTTAACCCCTGAACTGTTTTAAATACAATATTTTGCAATTTTTACAATCGCTTCCAGCTCATACGTGTAGGTGCCGTTAGAAAAATATCATAGAAAAATTGAAGCGGCGGTAGCGTAATGGCTAAAGCGTCGGACTTGCGATCGAGTGGTTGCGGGTTCGAACCCCACCCAGTGCACTACCACTAACACAAGCATTTAGCTTAGCTGGAGGGGTTAATAAGAATACTAGTAATGTGTGACCCATGTTACTAGTAGTCATTAAAAAAAAAAAAAAATATGCTGCTATTGTAGTAAACACAAAGTTTTATATATTTTTAACTAGTTACATAGGTACTAAAGAATCTAGAATAACTTTTTTAAAGATTACATATTGATTCGTAAATAAGTACTGTTATTTATGTATAAAAGAGGAAAATTTACTTAATTTAAAAAATCGAAAAAGTTTGGAAGGCCAGAGAATTTTCCTAATAACCGTGACTCACGTAAAACGTTTTTTAATTCAACAATTAAAAAACAAAAGGCAAAGGAAACCATGCGAAAATACAGCTGCAGTCGGAAAGTGGAAATTCTTCGAGGCATCGCATCGCGTCTCGCGGGAGCCGCATATTTTTTAACCGCCCACTACCACCCGGGGGTCGTTCCCACCCCAGCCGGGAGGGTTAATTAGTCGCGAACGCGGTCCGGCTCCACTCCATCTAACTTGTTTCCTTCTTTATTTGCCCACTTGATACAAATGTGGGAAACGCTGACGCAGAGCCACGATTGAGATGTTGGAGCAACGAGTAGTACTGGTTTTACTTATTTTTTTATTATTTTACCGTTATGCTTTACTATAAAGATAATTTATTTGTCAAACATGCGTTTACATACAATTTAAGCATGCAATATGTTTATAAAATATAGAAGCACCTACATGTTTTACCTACGAAGGCGTACAAATTAAAAAATATCAACAATAAATAACAGCGAGTTTTTAAATTCAGTTAAAATAATAAGAATATAATACAATAACAGAACAAAATTGTGTTTTTGTAAGTCTGTGGCCATTTATTATAAATGACAGGGGCCATGCAGAACAAGCTTTTTCTCATAAGAGTTGTTTTTGCAGCGTGTGTGCAAAGTTTGCTATTACCACGTGTATTACGAATTACCTACTTCATTCAGAATTTATGACTCTTATGTTATTAACTTTATTTCACCACCAAACCATAATAGGTTGGCCGCCTGTTCGACAACAGGCGAGGCCAGGGTGTGCATGCCTTGCCCCCTTGATTCACAAAACTTTGCCGAACACGTCTCGGGCTTGCTTCTGCTATGGCGACGGCTGAACCGGTCCTTCACTGCTACAACGCTCCATACACCAGAGGCAAAATATTTGATAAATTTTATGCTTTTCTTTGCTATTAAAGAAAGTATCGCCGTCGATAGTGCATGATCCTATTGTTTTTGTAATAAATATTGGTGATTTTAGTGTATTGAATTCTACATTAAACAAGACAAATATTATATATAACACTGAGTAAACTCCCTAATAAACTTAGTCTAGCTGGGCTGCTTCCATGCTAAGTTCTACGAAGTCACTGTTAAAGATGAAGAGGAGTTTTCAGGATTACTTCTCTTTGAATGATTTTTGAAAAAGACTGGACGTGATATATGAGTACTCACCTTGATAACCTCAAAACAAAACTTAATGGTATTAAAAAAATACCTTGAAACACATTAACCTTGAATTACCGGTCATAAAAGCAGTTTGTGTCAAATGTGTTTGAAATTATCATCATCCAGCGGACATATCTTTGAGGTTCGATCTCTACTAAATACCTACAGTATTTATATATCTCTACTGATCAATTAATTTAATGATTCCAAAATGCATTACAGACTTTTTTATTCATATTAATTGTTGTACTTAATTGCTGTAAATGTTTGCTAAGTCCTTCTGCTAAGAACCACCGCACCGAATGATGTGGGTTCGAAATTTGTGACCGTTAATGGTATGTTTGTAAAGGTCGCCACGCATCAGGGATATTTTTTAGTGAAGGTGGAGTCCAAACAAAATTAATACCTTTTGTTTGTGTGTACTTCGCACAGTTTTTACTTGACTTCTAGACTTCAAAATGAATACCTAGACTTGATAGGCATTATATTATTCCTACAAAAAACTGTACTTTCCAGGGGAAAGGATTTTATACCCTTCGAGTAAGATGATATTTTGTACTCTGTGCTTACATTATTATTATTACAAACTCGTGTTTAAAATTTATGTGGCACACTTCATTATCGCTTAACTTACGGTCCTTCAGCTGTACAAGCCGTTAACTTAAGTAAGTAGATACACTGCAACTGGCAAATTAAACTCCAGTCGGAATCAAGGACGGTTCGGCCCCGCGGGTCGTTCGGACCCCGTGTTAATGAAGGTGAATATCTTCAAAGCGGTCGGAGAGACCCGCCCGCGGTGCTAGTGAATCTTTAAACGGGTCGCGCGCCGGAGGGTTACGCAAATGGACGCTAAAATGTATTCAGTTTGAATACACAAGTATTGAACGTACATATATATATATATATATATATATATATATATAAAGAAATCAACATATCGATGTTACCTACATAATATCAATTTAAGAAAAATCATTAAAACTTACTGTTAAGAAAAGTCTTATAGTTAAGAAGTTAAAGTTTTTGATAATATTAATATACGTCATTGTGAGTCTTTAATTTTTAATTATACTTTATTTAAAGTGTGAAGAGTAAAAAAAAGTGTGTGTGTACTTATGGTGTACTTATGTACGCACGTAAGAAGTTATACTTTTATCTAGTCAAATAAAGTTTATTTAAATTTCGTAATAAATAATACATACCGTCAACTAACCTCAAATTCTACAAACGTACTCCAAGTAATATGTAAAAACCATTTTTATCACTATCGTGAAGTTGGTAACTTTTTTGAAAAACTAAAATGTTGACTAGCTAACTTCAGGGTGTCGGTTTTTCATGACGGTGTGCGCGCGCATCGTAAAAATTTACTCTCATCATTTTTCCATAACGCGCCCAAAGGAGTATAACTTCAAAAATGCGTGGGGGGTAAAAGTAGCTAAAAAAACATAACGTGATTAATGGACGACCCCTTATACGACAATACTTTCTTCCTCTGTGCCGATATTAATACGCTATAGGCGTCCAGTATATATGTTGACCTGTGATCTTATGGAAGTCTATACGATGACAGTTCAAGTTATCCTGGTCAATGATGTGAAACAAAACAGTTACTTAATGAATGATGGTTGAAGTTCGACCACGCAATCTCTAGGATACATAAATAGGCAAGACAAATCAGTTAAGATTTTTTTTTCTTTTTTTGCTGAGCCAGATGTCGTGGGTTCGGTTCCCACACAGGCCAAATAATTGTGCGATGAGCATGATCATTTGTTCTGTGTCTGGGTGTAATTTATCTATAATATGTATGGATTTAGAAATAAATAAGTATGTTTATCAGCGGTCTGGTTACCATAGTTACTAGTATAGTATTATGTTATCTGTGCCATAGTACAGGCTCCATAAACTAAAATATATTATGTTGAAAACAGGCTCTGCCTAGTTTGGGATGAGACGGCCGTGTGTGAGATGTGTGAGGTTATTACTATTATTATTTTCTCCTACTTTTTTTCCCTGACCCAAAAAGAGAAGTGTTATAAGTTTGAGGTGTCTGTGTATCTGTGTGCCTTTCTGTGGCATCGTAGCTCCCAAACGAATGGACCGATGACTTGATCGATTGTTCTTGGATATAATCCAACAAAATCTATTCAGCCGTTCGAAGTTCATCAGCTCTTTTCTAATCGTTGAAGGGATTTTCGATTCGGGGGTATTTTAAATTTATGATTATTTATTAGTTAGTGGTAAAAAAATGGATCAGATAGCGTTTTCTTTTTAAATTATGTGAAAATATCTACAAAAAGCTACAGTGGTAAGAATAGCATTTCTGCCAGTGAAAGTCCCGTGGAAATCGGTCCACCCGTTCTGGAGATTAGCTGTTACAAACAGACAGATAGACGGACAAAAAAAGAAACTTCTTTTTAGGCCTGTTTACTGCAAATAACTGTATGAGCATAAAAAAACTATTATTTTAGCATTACAGACACTTCAATTTAATTTATTTGTATTGATGATCATATTTAAAACTTGGTGTACAAATAAAGTATTATCTATCCAGTCTATGTGTAGTAAAGGTAGTTTGGTTGTAAATATTTACATTTCCTAATTTTATACGGTATTCGTCCTTAGAAACGTATGACCCAAACACTTTGTTTTCCTCCAAAATCGTGTTAACCAGATCTGATGGTTTTCGGATACCGTGTTCCATATAGCGTTATCTTGTGACCTATATATACATAGGTTATGTACCGTATATTATAGCTCGGTGTGCCGCCAGCTGCGAACGTTGCACTGCCAACCACCCCCCTTCTCCTACCCCACTCCTCCTTACTCGTCCATTCCTCAAAGCCCGTCGAGCGTCACTAAAGGAACGATCCAAGGCGCTCGCAATGTCTGATGGCTACAGTCTACATCAGACCAAACATTTTCGGGGTTCGTGAAACTTTTTAATTAATTCACGGCTCAAAGGTGGGTATAACTGTTTAGGACAAATTTTGCCTGTTACGGTAGTGACAAAAGGGTTGTAAAATACGTCTTATTTATTCGTAGGCTCGTAGCTGTCATTTTGAGGAGTTAATACTTTATTTTTTTCAAAGTAACTGTACCTGTCTGATATCATAATTATGATGTCTATTAATAATAATAACTCCACACATCTCACACATGGCCGTCTGATCCCAAACTAGGCAGAACCTGTACTATGGTAACCAGACTGCTGATAAAATAAATAAATAAAAAATAAAATAAAAAAAAAACATATTTATATATTTCTAAACACATACATATCCTAATAATATTATAAACGTAAAAGTTTGTGAGTATGGAGGGATGGATGTTTGTTACTCTTTCACGCAAAAACTACTGAACCGATTGCGATGAAACTTGGTATGTAGCTGAAGACCTGGATTAACACATAGGCTACTTTTTATCCCGATATTCCCACGGGATCGGGACTTACGCGGGTGAAACCGCAGGGCGCAGCTAGTTATAGATAAATTACACCAGACACCAAAAAAATGATGATGTTCATCACACAATTATTTGTCCTGAGTGGGAATGGAACCCACGACCTCGGGGTTAGCAGTCAGGATCACTAACCACTAGACCAACAGGCCAGTCAATTGATGCTATGTAGAGAATAATATAATTATATATATATATATATATATATATATATATATATAAATTTCGTGACACGTTGCTTGTTCGCGATGAACTCCTAAACTCTTGAACCGATTTCAATGAAATTTTGCGTAATGTGTTCATTTTGATCCAATTTGAGAGATTCTATAGTTTTTTTTTTATTTTATTGCAAATTACCTACCTTAGACATACTTTTGTATGATTTAATACTTATTACACCGGGTGAATATCGTGGGTATTTGTTTTTCCCGGCGAAGATATATTAGTCTAGAAAAATTATATCTTACTTAATAAACAAGTAGATGTCTATAAACACTTGATACGATCATAGTGTTTCTGGCATCTTAAACATCGTATATTTTTTAACAGACTTCAAAAAAGGAGGAGGTTCTCAATTTGACTGTATTTTTTTTTTAATGTTTGTTACCTCAGAACTTTCGACTGGGTGAACCGATGTTGATGATTCTTTTTTTATTTGAAAGCTGGTGCTTCCCGTGTGGTCCCATTTCAATTTGGTCCAGTTCTGACAATGACATCCATGAGAAAACCATATAAGTCTTTTATGGAATAGTTTTTATTTTGAAGTCGGTTTTTTTTTAAATAATAATTATTAAATAATTTTGATATTATCTCCATCCTAAGGTTGTCTGGTAGAGATCGCTTTTAGCGATAAGACCGCCCATTGTACTCTGATTTGTAAGTTAATAATTTTTTGAACTGTATTTTATTAATGGTGTACAATAAAGAAAGAATATTCTTTATTGTACACTTTCTATCTATCTATTTTCACTGATTCACTGATTTTCATTCAGTTTTCACTAATATACGGAGTAATTTATGAGGCAGGTTTAGGTGTATAATTCATTAAGGTTTTGTGTAAAATGGCTGAAATATGACGATGATTGTTGAAGATATCGGAATAAAATCAATATATGTTTTGGTACCCGTACGAAGCCGGGGGTCAGGTCGCTAGTTAATATTATAAAGCTAATGAGTTTTTTTTAGAGATGAGTCTCGCACTTTGACAGATTCTCTGTGTCGCGTGGGACTGAAAATATACACCTGAACGACAACCTAAGTATACCGAAGAAGTATGCCCAAATTAAATAATTTTATTATAATTGTCCCATGTGGGGGATCGAATCTAGAGCACTCGTCGCGATGACAGTTGACGAAGTGACTTAAGCCAATGTGCCATGGGAGCACCTGAAACGATGTATGTTTGAGCGCTCTGATCTCTGGTTCTAACAGCCCGGTTTGTAATACTATTTTTGTGATACATAGAATCGCAGGTTAGGCTTTTAGGGACGTTTAGTTATAAAAAAAAATAGGCCAAGTTCCTATAAGACGTGTAGACAGTAAAAAACTATGTTAACGTCAAGAATACAATCTGATATTATTGTTTAACCATTTCTTGTTCAGGGAAACTCTTTTTTTACAACTCGAAAGTGATGATTGGGATATCCTCTATATTAATAACCTGGGGCATATAAAATATCTAGAACTCTGAAAAACATTTGTAGATATTTTTTTGCTTTTGTAAATAGGTACATGTATTATACATTATACATAGAAACACCCAGGCCAATTCAGATAGACATACTCATGCATACAAATATTTGAACTGAGCGGGAATTGAACCCGCGACCCCCAGCGTGGCAGTCGAATGCACTACCGCCGCGCTGCAGAGGAGTCAAAATAATAAAAAATTTCAAAAGGAAATGACTGGTGTTCTTTATTCTACACTAGCTGCGCCTCGCGGTTTCACCCGCGTAATTCCCGTACCGTGGGAATATCGGAATAGTTAACTTTTAAAAAAAGTATCACCGACTTCAATGCGCCTCAAAATATCCAAATCGCTTCAAGTGTGCCTATAAAATTTAAAGAGTTCCCTCGATTTTTCTAGGATCTCATCATCAGATCCTTACCTGATGACCATGGGACCACCTGAGCAGTATACCATTTTAAACAAAAGAAGAATCTTCCAAATCGGTCCCGATATCTTTGAGTAATAGATGAACATACTTAAAAAATTTATATATACAGTGGAACATAGAACCTCCTCCTTTTTTGAAGTCGGTCAAAAAGCCTATGTGAAACCGCGTGGCACAGCTAGTTTATAATATTAGTAGGATAGTAGATACCTACGGAAGTATTTAGGGTGCTGGCTGGTTATACCTAAGTCTCCGACGCGTCATCTGTATATGTATGTATCTATACAACAGTCGGCTAAGACTAATAATCACATAATCTGTTCGTGGGAGAGCCATGCTTCGGCACGTATGGGTCGGCTAGACCGGAGTGATACCACGGCCTCACAGAAAACCGGCAGTGAAGCAATGCTGGCATTGGTTCTCGACGCGTGAGTGAGGTTACCGGAGGCCCTAACCCTTCCCTCTTCCCTATTCCCCCCCTTCCCCTCTACCCCCCCCCCCTCTCGCCCTACTCCCACCTTAAACGGCGGCAACGGACTTGTGACTCTTGATTTCCAGGTGCCCATGAGTGGCGGTAGTCATTTACCCTCAGGTGACCCGTCTGCTCGCATGCCCCCTATACCTTAAAAAAACATTGGAAATTACTGATTAACTTTTTTTTTTGCTTCAGAATTCTAACCGATATTTTTACTAAAGAAGGTGGAAAAACTACAAATACCCAAGCTCACGTTACCCAATAATCGATTCCTTTACTCGATTCGCATGGCTCTATTTCCCATCACATGTTTTGTGTTCACAGTCTTATGACGCATTATTCGGCCGAAACAAAGCTGCCGTAAGACAAAGGAGTACATAGCGTACACAAGGTACACAGAACAAACACAGTTGTGTATCGGTCAGGCAGGACATCGGGCACGCCGATCCCGCGGCGTCCGCGTTCTAATTAAAACACCCCTCGCGACCCTCCCACAAACCACCCGTTGCCGATGTTCGTCAAAGATTATTCGTGTAATTTCTGCTGAGGGTCGCAATTGGATATTCTTTTACGTATCGGTAACTAGGTTGGTGTGATTAAATGCGTGCAAATTTCGGGTAGTTTTAGATAAAGATAAAGCTAATCTTTCATTAGGTCATTCCATAGATTGGTCCTACTATTGTGGTCCCATTAAATGATTCTATACTGTTCGAAAACTAATCTCGTAGAGAAATCGAGAATGGCAGGTATAGTGTATCTCTTTATACATTATTCCCCGCGTACATTATGTACACTTCACTGACTCGTCCACTTACTATAGATACGCAAGCTGATACGTCTGCACTCACCTGTGGCTCATGCAGTACTCAGCAAGCACGAGATAGTGCAAATAATTATTATTTAGTTCTAACCTACATACACTACAGCAGGTTTAAGCTTTTCTATGGGTCTATGGTCAGTCATACTACGGACACTCACAAATACATGAGTATACACACAAAAATAGAACGATCAAAGTGCCCACTAAATACGTAAAGGCGTGTGTGTAAAATTACGAAGTGTTCAATTTAATAATTCTTTCAAAAAAAAAAACCGAGTTCAATAAAAAAAACTATTCCATAAAAGACTTATATATGGTTTTCTCATGGATGCCATTGTCAGAACTGAAATGGAACCACACGAGAAGCACCAGCTTCAAATAAAAAAAGAATCATCAAAATCGGTTCACCCAGTCGAAAGTTACGAGGTAACAAATATAAAAAAGAAAAAAACAGTTGAATTGAGAACCTCCTCCTTTTTTGAAGTCGGTTAAAAAGTAACTAGTGACGATTGGCGTTGATATATCGTAACTATATATATATATATATTATTTTATTATGAACTCTGTTCCAGCGCAGAAATTCCGCCAATTTCAAGTGTTTTATAATTATACCAATTAAATAACAAAAACGTAAAAATATGGACGTCTATTCATCCATCATGAAAAAACCCCCATATCGTAAGTACGCATAGCGAATTAAATATGAAGTTTATTTGTTTTAAACCTGGAACTGGCACCATCGTAGCGCCATCTTAATTTTAAATAGAGTTCAAAAAGAATAAAACCATTTTAACCCCCGACGTAAAACCGAGAGGTGTTATACTTATAAGTTTAACATGTGTATTTGTGTGTCTGTCTGTGACATCATAGCTCCTAAACGGATAAACCGATTTTGATTCAAGTTTTTTTTTTGTTTGAAAGCTGACCTGATCAAGAGTGCTCTTAGCTATAATTCAAGAATATCTGTTCAGCCGTTCGAAGATCATCAGCTCTTTCCTATTCGTTGATAGGATTTTTGAGTTGGGGATCTATTAATTTTTTTATTTGTGTTATCTTCTTTTTATCTGAGATAGTGAGATCCTCTAGTCTTCTAACCTCCCCGGTTCTTTATTATGAAGGGATAAGTTTTCACGTAGATCAAGGTTACCTCTTATGAACTCTCTTAGATTGGCAGGCGCTGTACTCAATTAAAGACAAGTTTGACAACCTACTTCGATAGAATAAAACAATGAAACATTTTTTAAGAATATGCGCCTCTGTTAAATACTCTTTGCGACTCGTCGTTCGCCTACGGCAATGTAAAAAAGACCAGGCACGCACAGCGCGAGTAAGATTGCCTCGTAAAAACTCTACGTACATCTACACAGCGTATCTACACATATATTTATAACGCAAAGGGCTCTCTCCGACCCTCCCAATTAACGGTTAATCACTCCTCCCCGCGGACATGAGGAAATGAACTAGTTATCATTTTCAATGCTCTCGGAGAAGTCCTTTGGTGTGGACAATATTAGTATGAACTGTGAGATTGTATGATCACCATAAACATGAGGTGAGTGGTAAATTAATGTTGTAACCATCGGATCTAAAGACATAGATCTCTTAGTTTATTAAAGTTTAAGAACAAGACTGGCCTGCTGGTTTAGTGGTTAGTGATATTGACTGCTGAGCCAAGAGGTAGTGGGTTCAATTTCCACCTAATACAAATAATTGTGTGATGAGCACAATCCTTTGTTCTGTGTCTGGTTGTAATTTATTTATAATACGTATGTATTTAGAAATATATAAGTATGTTTATCAGCAGTCTGGTTACCATAGTACAGGCTCTGCCTAGTTTGGGATCAGACGGCCGTGTGTAAGATGTGTGGAGTTGTTATTATTAAAAAAAAATTTACCTTGCAAAAAAATTACATCTTAGCGCATGTTTCGGATCATGGCGCGGAGTTTCCAATTTCAAATAGCATGACCATGTGTTTTCATCACATCTGTTTATTGTCTGTGCGCTATCTGACTGCTCCTTGATTTATGAAAAGTCCCCGGCAGTCCCCTATATTATATGATATGCTATATTATACGACTACAGGTATTGGAAGTGGAAAATTATATTTGATTTCGTACCTACGGCAATTATGGCAATTCATCGGATTAGTGAGATTACTGACCTCTAAACGCTCCCGAAAACGAAGACATACTAATCGTACCTTTGATGATGGGTCAGAAAAAAAATGTCTGTATATTAACGCTTATTTACCTTTATGCGGGAGAAGTAGGGAAATATGTAAGTAACAACATTATTCTGATGACTTGACTGGAGTCTGATCTTAGGTGATCTATCCAACTTAGTTTAAATGTGCGGGCAAGACTATTCACATATATCTATATCGTAGCAAACTCCTGAATAACGAGCCCTTCCTCTGCATTCCACAACAATAATCTTATTTTATTTAAGATTATCTTGTTTTGGAGTGTCTGTGAGACTGCATATCAGAATTAAACCAACTAAAACCACACAGCGTGCAAATGATTAACTACACTAACCTAGTTCAACATATGCATTTTCGTCCAAACTTATAGTGGTGGGCGTTTTAGATATTTATTTTTGAATCGTCAGCAAAGTAAATGTATTATTTTTAAAATTATAGGCGACAAAATCTACAAGTATAATAATAATAATAATTTATTTATTTCCAAAATGTTTACATTATTTTTGCTATTTTTTACAATTTGAGAAGTTTTTATATAATTATCGTATAAAGTTGCGATAGTCGCTGTTTTTCTATATTATTCTCTCTACTAGTCTGTATTAAGGAGAAACAGTGTCAACCCTCAGATGTTTACTACAGCAGGTCATTTTTATGCTAAGGTAACGTGGGAAATAAACTATAAAGTAAATGTTTCCATTGATATTTCTTTCCATCATCATCACAACAAAAATCATCATTAAAGCAAGAGCATCTAATTAAAATGCAAACAAATATAATCTCCTATTATTTAAATACTTTTTGTTAGGGAATATTTGGTGAGTACCACATAACATAAATTCAAGAAACCTTTCATTTTCTTTGCTTTCATATGCTCTAAACTACAAATAATTGTAAGTTGTAAAATATTAAGATCAGGAAAATAATAAAAATATCAAAAAGAAATTACTAATTAAAAATCTTAAGTTGCAAAGGATAAATTTGTTGCCGGCCCCGATTTATGTAATGTAGAGTATGACTGAAGACTCGTTCATCTCATCACACACACGTCACTTAAATGACAATATTAAGACGGGATATTTGGGCACCAACAACAAAGTTTCTAAACAAAAACAAAAATTTAAAAAAATATTAGGTACATGTCACATTTGCCACAGGAAGTTTTAAATTTAAATATAAAACTCGAATTCGGTACGATATTATTTCATAATTCGAGTTCTTTAGATATTTAAAATTACTATAACATGTTTTCATTTTATAAATTACAAGTATTTTAGCAATTTTCATAATAAGCGCTTAGTATAAAAATTCAAGATATTTGTCACTAAAATTTTAAAGTTTTAAAACATTTCATTACTGAGAGCTTTTTTATTTACTGAAGTTTACTTTAAAGCTTTCAGCACAAACGGGTGTTACTAAATGGCACTCAAACATGGGGTAGCAAACGAAAAGAAAATTTTTGCAAGCCAAGATCTTTCGACAGTCGCTACATTCGAGAAAATGGATGAGGGTTGTTTACGTGCACTCGGGCCATCCCTCGAGGTGATCCCTGTAAAAAGCGTGATCGATACACAGCGCGACGACACGGTGGCCCCGGGGGCGCGTCAATTTGGCCTCCGCCTCGTCAGCGCTAAATTATCCCGACATCTTTAAATGGAATTTCGCGGGTCTCGCGACCCAAAAGTCCCTGCACGTTTCTCTAAAGGTTGTCGAGGCGAATAGGGGGTGGATTTTCAGGCCGCGCTCCGTCGGCCCCCCGTCGGTCGCACACGCGATGTGCCACCTGACTCGGGCCATTTACCAGTTTATGTAGTAAATGAGTGGCAGCTACAATGCTCGAAGCTTTCATTTTATGTACTTCACGTAACATTTCGATTCGTAATGATTATATAGGATAACAATGAACAGTCATTAACAAATCCTCCGATGACTGTAACAAATCCTCCTAACACTGTTTTCTTCTCACAAATACTTCACTCAGTTTGAAAGTTTAACAATTCAAGGAATACTTAAACATACAACAATTATTATCTATCAATGTTTTAATTACTTTCTTGGTATTCACAAATATAAATATATATTATCAAATAAACAATGTGATCTAAATATAGTATGGTATCGAAAAGTTTATCAGATACATGATAAAGAGTACAATATGATGTGTGTGTTTTGTGTCGTGATCATTTCAACTCGTGTACCTATTTTGAATGCAAATTAAATTCTACTGCAAATAATTATGAACAGGGGACTGTTAATAATATCTGGGATGATATGCATATATTTATTTATACTTGTTAGTTTTTTTAATGCTGTTGTTTTTTTTTAAACTGTTTCTTTAAAATCCTAAGATCGCTTTTCTTGTAAACACGCAACAGAGCTAGGCAGAAGGCATGTATTTTCAAAAATTTCCATGTTTGATGAAAATTGATTAAATCGGCGTTTCCGCCCTCTGTATGAAGGCGTACTCCTGCGTAGCCATGTCTCTAGGTATTACAGTAGCGGAAATATTCTGAACTGAAAATTGGTTATCTTAACCACACTGGAAGTCAGACTCCTTACCTTTTGGTACCGAAGTATAATTATCTACATATAGTTCCTCTATTAGGAAAAGTAGACACTATTTGAAGCAAGCATATATGTATATACCAGTACAAAGGTCTGAGGCTTTTAATATACCTATACAATCTTTATATGATTTACAAGAAAGGAAAAAATAATTGATAAAAACTAAGTGATGTACGGCAAAACAATTAACGAAAGACTGTGAGTATTAAAGGCTAACTTACATTATGCTACATAATACAAACTGACCTCTTAAAATAAATAGGTAATAAAGATTCACTGAGAGAAGTAAGGCAACTATACACAATGCTGATTTATCATTTATTTTTTCTAAGAAAGCACTCGTATTAGATAATATATGTGAGCGCGCATCGCCATAGGGCAGCCGCTAGTCATATAATTAAGTTAACGCACCCGTCGACGGCTAGCACGAACAGTCTCCACCCTCCGGCGGTAGTCAACGTCCCGACATGCACACGCCACCTTAATGACTTACCCACGACGTTGGACCAAACATCTCAAATGTTTGCCAACACTACCAAATGGAGACGTACCCTCGTAATCCACTGCAGAACATTTATGCGAGAATTTACAAAACGGCTGGATTATCAGGTTCGACCAACACGCCAACAAGCGAGTGTAATCACCACCGCCGGTGACCGCTCGCGCGTAAATTACGTAGCATGTCCACTTTATGTAGAACCCTGTTAGAACGTTAGTAGCGGAGCTGGCCAATGTAACATCAGAGGTCTGTTTATGTTAGACGGTCTGTGTAACCTACGCGTCCTTCACTAATGCCCGCTTAGGTAGCCCCCGAGCGCGCTCGCAAACACAATCGTGTGCCTTTTATAGACCCAGCAAGGATAGGGCTGCCATGAAATTGTTATTTGACTGATTGATTGGGTGTTCATGATTCAAGTAACGATGACTTGAAGATTTGAATTTAGATTTTTAAAAGCTTTTTTGAGGTACTTCGAAAGGCTTGGGAAATTATTTTCCAAGTCTTTCACATTTATGAAGCTCATGCACATGATAAAGAAAATGCAGGTGTACGTAATCCAAGGGAATAAAGGCAATAGCAATGGAACAGCTGTCATTCATCAATAGTCGCTGTCAATAGCTAATGAGGCAAGTGCATATTGCATGAGCAATAAACATTTCAGCACAAATATGTTTTAAAAGCTTTCATTTTAAATGAACAGGTCTGTCAAAGTATTGTTTACTATAAACATATTAGAATTTAGTACAGTTTAGTTGTGTCAACAGGCATTTGAAGATTTTGAAGTAATAGACGTTAGGTACATGAATATGTAGTCTGTAGAAATTTCTCGAAGAAAGTTATCTGGGTGGCTTGTATAAAACGCAAGGTTAATCATGAATACAGTTAGGCCTTTTAATATAAAAATAATCAGTAATGGTATCGGTAATTTGGCTGGCAGAGTGGCAGTACGAAACTGGGTCGATGGTAAAGTACTCGCTGTGCCACCGAAGCGTGGCCCCCGGCATTATCTTGCGACAGAACGCCACCGGCACGCTGTGTTCCCGCCAAATCCAATATCCGCACGCGTAATAACAATCGCGACCGTCTATCGGCCGCGCGTAAATTATGCACGCCTAGACAAACTTCCAATATTCATTAAAAATAATGAATAGTAACCTTATTTGGTTCGCGTAAGAGTCAAAACAAAGGCAAATGGAATGTTGTTCGCGAACGGTCGCCGACGACGCCGTCGTGCTAATGGCTACGCGACCCCCCTCCTTCACCCCGCTCATTCCCCTCTATCGCAAGCAAAGCACACGTTCAGAAATAAGGGAAAAGCTTTGTGCCTAATTGTGTATAGAGATAGTTGAATACAAATCGCAATGAATAATTAATAAGGTTGATACGTTTATTTTGGTGGACCAGAATGTTTGAAGGGTTTTGGTTTCATTAAAATAATGACAAGACAATGTATTCTTTTGTTTGAAAAAATCATTGTTGATTTTGTAAAGTACAGTTGAGTACCTGTACTCCATCGCATTTTTCAGTTCTAAAATTTGCTAAAAGTAGATTAAATTTCTAAGAGTTTTAAAGTCAGGGCATTTTTAGTAATTTTATAAATTAGTATCTCGTTAAGGTTGGTCTCCTTTTTGTAGAGCCATATTCAAAAGTTAGAAATCTTGAAAAATATTAAGCAAGGTTTAAAAATCGGAACAATGGCTGCCATATTGTCACACCTCACTTAAGAACTACTTGATACTTTATCGTTTTTCGCAGTTCTGTAGTTTTCTGTAATCTACTTTTAAATGTTACTTTTTATAGCATAGAGCATAGTGCATAGAAGTAGCAAGAACCAAACGTCGAGACAAAAATATATATGACAAAGGTATTCCCTGAATGTTAATATGTGTTTAGGTTTTATTAACTGGTAACCTTGAAGTCACACTTGCGTCCATTGGTCAATGGCGCCCACAATATACGTGCCAAATACAAATAAGTAAAATCTCCCTACTTTCAGGGAAAACTTAATGCATAAGTCACATAAGTTATATAAGGTAATTAATATTAAGTGGATGTTGGAATTCTTGGAGCATTTTAATTATAAAGAAATTATATTTATCTTTCTATCCTTAGCGCAATAACTCAATAACTACTTTTATTGTTTAAATCATTTTATCAATACGTAAAGAGAATTCTTTGTACCCCTTTTTAAGAAAATTTCGCGAACGTAGTAATGTGAATTTTGGAATATTTACAGTTTAAACCGGCCGTGAAGCAATGCTTGCATTGCATTTCGCCGCGTGAGTGAGGTTAAAGGAGGCCCTAATCCTTCCCTCTCCCTTATTTCCATCCTTCCCCTCTCCCCCCTCTTCCCACTCTTCCCCCCTCCCCCTCTTCTCCTACTCCCACCTTAAAGGGCGGCAACGCACTTGTGACTCTCGAGTTGCAGGTGCCCATGGGCGGCGGTAGTCATTTACCATCCGGTGACCCGTCTGCTTGTTTGCGCCTATACCATAAAAAAAAAAGTTTATATATAGAAGCAGTGCAGAAAACGAAAATTTTTAAACAATATGTCTTACAACTTCAAAAATTACGTGAAAACGGCTACATCAAATTACACGCGTCCAGTATAATGTGATTACCTATCATGGTAAGTAAGGCTATACAATGACAGCTCAAGTTATACTGGCCAATGAAATAAACTATGGTCGAAATTCGACCTTAAGGCGACCTCTAGTAATGGGTAATAAGCGGGGAAGCTGAATAATATATCTGGCAATAGTATTTGCTGAAGTTACGATTTAAGCCACACGTCAAGAGATATGTACCGCATTATAAGTAAGTAGGTACCTACCTAAGGATCAGATTGAAAGCTATCAGGCCGGATTAATTAAATCATAGGGTTTCAATATAATATTTAATAAACTATTGAAACAGGAACTGTGGACTATTAGTTATTTGTAGTTAAGACTGTAGGGTTTCACTACAAATTATTGTTTTAGCGCTGCAGCGCTTTTTAGTTTTAATTCAAATAAAAACGGAACATATATTTTATTCTGAGTGGCTTCTCTAGTACATAATATCTCGATGAGTTATACAGATCTTACTTGTCCCTAAGTATGAGTAGATCAATTTCCAAAGATAAAAAGTAAGAGAATAAAGTCGAACTAGAGCCACAAAACTCAATTCACGCTTGGCAAGTACATATTTTCACACAAAGACTTACGATGCAGACCGAACCCGCGCTCCAATTCCCGTGCGGCATGCGGGCGTTGCGCGGGAAAAATACATCGGCCGTTTGTGCGCTACGTTTGCCGCTGTTTTCTTATTTCTTTATTTTTGTTTCGTACTTGTATTTCTAATTGTTAAGTATGTTATTGAGACGTATAAGTAATTGTAACAAATAATTCAGTGTTGCTTAGCAAAATTGCAAGAACAGACAATGGAACATGAGCTGAAAAATATTAGAGAAAACAATTTCCGTTGAGTACTTATAAGAACGTACATGTTATCTCAGACTCAAACTTTTTTCTTGTTTATATCATAATAATGCTTATGAAAACATTTGTATCTTAATCTCCTAATGGCCTTGAGTGTTATATTACATTGGGCAATGTTGGTCACAATCACAAGGTTAAGTTTTTGTAAAAATAACAAAAGACAATCTTATGATATTCGTGCCTTTGTTTCTTTTATTTTTTCCGCCTATTATTTTTATTTTATATATTACCTATTAAAAAATAACTAAGTTGCGAAAATACAATTTTAAATCACGACATAAAAGTGAAAGTCGTGTCTTAGACGCGTCTCAGCTGAGAAACAACTCTCTACGAAACTTCGAAAGCAACGTCAAGAAAAAGAAACGCGAAACGAAGACTAAGTTTTTGTCGCACTAAATGCAAGCTTTTTAAAGGGTACGTAGTACAAGTTCTGGAACGTTGACGTCTCTTTGTTCCACAACAAAATCAATAAGCGAAACGTTACTTGCGGTGAGAGCAGTATCATTGACATTTATGCCCGATTAAATCGATATATATCTATCGAGTGCTTCCCGTTTTGCTATGTGATACCCGGAATAGGATAGAACTGCTTTGCATTCTGACGAGGATGTCGTTACTGACAAAATCTGTTAGAGGATTCTAATACTTTCTGCTACTTTTTTCCATGGAGTAAGTTCTGTTAAAATTATAATCCTTTTCACTTATAACCTCCGTTGAGGAAAAATTTAATTTACGAGTACTCATATTCCCGCAGCGAATGTCACAGGTGCTTGTCATCCAATGCGACGGATTAATTGCTCTCCAAAGCAAAAATGGTGGTCACTTTTTGTATCTATCTATTAAAGGAGAGCCTGATCTGGTGCACGTGGTGAGAAAATAGCACATCTACCTTTACAATACATCGCTAATGTTACTCGTGCGTTGCCAATCCTATATGCATGAAAATATAGCACCCTTCTTACCAGAAAACAAACATTACACAAGCAATGTGCAAATGTTGTATATTAAATCAATCAATGGAAGCTCTTGAAGAGATTTAGTAAAGTATATAATAAAGAATTGCAGTAAAACAAAATAGCATTACATTTGGTCCTTCAACAATCATGTGTCGAACATCAATTCACATGGTCCAACGTGCCGGAAAAATATAGTACTTATATTTACTGGGCAAACTGCCACATACTGCGAACTTTTAAAAGACATTAAGTTTCCCAGTGACCGAATCTGTATCGCATTGCAGATAAAGTCTATTGGCATATACAGGTAATTAACTTTGGAATGATCCTACTAAATACAGCTTGCGACGTGACCTGGCCCCTTCAATCGATCAGCACACTTAATTAGGCAATGCTGTCCAATATGTTTAGATACCTGGCTGTTATTTACATATTTAATTTAGAATTATAGAATTGTTGGGAATATAAATACAATTTTATGTATATATAAATGTTATGTACATATTTATAAATTATAAGTCTAGATGCTCAGGTACCACCAGATTTATATTTTGAGTGGAAACCTCTTTATTGCTTAATGACGGGCAATTATACGAGTACTCCTACATTTATCACAATTTCACATGTATTAAGTACATATTTTTGTACACGTATCGTTTTTTGACAAAATGAAATTTGTAGATACATCGAAACTCCACACAGTTAACAAAGCCACCAAAAAAAAACAAGGTTCGCGTCGTTACTAATATAACAATATTGCTGCATTGTCCTCTACAATGGGCCAGGTGTATTGGCACTTACACAGGTACTTAACGCCAGTAAGGTTTTCAATGAAAGTAAAAGCCTTTTTACCGAAGCCGAAACATACCAGTACTTTGTCAGCTGCAGACCTGGTCTACTTTTCGGTTTTCGGTATCGGTAAATTTTATGTTTCCAGTAAATTGTAGGAGATGTTGAACATAGCTGAATTAAACAATAATATTTTTGTTCTTTTAATTTGAATACTGCTAAAGTATAGCGCAGATGTCGCCACGGTCTTCATGCAAATGTCATAAAATACGTCATTAATAGGGATGCTTGCCTTCTAAGATGATTGCGTATGTCGATAAAGACTAATAATGTCGCAACATTACCTAATAAATTAAGAATTAAGGAACCCGTGTACAGAAAAGAAATTAAGTTATTTCTCCGTTCGATTACATTTTTATTTTAGGCCCAAATATAAAATAAATATATTTACTGTATTTTACTAAAACAACTATATCTATATTACAAATATAAATTTACAAAGAAAATACTACCTTAGTCGTACCTTGAAAAAGCATGGATGGCAATGAATTTAACGAATAAAACTTTATGTCACTTATTTAGGTCAAAAAGAACCACGAGCTCCTCCTTTATTTACCTACTGGATTCAGCTGCATTTCGAATTATATTAACAAAAAAAATTTAGATTTTATATTTACAATTTAAAAAGTTATATTTTTTAGGTTTAATTTTAGAAGCGGACATTATTCTGCTTCTAAAAATGAATTTAAAAAAATCAACGATTATACTGTTGGGTACTCGTAGTACCGTTGGTTCGTTTGATTTAGTAGTAAGGTGACTCCTCTCTCAAGAATAACTACTTGAAAATAATTGAATTGAATGGGTTAGGTTACGCCACGCCACCACTTTTGCAAATCTTTATAGGCACGGGTAGCCGTGAACCGTATTTGCATAAGTAGTTAAATCGTTGAGTGAGCAGGTTCGCATCCCGTGTCCCCCCGTCCAGTGCACTACCTACGTGAAACTACTCCTAACAGAAGAGTTTATTTATAGGGATTAATATTAGTCTCTTCAAAAAAAAAAAAGCAATCTTACCTGTTCCAAATATGTATAAGTAAAGTACTACATGCAACTTTCGACGTGTCTCATTAATACTCATTATAGAGATTTTAATTTGAATACAGATAAGTTTTGGTTCGTTGGATTGTACGTTTTCATCCGCAAATAATGTGAACTCACCCGTATCCTCGCGTATATTTTTACAGCTCATCATCATGGGTACGAGTCGGTGGAGTGTGAGCCGGGTTCGGGTGAAAGCGGGCGGTCGTTCAGTCGTCCAGAGCCCGCATCTACCCGAGGTAACTCACATGACTAGTACACGCGCAATTCCAACAGGGCTGTCGCGAATATAGACGCGTTTTTTTTTTAATAACAATAGATTTAAGCTTGCCGATTGCTGAATTTTTTCATCACATTCAAAAAGCTCTAACCGGAGGTAGGTTTGGCGAAAATCATCCGGCTTTAGAATTTATATGAAAATATTGTTCCTGTAAAAAGATTTTATACGTCTTCATATTACATAGAAGTAGATTTTTTATGAGGTTAAAAGCAATGAATTTTCTGCGGTAAAAAGTATGTAGTCAAAATCAAAGATTTACGACCTTTAGCTAAATCATAATGTGATGATGATGATGAATATCAATGCAATAACGAGTATTAATGTTAAAAAAAACAAAACAAATAATTGCATAGAAGTTTCTTTGTGTTTTATGGTTCACTTGATTTCGCACGAGATCCTCACTAACTTAATTTTAGGGTCTAGGGCCCTAAAATTGCCCCTTAATATTATGCCCGAGTCTTCGTCTAATTCCTGCGTTGAATCCCAGACGGATACTAACCAGAGACAAACAACTTTACAAAAAGGTGATTTTCTCGAAATCCAATAAATATTCTACACAAAACAAAGCCCAATACAAACACGATAGCAAAAAGGTGATTTAAAAAGGTTTTTAATCTTGTCTGTGTGGTACCGAGACTTATTCGTTATGGGCCAAGTGCCTGCTTGCCGACCGGGGCGGGGGCCGAAATATCGTTAATCTCCATGCGTGCTTGAGACAGAAGGCGAGCACGGCAGCGACCTCGGGGTTAATTGATTACAGTATTGCCGCATTACGTATTTTATCATTTTAATTGAAATCCATTTATCTATTGTAACAAGCAATTAAAAATATTTATTTATATATTTCTCTTTTTATATTTGTATACTAAGTAAGTATACTGCAGTATACATGTAAATAATTATACTTTCTGGTAAAATTTGTATGCTTTAAATAATTTCAAAACACTCAATACTTTCGTTTTCATTTTGATTCGTTAAGGGTAAACCTTTGTTTTATTTGAAATGTTACTAATTACTCTTTGATGCAGGTCTATTCTCATAGTATACCTATTCAAAAGGTATTGTGAGCAACATTAGTATCTTCTCTTTTCTACATTTTAAATATTAAATTATTCCATAGTTACGTATTTACTGTTAGTTGATCTTTTCATGATTTATTTGTATTTTTACCAAGATATACATGTGCCACTTCTACATATACTTTTTATATATTATTTCAGCACAGCCCTGTATTGGCGGGGGTAGTGGGGAGACGCGGGCGCCTTGACAGCGCAGTGCCGTTAATTCCTGAGCGCTGCCGCGGCCGATTGACAACGCGCTCGGAATTTATCGACGCGCACACTCGCCGACGCTGGCCCCTAGTGATGGGACACGTGAAGCTTAACATTATTAGATGAGAAACGTCGATAAACATTACAGCTAAATTCAAAATAATAGTGAATGAAACAATAATGGTTTATTGAAAAGTAAATTAAAACATGTGATAATTTGAAGTTATAGTGTTAATTGCTATAAACGATATAATAATTTTATAAAGGTCAAGGCTAGTCCTAGAACTTAGTTGTGACTGAACTTATTTTTTTACACTTTATACATATAAATACTCTAATAAAAAAAAATTACATCTTGTGATGGTTACCGAAAAGTGCCAACCTGTCATCACAATTGTAAATAGATGATGATTGATTGGTCGTATCGGATTATGAAAAGTTCAACAAAGTGGTAAACTTTAAAAACTTCAATATGTATTGCTTAAAAGAGTAGACAGCTGAATAAAGTCTAATATTTATCATAAAATGTAATCGTAAAGTACCTATAGTCTTCGTATTTCTCTCTAAATATTACGCCAACACCAAAGTTCAGAATCGATTATTGCTCCAAATATCGATATCGATAGTTTCACATAACTAGACAGCGTCTCTGCGTTCAGTCGTAGTACATAGCAGCTATATACCTGTTAGTATATAAGGGCAGAAGCCTTTTAGGTCTAACCGCGTGTTACCACCAGCCAATCTCAACCCTATCTCAACGCGCTGAAATGCCAAGACTTGACATATTATCAAATTATACATACTTAGATAAATATGATAAAAACAGGTTTTGTGGGAAAACCAGAATTAGACTGTAGAACTAGATTTGCTCTTAAGGTTGAATTAGTAATTAGTATAATTACTGATACTTACTGAAGATTATTTTGAATCCGGTGCTATTTATCGGATTTGGATCTGACTGCGCTCCAGACTACCGCTAGATTAACAACGAAATATGTAAATTTCCCGCTTATGTCCATGTACCAAATCTTTAAACTAAAAAAAAATTTTCCAAAAAAAAACAGACTTCAACAAAAAAAACTATTCCATAAAAGACTTATATATGGTTTTCTCATGGATGCCATTGTCAGAACTGGAGCAAATTGAAATGGGACCACATGGAAAGCGATCGAAACCGATTTTCATGATTCTTTTTTTTTAAAGCTGGTTTCAAAAAAAAAGAATCATCAAAATCGGTTCACCCAGTCGAAAGTTCTGAGGTAACAAACATAAAAAAAACATACAGTCGAATTGAGAACCTCTTCCTTTTTTGAAGTCGGTTAGTAAAAACTTAAACGCTTATTGTTTATGCATTTTGCTGGTACTAGTCGTACGAAAGCTTTCAGTTGTATAGCATATTTATAGACGTGAAAGTTTGTGAGGATGTTTGGATGTATGTGTGTATGAAAGTTTGTTACTCTTTCACGCCAAAACTACTGAACCGATTGCGATGAAACTTGGTATAGCTGGAGACCTAGATTAACATATAGGTTACTTTTTATCCCGATATTCCCACGGGATTGGGACTTACGCAGGTGAAATCGCGGGGCGCTGCTAGTTGAGTACGTATAGGTAGATGACACTTTATTTGTACACCTATGTTACAGTAGAAGTATCACACATACATTTGTCAGACAGATAATGTACAAAGGGCGGCCTTATTGCTAAATGCAATCTGATGGATCAAAATGTAAGGAGAGACAGTGGTACTTTAAAGTGTATTCAAAATAATTTTATACAGTAGTATGTCGTGAATTTAGGGGAAAAGCAAAAATTATGAGGATATTGTTACATATATATACGTAAAGATTCTTTACGACAAAATTGTTTTGAAGTAAAATTTCTTCAGCCTCGCCTCTATTTATCAGGCTAAAATGACAAACGAAAGTAAAGTTAATAAAACCTACTGTCCATTAATAATATGAACCAATTTTCAGCTTTTATTATTAAATCTGTTTTTATTGTGACGAAGTGTATGTGGGGTAACTAATAAAAATATGGCCAGCGCCACCTAGCGTACACAAGACGAAGTACTTAGTAACTACTAGTCCTGCATCGTGTAATAAAAGTTTTCGCGCTAATTGATATATTCTACTAATATTATAAACGTGAAAGTTTGTGAGGATGTATGGATGTTTGTTATTCTTTCACGCAAAAACTACTGTACTAATTGCGATGAAACTTGTTATGTAGATAGTTGGAGATCTAGATTAACACATAGGCTACTTTTTATCCCGATATTCTCACGGCATCAGGTCTTACGCGGGTGAAACCGCGGGGTGCAGCTATTCCAGCTATTATATAATATACTAGCAGCGCCCCGCGGTTTCACCCGCGGAGGTCCCGATCCTATGCGCTAAAAAGTAACCCATGCGTTAATCCAGGTCTCCAGCTATCTACATACCAAATTTCATCGCAATCGGTTCCGTGGTTTTTGCGTGAAAGAGTAACAAACATCCATCCATCCATCCATCTATCCATCCATCCATCTATCCATCCATCCAAACTTTCACATTTATAATATTAGTAGGAAGTAGGATTATATTACAGTTAAAAACCGAAGCACTGTTACACTTCATTCTAGCCGGCTAAACCTAAGTGCGGTCGATAGCAGTTAGTTAAACTTAGGTGTATCCTGTTTATTCATGGTTGATACCTTGCTACAACTAGGCCTAGCCTTCTTTCTATTGGCTACAACTAGATGTAGCCAATGCCTAGTGGTGAAAACCAAGGTGTAGAATACCACTTCTATAGGAAAAAAATATTATTAGTAGTAGCGGTAGAATAAAAATGATTCACCTAAGTTTAACCAACTATACAACTACATGAGATCAGGTGTTAGCTTCTCCCGTCTGGTCCCACCAGTCATGATCACTAGGCCTAGTTGAAGGATTTTTTGTGTTGAAGGCCATAACTAGGTCTCTAAAAGGTCATTAAAGTTATTTAATTTTACTAAAATTATTAATATTTCTTTGTTATATGTCAAAGCAGGTGCTTTTTTCATATCAACACATCAAAGGCACGTTTTACTTCATCCGGCCGTTATTATGCGACGTACTCCGTATGTTCTTTATTTTTTAGTACAATCGAGAGATCTTATAATACCACCATTTATTAACCCTTACCTCCCTCTTGACTTTAAAAGAATTATTGTATATTAATAGGAATAATTATAATGTAGTCTCGATTACTATCGATGTGGACTCATCCCATGTAAATACGTCACTAGTACATAGTTCTTTTTTTAAATAACATCAGTACAGAGAGAGCATCACCGATCATCAGCAAGTCACCAAAGTACCTTTAACCTACAGCAATGCACTGGGCAACAACATTTCCTCGACAATAAAGTTTGTGATACGTCGAAACTGTAACGTTTGACATTTCACACGGAGAGTAAACATCTAGGTCACCAGAACATCACCGGTCTAGTCTAACTTAAAACAGTTACTGCACTTTAAGTATCCCAATAATCTATGAGGCGGATGTTTATGACCGCCGATGCAGAATTCCATGGCAAGAGAATATCAGTAAAAAAGGTACTATTTTTCAAGTCAATTCTTTATTGCCAAAATGTTGTATTCCAAAATGTTAACATAGGTCCTAAACTTAATATATAAAGATACATTCTCAAATTTGGATCCTAATAAGCACAGCAAGCCCAGCGGTTTTACCCGCGTGAGTCCCGGTGCCGTGGGAATATCGGGATAAAAATAGGTATTCTATTTGTGCGGAACGGTGAATGGCCTTCAACGTACGGCGCCGTCAAGTTCCAGCTGATTGCATAAAATGTTTAAATGTTGTTTGATTACAAACGTAAACGACATTTATACAATCAGCTGCTTCGACGGCGCCGACAAAAAGAATACCGCGTTCATTGCGTATCGCCAAATGAAACTAATGACTATAAATCCTCAATCTTAAATTTTTATGATGAACTGACTTTTGTATCGTATTAAGTATAAACAGAAAGAGGTTATTTAAGTTTTTCGTGTAGCTCAAACTTACACGGTGTATACATAAAAATTTCGTGTCACGTTGTTTGTTCGCTATAAACTCTGAAACTAATGAAACGATTTCAAAGAAATTTTGCACACTGTGTGTATTGCAATTTATAGTTACAATATTTCTTTATTGCAAATTACTTAGCTACTTATATTCTCCGGAGTTGGCAAGTAAGCTCACGACACGCTGGACGCGCGCGTGTGTCTCTACTAAGTGAGCCGCCAGGCAGCGAAATGTGCAAATTCTCAGTGAAATGAGCCGGGCATTTCTATTATCGCTCTCTACCGTGACAGTCACGAATATAAAAGGGCCACGACCATCCCTTATAGGGATGAAAATAAGAAGCATTTTGATGTCTTATACTACGAGAGTAGGGACAAGGGTAACCCTAAAGGGTTTCTTTATGAATAAGCAAACGTTTTCAATAAAATTAAAGGTCTTGCAAAAGATGTCGTTTTCTTGATCTTTAATTACGAAGTAGTTTTTATTTGTGAACCGTTCGTTTGATCTAAATAGACAGAATAAACCTGTATAGAAGACTGTATGGATGGCTCACTTTATTTTGATCTGTCGAATCGATCGTATCGGTAATTGTAAATTTCTCCGTGACAGAGGTAATAATTTCCTAGCTTCCAACACTTTCCTTTTAAATAAAATTTATTCCTTAACTGTAACGTGCGTGAGGATACAAAATCTGGAAAATAAGAATTCTCGTGTACGTTTGTGTCCTTTAATGTGTTTGGTATCTTTCAAAGATATCTACCAATGTTGTAGTTCTACGGTTCGGGGCTACTTTCTTCGAGAATAGTTTACCGAGATTGGCCGAGATGTATGAACTACCTACATACGAGTACAAGTTGTGCCCGGGTCAGACTCACACTTGTTATGATTTTTTTAATTTTTAACAGTAGATAACTTCGATGTAACTCATGCGCTGAGACTTATTTCTTATTCGGTCAGCATCATTTCATATCATCATATCTTTTTTACTTTTGTAGTTTTTGTGTTTTAGTTTTTTGAAGTGGAAACTTCTTTAGCGGCGTTGTGCACTTTTTTGGGAACGGTAAAAAATGTTAGCATAGCACACGTGACCTGATCGAAAATTCGTAAGACGGAGCCGAGTGTCTTATATTTAAAAAAATATAACTTTCGAAATTCAAACATTTATGAGCGGCCATGAGCGCAGATCTTCCAGTGTACCCTATGTATACATTTAGATATATTATTACCTACTTTTTATTTTTAACCTAATTATATATATACCGATGTGTGTGTGTGTGTATGTATATGTAAATACATTGTGAAGTTATGTTTTCACTTCTGACGTGCAGTCCTACGACTGAATGTTTTTTTATTTTAAAATTGTAAATATTAATTTGCAATTGGCATCAAAACTGTAACCTATACTATGGAACAGACACTCGGTCATTAGCATAGTTTTACACATTTATTCATTTATTAATGAACACTAATTTGTTTATTGTTTAGTGGACAAATTCACTTCTTCACTTCAATTTAGACTGACCCTATTCTTTCATGAGAGCACCCCCTTAATAACTTTCAGGTAATACAAACAGTTTGTTTTCGGGACAAGTTTTCTTTTACTACTAATAGTAAGGGGACGTGGGGGTCGCTTCTATAACCTAACCCCAAATCAAAATGTCCGCCACAGACCCTGAGGTTTGCACAACTAACGTTAATGTTTCTTTGGTTATGTGTTAACCACGGAATTAGATCATTAAACTAGAAATGAAATTCATGAATATTATAAACGCGAATGTAAGTTTGTTTGTTTGTTACGCATTTACGCTTAAGACTACTCCATCGATCATCATGCAATTTTGCGTATATTACCAGGGGTATGGAATATAATAAAAGGACATAGAATACTTTTCACCCAGAAACAAAGGACCTTGCCTGACGGAAAGAACAATAACATTTACGCGAGCGAAGCCGCGGGCAAAAGCTAGCTTTGTAGGTATATTTATAATCTGTAAAGAACCTGATGAAAATAAACTTAATAATAATTACTAATCAAGGTTATGTTGTACAAACGTGTAAGATTTCCTTGTTTTTAGGGGTAAAAAGCAGTTACTGGTGCGTTAAGGCTTGCAATACTAAACATCCCACACGTCGTTGACCTTATACACCTACAAATCGAACACTGGTGACTCACCACCCATGCACCAGCAGGAACATAACTATGCTATAAGTAGCCAGGAGTGTGTACTGAAGGGTGGAAATACTATTTCCTTCTTGCTATACCTCCTCACTATGAGAGTGCTCATTCATAAAACATGGAATGATTGGAAGAAATATAACAAAAAAATACAGTTCCGTTAAAATTATTACCATTAAATAATATATTACAGGTTTAATGCTGAATAAACAATGTGAAATCGAGCATGTCTCTATGTCGAAATAGACGCGTGGATGAGTGAGATACGCCTACGCTCGTACACTACGCCTGGGTCCACACGTGGTCACCTATGACCTATCCAGCGGCGGTAAGGCTAGTGGGACAACCGAATATGTATACATTTGTATTCAGATTCACCTACGTACACGTGGGTATGTCGCACTGATAGTGGATGTGATTGTTCGTTCGGTAATAAAATATTGTCGAATTATCTGGAGCGATTAATTTGTGTCTTATTAGTTTTCCCTATGATTCTTCTATTACTGATCTTCCGTTTTATTGAGACCTTAGATTAGCAGACTTAAGGTCCATTTTCGGAATGAAAATCAGCAAGGTTATGTTCACAGGTCCGTCCACACATGGGTGGCGAGCAATTATGGAAAAAGCCAGTTCTGGCAATTCTTATCCCAATAAATGTACAGTTTTCTTACTGAAGCCATGTTTATTTTTTACATGTGATTATTGCCGACAGGCAAACTAACATTCGCACAGCCAGCGAAATCTATTTAAGTACCTTAATTATTTTTCATAAACAGGGTCCACGTGACCATATTACACTTTTTAAATATATTACACTCGGACACATTTTCCATACATTTTCGATCAGGGTCCACGTGACCCTGAATTCTGACGCGAGTTTAACATTTTTTACCCATTTCAAAAAGTGCCCAACGCCGGTAAAGTTGAAGTTTTCACTTCAAAAAAACAAAAAACACATAGCAATCTAGGGCTAAACTAAGTTCTAGAGCACGGATAAGCAATATAAACATACTTTGTAAATAAAAATATTCACACTCGGGAATCGAACCTGTGACATTAAACCGCCCCGCTACATAGGCCGTCTATTGTAAATATATATAAACACAGTGGCTCCCCAAATTCTTATCATATTCACCTAATAAACATTCCACTAATAGCCATCACTCTACCCATTCGACAAAACTCACTAATTTACATAAACCAATTGAATAAATCACAATCAAATACCGTTTAACACGTTTTTAATAAAGCACTCGATGGGAGGGCCTTTCGACAAATTAATCTCAAAATCTGAAGAGACGATAAATCAAATTAAACGCGGTATAATAAAAATGTTCACGAAAACAGCAATTAATATAATGAATTCTGAGCGCGTTGGGGCGCAGACAGCCGACCGACGAGGCCTAACAACACAGACAAACCCCCTTACACACATATTTCCTGGCCTGACAACTTTGACCCACTTCCGTGGTCCAACGAACTTTTATTGTGAAAGAAGTTTGTCATTGTTTGTGTTTATTTTTTTAATACAAATCACGCTTTACTAAGAAAAGATATGAAACCACTTCTTCATAGATTTCTGCTTTTTAAAAATCAAGCACTCAGTTCGCTTGATGAGAAATGGTTAGTGGCCTAGAATATTAAAGTTTTTGGTAGGATGTTTCAAATTTAATGTTTAAAAATATTGGAACTAAAACTAGATACTAGAAATCTGCCGTCAACACTAATTTATGTTCAAAAATTAGTAATATAAAGATAAGCTATTTCTTTTAGAAGGTGGTTATAATATTGTTTAATAGCTACCAATCAATTCAATTGGCGCTTTATTATTTACGTGAGCTTAAAGTTACGAAGCAATTCTTTATAAAAAAACTTAAACGTATTTATTTCACAGGTATACTTAATGATCATTTGGCGAATCGTGAATTACGATAATTAATGGTTATTTTTTTACAGTCACAGTATTTTTTTTTTCATTTATACTACTGGAAACCGCTTGTGGTCTCTATACTACTACTAGGTTATGTAAATAATTTAATTTTAAGCTTTACCTTGGCCACATTTCATATTTAAAAATAACATAAGTAATGTTAGTAACTATAAGCATTTTTGTTTGCAAGTGGTTCAGTTTTATGACAGTGTAGTAATACCCAGGCGATTAGTTGTCATTCAATTTAAGTTCAAGCTAGCGAAGCCAACTTATTAACGAAGGAAACAAACAGTACCGTACAGTTCTATAAAGATCCCACAATTCGATAATAAGGAAGACGCATTTCCCCGCAAATTTACATTAACGATTCTCCGAGAAAAGACAAGGAGTACATAAAAGCGTCGACCAATTCCTTTCATCTCGCGCCTTCCGGCACCATAAACAACTTCCGAGAAAAACTGCCTGAATAATAATTAGGGTTGAAGATTAGGCTGAGCGGTGAATCGGGCTGGCTCTCTATTAATTACTGGACCCAAAGCGGACACGCTGTGTGCGCGGTACATAGGCTCGAATTTCCGGCATATACCTAACGTAGATACGTGGGCAGCGCGGCGTCTCACGTACCACCCCGCCGCCCGCCTCCCCCAGCAAGACACCCGTCGTCCTTGCTCCCTCTCCGGTCTAATTGACGGCGCGCCGGACGCCGGCGTCGCCCGCGGGGACTCCGCTCCGCCTTCCGGACTCGTGCTTCGCCTCCGATTTACAACATCGGCCGATAATCTTTTCTTGATGACGCAACTATACAGATATAGTAAGGGGTCTTTCTTTATCCCTTCCTGAAGGAAATCAACAGAGCTCCGGCGGTGGAATTTCGCCTAGTTTTCTTGTTGTTTTGGCGTCCACGTTAATTTATTAATATTACTAGACAAAGTTATAGGAAACTCGTGAAATGTGACCTTAGGTGTTCGGTTTGAGATTGCCCTCAAGTTTCTGTGTCAATTAGTAAAGACGAAGACAGTAATATTCTTTGGAACAAAGTTAAGAAGTCTCTTCTATTTATATCTTAACATTTATTTATAAAAGTATTGCTGAGTAATAAAATGTTAGATCTTATTTATGCTTAAGAGTACTTTTCCATTTAGTTGTTGATTTGGAGTACATAAATAACTATAATCGTATAGATGTTTAAAAAAACAGTTTTCAACTTATATGTAGTTTTAATAATTTAGTTGTTGAAGGTTTTTTTTACACATCTCACACACGGCCGTCTCCTCCCAAACTAGGCAGAGCTTGTACTATAGTAACCAGACTGCTTACTTACATATTTTTAAATATATACATATTATAGATAAATTACACCCAGACACAAAACAAATTATCATGCTCATCTCACAATTATTTCTCCTAGGTAGGAATCAAATCCACGACCTTTGGCTCAGCAGTCAGGGTCACTAACCACTAGACTTTGGGTACCATTACAGGTCAACATATACTGGACGCGTGTAACTTGATGAAGCCGTTTTCACGTCATTTTTAAATTTGTAGTTTAAAAGTTTTAGCTGTCTGGACTTCTTCTATATAATAATATTAAGTATTCTAAATTTCACGTCCCTCAAAGCGCGAAATTTTCTTAAAAATGCGTACAAAGAATTGTCTTCACGTGTTAATATATAGAAGATACATATGTTGTCAGGAAGAAAGTCCGAAATAACATAAGTCGACCTGCAATCCTAAATGACTTCTAACTGATAAGCTGTAGTGAACTTACGAGGGCTACACTGAAAATTTCGGGAATCAAGGAAGTGACACAACATTACTATTTAAAAATGTATTTATTGCTTTTCGAAGTATTCTCCGCGAAATTTGACACCACCATTTTCCATACGATGGAACCAATCATTGAAGCAACCATTCCATTCGGAAGTTGGGGTCTCCAAAATGGCCACAAATAGGCGTCCACAGCTTCTTCAGGTGATGAAAATCTCTGACCACGCAATTTATTCTTTATTTTAGGGAAAGTATAGAAATCATTACGGCTTCGGTCGGGACTGTACGGTGGATGGTCTAATAATTCTATGTTTTCTTGCTCTAAAAACTCTTTTGTCACAGAACAAAAGAGTGTGTGAGAACTCGCATTGTCGTGATGGAGGATGATGCGGCGGTTGCAGTTCTCTTTACGGAGTTCGGAAACGACCTGTGGCAAACAAATGCTAGCATACCATTCTGCATTAACTGTTCTTTGTCCCTCAAGAGGAATAGTCGCAACATGGCCGGTTTTGGAGACTAACGTGGCTACCATTTTTTTGCACAACGAACAATTTTAGTTGGCTTTAACTCATTTTCGAACACCCAAACTCGTGACTGGTTTTTTGTTTCGGGTTCGTACGCGTATATCCAGGATTCGTCACCTGATACAATGTTGTATACAGCATTTGAGGATCCTGCGTGGAATCTTTCGAGAGTTCTGACGCACCAAGTAACGCGAGCCGCTTTTTGCTCTTCACAGAGCAAATGCGGTATCCATCGGGAAAACAACTTTTTTACACCTAATTGTTCATGCAAGATTATTTGTATTTGACTCATGCCAATGTCTAAATTGAATTGAAAGACGACCTTGACGGGGATCATCACTGAGCTTGACACGCCCACGTTGAAATTCAGCAAACCAGCGATAAATTGTGGTTTTGGATGGGGCTTCATCACCAAATGCAGAAAGCATCCGGTCAACACACAGTTTTTGTGTTAAATCGCTTCGAAAGTCATAATAAATCATCGCCCTTGAATTTTCTCGAGTCAATTCCATTTTCTCAACGACTAAACAAGTTTGAGAAGACCTTGTGAGAAGACCGAAAATCTTTTTTTAAATAAATAAATGGTATTCGATTTTTAAAACCAAGGAGTTTTCAATTAAAAAGATTTTAATATGATAGGAATAGTGGAAATATTCCATTCCCGATACTTTTAGTGCAGCCTATGTACGCCTATTTTCAAATCTTCATTTTCAAAAGCAACAGATGAAAAAAGGCATGGAATGTTACTTATTTGACATATAATAAAAAAATAAAATACAAAAAAAGCCTTTTTAACTTCATTACAGAAACATTAAGAGTATGTTCAAACAAACAATTTTGTTGTAATGCTAATTACTGTTGTCTTATCTATATTTAACTAATATCTATGATTTTGTTGTTAGTGTAGGTATCCACCTAGTGTTCCGGATGTCGTAATAAAGCTGTTCCCGGATCCCTCCTACTTAAGGCGCAGTACGGCACACCGGTTTTAGTCGGTTCGATTCCGACACACCGCCCCACCGAAAACCCCGGTAGGGTGACGGCCCGAGGGGTATCCACACGCAAAAAAAAAAAAAAGGTATCCACCTAGTATTTTTCTAGCTATTTATTAGTATTTGACATATACCTAACGTTGCTAAATCTTTGCTTAGTAGTGAAAAGTAAAAAAAAAGCGTTGCAGTTTAATAGCGATTTCGAAAATAAAATAAAGTAAATTTATGAAATAAATATCTTCGACAGGTTTCCAATATTAATTTCACTTCATACCCTTAATATTTCTCGATGACTATTTAATTGTTGTTTTTCTATTCAATACTATAATCAAGTAAAAAAAAATTACAACTATTCGATCGGTTTTATTGTGTTTTTTTTTTGCAAACTCTTACTTAACGATCGAACGGGGAACAACCAACCAACACAATCTAACAATTATTTAGCAAATGAATAAAGGCAATTCTATTTTGGATATAGGTCTTCAGTTTAAAAACAATTAAGTGTTAAAATCTTCTCCTACGCAACTAAAATTTTGTTACGAATTGTAAGGTGTAATTTAAAAGATGTTCTTTTTAAAAATAGTCCCGCCCAATAGATATTAGTGGTAGAACTAAAACAACGCACTCCACCTCATTTGATACCAATCTTTCTTTGTCTCTCTAAGTTCTTTGCGATATGACGCTGGCTAACAAAGCTACCCATGTAAGCCCGACAGAAACTTGACAGACAGATGCTGCATTGAAAGATTTAAATATCGCACTGGCTCTTTGTATTTACGTACTGGTATGCACCTACTATTTTCATACTGGCTTGACCTTACTTCATACTGACAGCTCGACGGATTTCGATTGAATTAATATCAATTTGCAATCATTTTAAAAGAAAATTTAAAATACTGTGTGGTTTTCACTTTCGTGTTACCTACGATCGATTTTTTTTTATTATGATGTACTCGTAATTAAACGGTTACTCATAACAATTACAATCTAGACCTTGAGGCTTATAAGTAATTTAAATTTAACTTAATTTGCTAAAAAATTACGATAAAAGAATACAATCGAAAATTAAAAAAAATATATATAAATGATAATGGAAATTAAGAAATTACATTTATACTGTGGCATGTAAGTAGGTACTATTTCGGGTCTGTAAATATGAATGAAAAATTTAGTAAATATAAATTGACGTAGGGGACAAAAAATAGCTTTCCAGGTGAAAATCATTTACATTTTTCATACTTAAATGTTATTAAATGACTAACGTACCCCTAATTAACATATATTACAAACCGATATTTGGTATCCCCTCGATTTTGTGTTCATAAAAATAAGCAAATGATTATTCTGAAAATGCTATTCCACACCGACCAAAGCTGTATATCAAACTTTTCCCTTACGTCAATTTTCACTATCGATTTATATTGGCAAACAAACTTAGTTAACTAATCATGACTGGTGCCTAGGTACGAGTAAGTAGTAACCGAACTACCGCTATCAAAGAGCATAGAGTTCATTAACGCTCATCAGTCCGAAGCAAGGTGTCAACACGGCCGGCTGCTCCCGTTGGGATAATTAAAAACTCTCATCGTAGAAGACGAGGGGGCGGGAGGTTTAGGGTGTAAGAGATGTAAGAGCGGGAGGTTCAGCCGCGGGGTCCGCGAGCGAACGCACTAATTAATAAGGGTCCGCCGATATTGATTTACGAGTCGGACCCGCGCCCCGTAACGATTGGAGTTTGGAGCCTTTGTTTGATGGATCAAACGTGGTAAACAGTGTGACGTCATACAGTTGGCCGGGTTGATGTGTTGCGAAAATATCAACGTGTTATTTGGAGATGTGATAGGTATAGTAAGGATTAGTTCCTAAAAAAATAATTTTTATTTATACAGAGTTATTATACGGGGTGATTTTGGAAAGTTGCTGTCACATGTTCTGCCTACATAGGATCTCATAACATGACGTGATGTGAGCTGCCGGTATTGGCATTGGCATTTATTTCAATGATTATTATTTTTGTATGGGATGCTATTCTACGTCACTTTCATTACTTCTTAATTCAAATGTCTTATGTTGTGTATATGGTCTATTTATGTCTAGGAATAAGACGCTAACAAAAACTGACAAAAATGATGAAACAACATTTTCTGTTATTGAAAGAAAAACTGATGCGACAAAAATCGCTCTGAGCCCTTTGAAATCAGTAGCAGATTACGTGCTCTCGTGCTGATTTGGAAGAGCGTTTGAAGGATTTATACGAATAAAAATAAACCACATATGTATAGAAATAATTTATGCTTTAAAGCTCAATGTACCTACTATTTTTCAATCGGTAATGTAGAACTTAAAAATTATGTTATTTTATTGAATAATTGTAAGAAGAAAAAATAGAAGGAAATGACAATTTATTTCTAAAGACCTGACATAATACATATTATTACTTTCACACAACAACATCAAAAATAAACTGACATTGCATGAATAAACCTTGGTATGCATACCAAGGTTTTTTTATGCAATGTCATGCCATGTCATGCAAGTTTGTTGTGTTATTGGTTGTATTATCCTGCTAATATCATAAACGTGAAAGTTAGTGAGGATGTATGGATGTTTGTTACTCTTTCACGCAAAAACTACTGAACCGATTGCTATGAAACTTGGTATGTAGATAGCTGGAGACCTGAATTAACACATAGGCTAATTTTTATCCCGATATTTCCACGGGGTCGGTAGGTACGTTGGTCATATCAGGTAGGTAAAAAGGCGGACTTCGTGGTTAAGGCAAATTTCTTCGGAGAATCACATTTTGAGAATTCTTTCATTTGATACTACGGTTACTTTTCACCGTAACACTGAAGCCCTGGAATTCCGTGTACTTACTCTATAAACCAGACTGCATCTGAAAAAACTCATCTGCACTCGAGCTCGAATTGCCTCCTGCAGGCGCTCTAATTAGGAAATGATCTATCTGAAATGATTTTAACCCTACTTCAAAAAGAAGGAGGTTCTTTACCTCCTGCAGATGCTCCAGTTAAGAAATGGTCTACCTATCTGAAATGATTTTAATCCCACTTCAAAAAGGAGGAGGTTCTCAATTCGACTTTTTTTACAACGTTACGCGTTATCTTTGCTATTTGTAAATTGATTACAATAAATAAATTTTTGAGTTGAATTGTTTTTACTCAAGATTGGCCTCATTTAAACTTGAAGAAAATATTACACGTCTAAGGAGAGAAATTTAAAGGATAAAAAAATACAGCTTATTACAATTTATTACGATTTAGTTTTTTTAAAGTTAATGATTCTAAGATGACGTGCTATAATAAGAACAAAATTTTTTTTTCTTTTAAAGTAATATTAAAAATTATCACCGAGATAGGGACTTCACAAACATCTAATTAACGAACCTCAAGACACAACTTACCCTGAAATACCTCGACAAATAGTTGTCCCAATAAGTTATTGATCGAACACGTTAGATATAGTAGGTGTTGTAGTTTGCAAGATTATTGTTCAATTACCGCCATCTCATACGTGTAATTGGTTTGAAATAGACGTGTCGACATAACTATAATCTAACGTAAACTAAGAAACTACCGATTCCGTATGTCTTAGTGAAAGTTCTCTCGCTGAATCATCAAAGAGCCTATAATTGTAGTTTGTGGGCTACAATAGGCTAATTGGTCTAGAGCTGGACATATGCCTCTCTCAATGTGCGCTATAGCACCCTGTTCTCCGCTTTCAGCATCTAGTTTATCCCAACTACCTTCTTCAGGTCGTTGGTCCGAATGGTACATACAAAAACGGTCCACAAAGCAACACGTAGCTACGTTGGAGAATCCTCCCTTTGTGTTGGAGAGAAATCACACGCCATTCCTAAATAATTATATTTACGGAGTAGATAATATTTATGCAAATATCACTCAGAGAATGTGTATGCTTGAACATTAGAAATTAAAAGAAGAATTAGGTCAGCCGTTGAAGCAGGTACAAATGTGACTTCTATAGATGGTGATATTTACTATATTATGTACATATACCCTAAGGATACAATGACTTGATATTGTATTAAAACTAACAACCCGCTCCGGCTTCGCACGGGTACAAATTATACACCTAACCCTTCTTTATGAATCACTCTCTCTATTAGTGAAAACCGCATGAAAATCCGTTCAGTAGTTTTTCAGTTTATCGCGAACAGACAGACAGACACGGCGGGGGACTTTGTTTTATAATATGTAGTGATTTTCTATAAAACACGCTTATCATACATACAAAACACAACTAAATATATATTTTTCAAGTAAGATTTTCGACAAAAATACCAATAAAATTAATGAAACTAAAACACATTTAACAAAATGACTAAACTATGATTGAATTCTTTAAAGTAAACACCCACTAACAAAAGTAATTTTCTTAACAATATTACTATCAATAAAACACTTCATACATCACCCGAAATCTCGAATTTGGCGCAGCTTTGGCATTAGCGAAATTTCTCCATTCGCATTCGACGAGCACGCGCCACCACGGGGATTTGCATTGCATCCAGAAGAAACGCAAAAAGTCCTGCCACCCTTTCCCCCTGTACGAAGCGACGAAAAAAATCACCCCCCGATGTGTTACGCTCGAGTTCTGTATGTATTAAGTAACTAAGCTTATGTAGAAGTGGACTAGATTTTGCTCTGTTGTGAAATTTTGCAAGTCGATGTTCGAAAATAATTCTCACTAATATAAACTAAGGTGATCTAACTGTAGTCACTAATTCCATTTGTCAGCACTTATTATTATATTAATACGTGAAGATAATTCTTTGTAGATAGATATATATTTTATTGCACACCAAATATCACAGAAGCAGCTAGTTGGATACAATAATTTTTAACAGTGTGGCGGTCTTATCGCAGGCTGCGATCTCTTCCAGACAACCTTCAATGGATTATATTAAGAAGGTGATGGGCAGATTGTGGTGCACAACTACAAGAAGACTTTGGATATTTAAACAATCGCAAGATTTACTAACATATACATATATGTATACATTACATACCTACATATCCAGTTAAGTATAAATAAACTTGAATAAAATAATAATATAATATATATATTTTTTTTTTGTTTGTACTCCTTGTAGCCCTTTTTAAGAAAATTTCACGAACGTGGTAACGTGAATTTTAGAATATTTACAGTTTAAATATAGAAGAAGTGCAGAAAGCTACAATTTTTAAACAATATGTCTTACAACTTTAAAAATTACGTGAAAACGGCTTAATAAAATTACACGCGTCCATTATATGCGATTAACCGTCATGGTAAGTAAGTCTATACAATGACAGCTCAAGTTATACTGGCCTATTAAATAAACTATGGTCGAAATTCGACCTTAAGGCGACCTCTAGTATGGGGTAATAAGCGGGGAAGCTGAATAATATATCTGGCAATCGTATCTGCTGAACTTAAGATTTTAGCCACGCGTCAAGAGATCTGATCTGATCTTACAACTTTAAAAATTACGCGAAAACGGCTTAATGAAATTACACGCGTCAATTATATGTGATTATGGTAAGTAAGTCTATACAATCACAGCTCAAGTTATACTGGCCAATGAAAAAACCATGGTTGAAATTCGACCGTCAGGCGATTTCTAGTATAGCATTATTCCACACGTACTCTATACTACCATAATAATAATAACTTGAGACACCTCACACACGGTCGCTGTCTGATCCCATTGAGCTGAGCCGGCTACGGTAACCAGACTGCCGATAAACATACTTATAATTACTAAATACATACATATTATAGATAAATTACGCCCAGACAGAACAAATGATCATGTTCACCACACAATTATTTATCCTGGGTGGGAACATACGACCTCTGTCTCAGCAGTCAGGATTAAAAATAAAAAGGAAGAATGCGTATGTGGAGAGTGATCGCCGTACTCCTTGCACGTATTTAAAATTCTTTCACATTTAAATTTCTATTAAAGTTAACGCTAAACACACGGTAATTTAGTTAAAATACAGAAAGCTGTTAAAGTGAGTTTAGATAGAGTTTTTTTTTTAACACGAAATTGAGCATACAAATTCAGATCACATCCAGAGTATTTTTATTGCAGTGAGACTCGCTTTGTAATAGATCGCTGTGTTAAACTCGTCATTAAGAAGGGTCACCTGATGGTAAATGACTACCGCCGCCTATGAGCACCTGCAACTCAAGAGTCACAAGTGCGTTGCCGGCCTTAAAGGTGGGAGAAATGGCAGGCGAGGAGGGGAGAGAGGGAAAGGGAAGGGTTAGGGCTTCCGGTAACCTCACTCACTCGGCGAAAAGCAATACAAACGTTGCTTCACTGCCGTTTTTCTGTGAGGCCGTGGTA
Organism: Euplagia quadripunctaria; assembly: GCA_963859945.1. Taxonomy (NCBI): domain Eukaryota; kingdom Metazoa; phylum Arthropoda; class Insecta; order Lepidoptera; family Erebidae; genus Euplagia; species Euplagia quadripunctaria. Next base: position 16,896,442 of record OY982577.1, on the reverse strand, counting down.
TCACTCCGGTCGAGCCGGCCCATACGTGCCGAAGCATGGCTCTCCCACGACATTACTCTCCTCCTTCTAATATTATAAGGGGAAAGTGAAAACTAACTAAACAAGTTTAATCTTACTTTGGGTACCAGTGTTCAACAAGTTGTACAAATGACCGTTATTTATTTATAAGTTTTACCAGTATGTATCTTTTGTTGCAATAAACAATTTATTATTAAAAAAAAACTGAAAACTACGAGTACTGAACTGATTTTAATAATTACCAGAGATCGCCTGGTGGTCGAATTTCCACACAATAATTAACTTTTGGTTTATTTCCTTGGCTAGTATCACTTGAACTGCCATTGTCAACATATATACAGGACGCGTGTTAGCCCGTTTTACGTAATTGTTTATTTTGTCACGCATATTGTTCAAAAATTGTAGCTTTCTGCACTTCTTCTTATATGAACTTTAAGTTTTTCAAATTTCACACTTCTCCGTAGGCGATTTTTTTTGTTAAAATGCGTACAAAGTATTCTCTTCACGTATAAATATATGGATAATATAAAAAAATATTAAGTATAATGATTTCTTCCAAAAGTAATATGGGCTATTATATATTTTATTTCAGTAATAATTAGGTATGCTAAGCCGTGAGAATAGCTTATATCATATAATAATTGTTTTATAGTAAGTAAATACTAAGTTAATTGGATATTATATTTATATATATATATTGGAAATAGATATTCAACTACTTGTTTTTAACTTTCGCGACTTTGACTTAATCGCGATAATATATAAGATACAAATACCTTTTAGTTACTCGATGTTTCGATCAAATAAAGGTATTTTACCTTATATAATATCGCAATTAAGTCCCGAGTTACATATCTAATATATATCAACTACGTCGGTCATAGACACACAGAACTATTCAATGTTTTAATAATGTTGTATATCTTGCCGCTGTATATGTCTATTGCAAAAGAGCTATCTTGTCCGATGCATATTATTATGTCCAACGGGCCAGGTACTGCCATATTCCGCAATGACAGGTCAGGAGGGGGAAGTGGATCATCACTTCGAGGAACGACTTTATTTACGTCGGGTTTATTATCATGAGTGAACTCGTTAGCCGCCGCTCGTAAACACTGAAGCGAGGTTCACCTGCTCACCCAGTTCGTATTACGTGTGCTTGATGGTTGAGAAATGGCCATCTTGCAATAGCGCCTTTAAGGTTATTGAGTATAGTAATCCGTCCTTGAAAGTGTTCCTTGAATAGGATATTTTAGCTTTGTGATTTAATAATGGTTTGATTAGTTTGCACAAATATACCTAAAACTTCCTAAAACCTTTTAAATACCGACTATGGAAATCAGAACACAGAATGGTCAGATAATTTTGCATATTATTCTGTCAGTCGATATATGTATTCAACATTGATTGGTAGGCCCATACAAGATGTTATCAAAGTCACGTCAGTACAAAACACCACACAACCTACGGGCATTAATGTTGAAACCTTAAAAACCTATACATATAAAAGTGATGGGATACAATCTTAGTAACTTAAAATCTGTATTCGCATTATGCCAGATTGCTAGTTTTACCGCCTTGGTAATAGTAGGTATTATTTGCTGAACAATTTACAAGAAGCAGTTCACATTATGCCTTATCCGGAAAAATTGAGTCTACATTTTGACCAGATGTTTAGTCACTGAGGACCCTCGACAATGTATCGGACCGGCGCAATGCGAGGAAGTTCGCGCAGGTTCAGATAGCTCTACGCTCCCCTACTCTCACCATTCTCTCCCCTTTGAGACATCGTTGCTCATTTTAGCCTTCTCCTGTTAGAATGCTAGAGGCTATAAGATTAACAATTGAGGATAGCGTGGGGTGACGGCCCGAGGGGGTTTCCACACGCACAAAAAAAAAAGAAAATAAAAAACAGGATGCATAGCGAGATGACGAGGCTTGAAATACAGTTTATATGTTGAAATCATATTTAGATAAGTATTCTCAGTTACATATTTGTAAGACCACGTCATGCACGTTATCAATCGCGCACGAAGATCTGACCCCGAATAAATAAGTTGAACCGGTTTTGTTGCCAGGTCGATCTAGTGTAAACGCCGGACCAGCATAGTAGTACCTCAGCCTCTGTCTGGATATTTGCCTTCGTCAATTTTGTTAGACAGAATGTGAATCCAGTGTAAATGACGAGGATAATGTAGGAATCATTAACCTGATGATAATCTCTGCTTGAATCGGCTATCGGGTCCAAGCCATAGCGATGGAGACTCTATGACTTCACGTAATGACATCTTACGCGGTACAATAAAGCGGCGCATCGCTCGGTCGAGCTCGTAAACGTGCTGCGCGATCTCAAACGACCACCGCTGAACAGAAGCTAGTGCCTGCGATATCGCCCGCATCACACTGTACAAGAAAGATGCAAAGTTCCACAGTAAATTGTTACGGTAAATTTTAGTTTGAGTGAATACTACAAACCAATGAAACGAATTTAAATTTGGAAGGGTCCTGACCGTTTTTTGCTGTTTTCAGGTTAATAATAATAATAATCATTTATTTCTCCTCACAAATACAAACTTAAAAAATAATAGTACAAAATAAACAACTTACATAAGGAAATTTCAGCAGTCTGAATTGTGAGGAGCTGCTGTCTGAAGTAGGAATATAATATTGTTTTAATAATATAGTATTGTGTTGAAATCTCAACCAAAATCTAGTACTGTATTCCTTGGAATTGGTTCAAATCCTGGTTTTGTTTTGTGGTAGATACTTACATTATTACTACATTTGCATTACATTACTTAGATGTAAAAAATAGTAATATTTAGATTTTGGTTACAAAGTAATTTAATTGTTTTTAAATAATTAAATTACAATATTTATGTTGTACGATCATTTTCTCCGATAACGAATGTAATCATTCTTCTGACAAAATAAATGCCTTAAACCATAATATAAGATTCCCCACACATTTAACGATGGGTTTTCGGAATAGTGGAAAATGGGATTCCCCATTTCCCGTTTTTGATGAAATAAATAAATATATATTTTGTTAATTAAGATATCTGTTTTAAGAATAACGTTAGACTACTGTCTTGCCTGCGCAATGTTGAAACTGAACAACGTCATTACCAGCTTTGGATATAACGACGCGACGCGCACTCGGTGCCGGTACACCAGGTACAATGCTGACTAACTGGATGCGAGCGTTGCCCGCCGTTTGTTATACAATCGTTCTACTTCTTAACGGAACAGAATGAGCAGTTAGAAGATAATTTATATCCAGGTAAAGAAACTTAAACAATAAGATTTTACTGAGGTATTGGTCTAGTGGTTAGTGATGCTGACTGCTGAGCTAGAGGTCGTAGGTTCGATTCCCACCCAGGAAAAATTGTTGTGTGATGGGCATGATCATTTGTTCTGTATCTGGGTGTAATTTGTTTATAATGTGATGTACTAGCAGCGCCCCGCGGTTTCACCCGCGTAAGTCCCGATCCCGTGGGAATATCGGGATAAAAAGTAGCCTATGCGTTAATTCAGGTCTCCAGCTATCTACATACCAAGTTTCATCGCAATCGGTTTAGTGGTTTTTGCGTAAAAGAGTAACAAACATCCATCCATCCATCCATCCATCCATCAATCCAAACGTTCATTTATAATATTAGTAGGATTGCGAGATGTGTCAAGTTATAAAAAATGTATTCTTCAGCGAAATGGTAAGAGGGTAATGAGTTTAGAGTTTAAATTAATTACCTTTATACAATACTAGCAGCACCCCGCGGTTTCACCCGCGTAAGTCCCGATCCTGTCGGAATATCGGAATAAAAAGAGTAGCCTATGCATTAATTCAGGTCTCCAGCTATCTACATACCAAGTTTCATCGCAATCGGTTTAGTGGTTTTTGCGTGAGGATAATGAGTTTAGAGTTTAAATTAATTACCTTTATACAATACTCAGTTTTAACATCGGTTAGGTCAGATGCAGTCCGTCAGAATTTTTTTCGATTAAATGGCATGGAGAACCACCTTTTATACAACAAACTTGGCAAAAATGTACACGGACCTTCTCCTGAGAGAGCCTAAAGAGAGTTGGCAACCCTACTTATCAGCAAAAAAGTGGTAGAATTGCTGTATAACTACAGTCTTCAATACAATAATGAAAATAATATCCTAGGACATATAACATACATACAGACATTTTTGAATAAATTTCCTTATCGCACTAAACTTCAAACACTCGGCGGGTCGGGGTTGGACGGAAAAAGTGTTAGCGCAACGAAAAATGCTGACCGCGAGTTGATTTATTTTATTTACGCCATCTATGGATTCTAAATTTCGAGTTTCACAATATTTACTATATTTTGATAAAATTTATTCCTGCGTTAAATGTGTCCCAAGTGGACCTCACGCGTTATTTTCTAAATACATAATTATTTCACATAAAAACCCTGATATGGAGTATATCACTGTAGCTTGGGTAACAGATTTATTTTGTGTCCTTGAACATATCAACGGTTTTGATCAAGAAGAAGAAGTCTTTTAAACCGAATAAATTAGAAGCTGATTTCATACTGCAATCAAAACCAATATAAAATGTTAAGGTTAAACAATATCAAAACTGCAATGGCCCCTCAAATTACCTACTACCCAGGTATATATATGGGAAACAAGCACTTGCACTTGCACAATTGCCAACACCTGTGGTCCCACCACAGGCAACACCTGCTTGTCCCTAACTTCCTAACTTTCTTGTTTGTTTCCTAATAACTCCTCTAGAACACAATTACTCTAAGTCCTTACATAGTATTAAACATTGAAACATTAAACAGTTAAACGTCATTTAACATTATTTGGAAATTAAAACTCCTTAAACAAAGACATTTCATTTTTAATTTGATCGAAATGAAGCATCTTTTCTTTTGACGTACGTATTCGAATATATTCTTTCTCTATCTCTTTCTCTCACTCTCTATCTCTCCCTATTTCTCATTCTAATATTCCTCTTTTAATGATTTCACAATGAACGATATTTTGCCTCCTAAAAGCAGCGGTTCTTTAACACTTTGGGCAAGTAGTTTTTTATTTGTATCTTGCAAGTATAATATTCTTATTTTTCTCTAGATAGATTTCAATTGGTTATTTATAACGTTATAAATATAAGGCCAAATTAGCCTCGAAGAAGCTTGGTGTGCTGAACAGATCGAGACAGTATTTCACTCCGGCCCACCCGCCTACAACTTTATAAGGCGCAGGTTCGGCCGCATATAGAATACTGTACTCATTTTTATGCAGGGGCACCTCAGTACCAGCTTCTCCCTCTGGACCGCATTCAACGGAGAGCGACTTGAATTGTCAATTGCTAAGATATTTCAGATCAGCTAAGCCCCTTGGCGTAGCGTAGAGATGTAGCTTCACTCTGCATTCTTTATCGCCTGTATTATGGAGAGTGCTCCGAGTAATTATTTGGACTTATACCGGCATTGTTCAACGCAACAAAACATCATGCGGTTTTCTAGAAGCTTTTTACCTCGCACATCCAATTTCTGGAACAAATTGTCACCTGCGGTTATTCCGGACCGATACGACCCTTAAACCTTCAAGAAAAAAAGCGTACTCCTACCTCAAGAACCCGGCAACGCACTTGTGACTTGAGTTGCAGGTGTCCATGGGCGACAGTAGTCACTTATCATCAGGTGACCTTTCTGCTCGTTTGCCGCTGTACCATAGTTAAAAATCACGAATGTTCTTAAAAAAATTAATTTGATTGTGTGATACGTGATTTTTAATACAGTATTCGTATTTTAAATCGGTTCAACTGTTTAGCAGTTACGAGGAAAAATAGGGACGGACATACAAGTCAAACACAAATAACCCTTCTTGTTTAGCTTCACCGTAGTCGCTTAACAACGTGGGTTCATTTATTTTGAATGGAGCATTATTTTGTCTGTTATGCATTATTAAGGCCTTACTACAGTCATTTAATCATGTACATATTTGTAGTCACCTCAACAGCTTAATATGAATGCACTCTTAATTCATCATTACGTATTTATGATTTAATAAATTGGCGGTAGTGGATTATTGCGAAGTCGTGCCTACCGCTTCATTCATTTACAATTATTATTTGCTGTAGTGCCATTTTAACGAATCAAGTGGTAATTCATTCATAATTAAAAATGGTCATAAAGCAAGAAAAATCTGAAAAAAATTACTTAATTCTGCGAGAATGAAACAATATAAGGAAGGTTTTAGAATATTTCACACAAATCCAATAAATATGATTTGTGAAGCGAGTAAAACATAGAGTAAAAAGTGTTAATTGTTGATGTGTTGTTGTTTAAATGTATTTTAAAATATTTTTTATTATTTTAAACGGTAGCAGCAAATTTCTCCACTTATTTCACAGCAAAATATAAGGAAGATGATACAATATACTTCCGAGGAAATGAAAAGAAAGAAATCCGCCGTGAGTCCGCCATGTTGATTCTATATTGTGACGACACATTACCCGTTAAATGTAAAAATACATGTTACACATACACAACAATACTTTCGACAAGCATACACGAGCAGTCCGTTTGACGTACAACTTTTTTTTTTTGTTTTGGTGTTGATTAATTTATTTATTTTGTTTAGGCTACATCTCGCCAAATAAAAAAATATATTTATAAATATTAATAATGATTACGGTCGCATACAAATAGGTTGTAAAAATTAAAATATTTGTTTATAAAAATTAAGAGAGAGCTACGAAATAAAAGAGTATTATTCAATAATTTAGTATTCAATAATTTAACGGAATGTACGAGTCCATTTGGTCATAGGAAATATTTAATAGCATTTTTACTATTAAAGCGAAAGTTTTGCATAACATACAAAATAATTACGTAACAAACAATAGTTGTATTTTTTCTGCTCGAGCAAAAAAAATGAGATAAAGTTAGTCCCGATTCATACCCATAACTAAAATAAGTAATTACACCCGGTTTTTGAAAGGCTGGTCAAAATATTGTTCAACTAACTGAATTATCAAGTTAACAACGGTGTCAAAATTGTATTTTACATAAGATTCTGCAGTAACATTTGACAGTCCTCTTAACTGATTCAATGATCAAATCAGAGTACCAGTGTCGAATCATGCTTTTAGCAACTTCATATATATCTGACAACAAATTAGTTAATTTTAACGTTGATCAGAAGAAACCGGGCGTTAATGTTCTAATGCCTTAGCTAGTAAGCTCTCACTCCATCAAATAGGCGGTTCAAGCATGCCTGTCAAGCATGCAGCGCCGCGTGCAGTCACCCTATGATGCGATGCACTTAGCTGTGAGTTAACACAGCGTGCCATGGATATTGTGCACCATGATCGCTAATATGTATTACAGGTACACTCTGATGCATTTTATATTCCAATGAAAACTAAATGCAGTGTAAAAATAATAGAGGACTACAAATTGTGGTTAGTTTTCTACTTGCAGTGCTTTCTACTCATAGTATAACGATTATTTGTCTTGGGGTATCCATATATACAGTCTTATTTTTAGTACACTCAAGAGACTATTCACGACTTTAAGTGTTTTTGTGTACTTTCTAGACGGATAGCGCTATGCTTTCATTAAAAGGAACCCTCAGGTAAAGTAGCTCGATAGCTATTTTACGCAACGCATAGTGTCGGTGGGAGTGACAGTCGACGAAAATTGCTATTTTATTACTGTCACTCCGTCGACTGTATGAACTTTTTATTGAACAGGGAACAATAATTATGAAAAAAGTCATTCGAATTTTTTAAAATCCTTTTAGTTACTACAGTGAGGAAGAATTCAGAAGACGCTACATTTACAAAGAATACTGAACTTGTTGTACTCTTACCGCTTATTAATTTAAATCTTATAAAAATAACCAAAAGGGGCTTTCCAATGCCTTTTATGGCCAATTGTGGCCCTAAGATTTTAACTTTTCTTTTTGTAAATGCTGAGGTCCTTTTCCATATTCTATATTCTTCTCTCTTTCTATAAATATTCTCTGCCTTTGCATTCTTAGATACTGTTCATACTACACCGTTTTTTTTTCGGCACACAAAAATCACCACACGATACTAGTACGAGAACACACGACCAAGACCATGTCCCATCGTTTTATGGTCAAAACTGTATAAAATCGTAAGACTAGATGAATCTGAGCTCGACTCAGTTTTATTGGAGGGACATTTGTGCTATGAGAAAAAAATAACCAGACGGTTTTATTACAATATGTCTGATATTAAAAATGCCGGGCGACGGAACATTCGTTTTAGTTTTGGAGTTATAGGTGACGTTTAAAATGTCTGAAAACAAAAATTGCTGATCGAACATAAAAAAAAGGCTGCTAAGAAACACTTCGGAATTTTTTTTTTATGTTTGAAAATGCGGTTAGGTCAGACAAAAATTTCTGAAATTAGTTTTTTTCGAATCAGAATAACCAAAAACCAGGTTTTGGTCGTAAAATGATAAGGCAACATTTTTGGTCAATGGCTCCCGTACTATATGTTGTATTTGCGTCATACGCACATCTGTCCATGGCCATGAGTTTCTTTGCCAGTATTCTTCTCATAAGGCTCTACGCATTTTGGAAACTGGAAGTTATAGATCGACACAAGCAGGCAGTAGATTTTGGTGTTTTCACCTAATTTACCCCGACAATCCAGTACATGCTGTGGCGTCTATTTGCGTCGATCTATGATTTTTAACAGTGGCTTCAATTTAACGTTCATAAATGTCACTTAGTGTCTTAATTGAATAAATGATTTTGAATTTGAATTTGAATTTGAATTTGTCTGTCAAATACCGGAGAGACCTTAGCAACGGAAATAGACCAATCACGCACTGCGTTCGCTTAGCAAAGAGTAACTTGAGTATCGTTTTTGAATGAAAAGGCACAACGAACGCTATGAGAAATTGCTTATTTAGCAAGTGTTGCTTCCACACTGACCAAAATATTGTTTGTGAATACAGGTGTTAGAGTAATAACAAATGAAATATGATACACACTAGATTCGTCACTTTTGTCCTCAGTAATATTAATAATTGTGGTAATAGGTAAAATAATTTTTAAAACGAGTTCAGTATTCTTAACTAAAAAAAAACTTTTTACTTTTATTAAAATAGATTAAAACTACCTCATTAATAAAATCGACGCCAAAATTACTAATTGACTACTAATCGAACTGTCAAAAGAAAATAAATAGTAGAATGGACAGGGTATAAGTGTTCCTAACTAAGAGCAATAATTACGTTCCTAAAGTGTGTGAGCCGTAACAGTCTAAGTACTATTAATTAACTATTATTATATTCTTCTCAAACTGTACTGCAACTCACCATTCCTAATACGCGGTCTAAAGCTGCACACTATATTATAATCAACCTGTTTCCTACAAAGAGCTACGAGCATCTACGTCATAGTTCAAAGTGCTACGTACATCTACGTTGTATCTACGTTCGTAGAAATGCATTGTATATACGTCTGTTTGTGCTACGAAGTCCGTATAACGCAGCTCGGTGGACGCCGTTAAAGAACCGCAGCTTACAGATCTGTGAGCGGTCGTTCTTGGAAAATCCGTTTAGAGACAGATAGAGAGAGAGATAAACATTACAACAAACATACCAAATATTAATGAATTTTTGAGATGACTAAAAGTGGTGTTGTTTTTCAGCAAAAAATATAATGACAATTAAAATATAGTGGCTCATAGTAGACACCTAACTTCCAAACTTACCTGAATAAAATAATCTAGTTAAGTATATGTCTGTGGCATACCGACGGATAGACAGACAAAACGAATATATAAAGCTTCCTGTTTTTGCTGTTTAGCTAAAAAACTCTGAAAAACCGAGGCGGCTTTTTGAAAGAACTACACATGCCAAATGTTCCATCTTGAAATTCCGCTTACTGCGTGGAAACTTCCTACTGTACTGTCAACACGCGATAAACAGTAAGTATGTATATAGTACTATATACGTGTGTATATATAGTATATAAGTGCTGAGCACAATCGGGTGGCGTTGGTAAGACGACCGACCGCAGCAGGCAGGCTTTGTGCTCGCTCGTGGCGAAATAATAACCAGACTGCAGTCACAGGCGGAAGCGGGACTGATTTGTAAACATTTTTTGTTTGTAATGATAATGCAAAATAATATGTATATTACTAGCTGCACCAGGCGGTTTCACCCGCGTAAGTCCCTCGTTAAGTTTTCTTAAATTTTCTAATTTTTCGCGCAACTTTCTTAATTTTTTCTTTCATAAAAACCTTCTCCTGACAATAACAAACACAAAAAAAAAGAATTAGCGAAATCGGTCCAGCCGCTCACGCGTGATGCCGTGACCAAAGGAAATAGAGATTCATTTTTATATATATATTAATTGTTTAATAATAATTTATATAATTTTAAAATCCAAATCGGGGGCTTAAAGTAGGTTCTTTGGCTTGTGTTTATGGTCAACTAGTTTTTTAGGGTCATAAGGTCAAGTGTTGCCATGCTGCAAATCACTTTGTCCCTCGATGTGTAGCGACTGTTTTCCTTTTAATGCATTGTTCAAAGGCCTGAACAATACATTGTTCAATGGCTTTTAACTGCCTGTGACAACGGTCATCTGTGATTTGTTCAGTCGGTTTCAATATAATATATACCCATGAATTTTGGAGAGTGGAGTGACTATGCACTATTTTAAAAAAAATTATATAACTCAATAGTTATCGCATTTAATATTTTTCTCATTACCAGTTTTAGCCTTTCAAACAACTGTATACAATTAAACAACCTTTAACGTCTCCCAATTTTCTTTCTACTATTTTGAAATTTGTTACGTCACTGTTGCCCAAACCTGCTAGGGGCTGTTGGGTACTTTAGGTTGGAGATTTAGCTGCAAAACTTTGGAAGTAATTATGTTTGATGCTTCTGTTGTTTGCTGATGAGTGGGGTAATATGTAAAGCGGTGAATTTATATAAACCGTCTTCACAGCAGTAAAGCATTTTCCGCTACCTCTTACCACTGTGTGATGTGTCTCGCCGGGTTGCGAGCGGGCGTCAGGTGCCCGTATTTTGGTCGGTCGGGTCCGACTAGCTGTCGCCGGCTCAGTTTATGTAACGCGAGTACATAATGGTATATAACGCTATATACGTACACACAGACACGCACATAACGGTCTCACATCAGAAACGGTTGGCTTCAGCCACTAAAACAAACGATTGATGTGTGAAATTGTAAATGAAAGCATTAAACTAGTTAAAAATGGCTAGGGGGGCATCCATAAATTACGTTACACGTTAGGGGGGGGGGGGTGACAACCAAGTGTGACATTGTGTGACAAGGGGTGGGGGGGGCGGGGGGTCATAAGCTTCGTAACGTCACATTAAAGTATTATACACAATACATTACCTGTAAACGAAAGACTATTTTTCCCTTCTTTAATTCCCGAGGTGCCCAGTTCGCGGAAATGGGCCTTGCTCCCTATTACGAGAGTGGAGCCAAACTAATTTTTTTTTTAAAAAGATTACTAGTAACGTGGGTCAGTTGGCAAAATATGGGTGTTTAATACGCGCCTGCCTACCTCTTCAGGGATACAAGCGTGAGTATATGTTTCTATGAACTGGACACCCAAGCACGGAGCCCCTTGGTACCTGGACCCCGGTACTAGTCACTCAGCAGAATCTCTTCTATTATTGGGTGTAAATGTTGAGCGACTCCGTTGTCAGTAAATATCTACTGCGTAAATTAAAAATCAGTTACTGCATATGTATAATATTAAAAATGAAATTTGAAAAAGGGCTCAAAATCTGGTTTACTGTAACTCAAGGTCCCGTCCAAAGTAATAATGTTACTAATAAAAAAGTAGCCGGAATAGGAACGACATTTACATATGACAAATCTCTCAAATTAATGGTTAATATTATTAGCCTAAATGTGGGTACTCATTGCACTTCCAATTGTCTTACTACAAAACCGTGTTTAACACATGTTTAGTTAGACGCTGCCTAACTCGTTGCGTGTTCTATATAATATGGTAACCCTAGGAAATGTTTCGTTACGTCAAGAACTGATTTTAGGGAAACAAATTCATTTTATTATGAAAAGGTTTTAATTTAATAAAAATCTAATCTAAATCTAATTAAATAACTATATTCAATATAAGCTGCGGTAGCGTAATGGCTAAGGCTTCAGACTTGCGATCCCGTGGTTGCGGGTTCGAACCTCACCCAGTGCACTATCGACGTGAACCCACTCCTAACACAAGAATATTTAGCTTAGCTAGAGGGGTTAACAAGAATACTAGTAAAAAAACAAAAACAAAAAAAAAACAAACAATATAGAACACGCATCGAGTTAGGCAGCGTCTAAGCATGTGTTAAACACGGTTTTGTAGTAACACAGTTAGTGTTTAATGAAGTTTAGTAGTGGCTCAGTCTAAGTTTTCTTTTTATCTTAATCATAATTATAAGTAATATTAAGCTAGGTATACATACCTATATATCGTTTTAGCCGGCGTTATCTTTATGTGGTCACTACTTTACTCCGCTATCGGCTATAGTATGATGAAGAGGGTATACCTACATGTGTATGTTTTCTTCTTAATTGTCGACGTAAAAATGAGGGATGTTATAAGTTTAACGTGTCTATCTGTGGCATCATAGCTCCTAAACGAATTGGCCGATTTTGATTTAGTTATTTTGTTTGAAAAGTGACTTGATCGAGTGTGTTCTAAGCTACAATTTAAGAAAATCTGTTCAGGCGTTGAGAAATTATAGGATTTTTTCTAATCGTTGATGGGATATATTTTTTTTTTTTTATTTAATAACCAGTTCTTTTTTTCGCATTCGAACTCTTAAGGTTAATGCATTAAGTTGTAAAATAAACTCAACTAAGGTAATAACGCAAATAAGTGCACATTCCCTCTGATAGTGACAAGTTAACGGTACCTAGAAACGCGCAACATCAGCGGTATCATTCGTACGGGGTTAAATCAATCCATCCATTGAGTCATGAGGATCCTAGTCATCAGTGTTAAACAGCACAACGCTAGTAATAATAATAACATACCTCTTTATTGTACACCATAAATATTTCAAAGAGTAAAGAGAGTACAGCAATGTTGGATGGCTTATACAATTGGTGGCCTTATCGCACTGTGGCAATCTCTTACAGTAGTTATTGGTTAACGACTGTTGAGTAGAAGTCTGGCAGTCGAGTTAGCCACTGTCGAGGTATCAGGTGTCGGCTGTGTCTTACAATCTCTAGCTTACATAACTCTTCAGTTGTATACAATTAGTAGCACTAAATATATATATTTTACACACAATGATATTGATACAATTATGTTTCAAAAGTCAACGTAATTATTTTCAGCAAATTTTCACCATTTATTTATTTTTTATTTTTTTAACGTGTGAAAACCCTCTCGGGTCAAAACCCCACCGGGGCTACCAGTGAAGTGGTATGTCGGAATCGAACCGACTAAAACCACACGGTGTTCCGTCATAAATGAGTCTATTGCAAGGGACTCGGGTATACCCTAGGAAGGAGGTCCCCGAGAACCCCGGCAGACCTTGGCCGTTTCTTAAACAAAAGGCAGCCACGCCCTTGAGTGCGGAGGGCCTTGCCCCCCTTCCAGTGTAGGGAACACGGCGCTCCACCGTCTCAGGCCTGCTTCTGCTAGAGTAACGGGCAGCCTCACCCGTTACCCCTAGGCCAGCGCTCATGGAGGCCGGAAAGTAAATTTTCACCTAATGTGAAGTGAATAACTTATTCACTGGACTTTATTCTTAAACTCTTCAACTATTAACCTTCGTAAGATAGTACTACTACACACAGACATGGAAAGTATAATACGTAGACACTCGTTAGGCGTAGATACGTGTGGCTTATTACACGGAGGTCTATTTCGCCGCAATCTCAAGGCGAGAGCTCGCGTGACGACGCAGCTAAAATACCGCCTCGCTGGCTCTCGGGACACATTGCCTAACAGTTTGGTGAACAAACTTTTGTCGGTATTGGTTGGAAAAACATGTAAAAAAGTGATAACTGTGCGTTTATTTTTCAGTTTATGCGTTTTTCAGCTGGACGCTATAAAGAAAGAGAAACTATGATAGACTTATTTAACAATCGTCCATCGGTTACTTAATATAAGTACGGTACAGAACAATCTTATTGATTGTAACCTAAAGAACAGAAAGATGAATTATGCTAGCTTCAGCAGCTTCTGTGATTGAATAATCTGACTAATAGTGAAAAAAACTAAATGAATAAAATCAGGACGAAGCCGACGTCAGAAAGAGGCTCAACTCAACAACAAATTTCGTGTAGATTATCTTAACTCATATCGCAGTATTACAGTGTTTTAAACAGCTTGGTAAAATTTAGAAGGTCAAAGCCAAGGCCAAGTTAAGGTTAACTATAAGTTTCTAATAGCCAATTATGTATAATACAAAAGCGTAGTTCAAAAAGTTCAAAACCTATTTTCAACAGGAAAACCTTTCTACCAGCACGTAAATTTAAAATTGTGCCTGTGCATTAAGTATTTTTCAGTATGCGTGACTCACGCTATACGTATAAATTGATCATTTAAATGAACGAGAAAATAAAGATAAACAGACCACGAATTTGTTCCATGAAGTACCCATTAAAAAAAGCCCTCCCTGCCACAGATTACTGAGTAGCTACTACGACCCTGCTGTGTCTTGGAGAGTGCATAAACTAATTATTTATCTTTCCTTTTATCATTCTTCGCCAGTTGAAATAACTTAAAATATGGATATATTAACTCACTAGTATAATAACTCAATGGAATTAATGAAAGGCAAAGAAAACAATTAAAATAATGAAAGTTGATCGTTCATCATAGTAGATTTTTACTCAAATCTTTTGGGTTCCAGCAGGCAAAGAATATTCGTTTTAAGAAAATGCGGATTAAATGTAGGCATTTTCTTCCCTTCGCTCTCCCCTATTCCCGTCCTTCCCCTCTCCTCCCTCTCCTCCCCTCTAATCCCCCTCTCCCGTCTTCCCACCCTTCCCCCTCTTCCCCTATTCCCACCTTAAAGGGCGGCAACGCACTTGTGACTCTCAAGTTACAGGTGCACATGGGCGGCGGTAGTCATTTACCATCAGATGAACCGTCTGCTCGTTTGCCCAAAAACTTTGGGAATGTAGTCCTACACAAAATGAACGTAGCGCTATGCTGAATACCTAACAAGCGACATCTGTGTTAGTATGCCACGTGGATCACGTATCAAGCAGATGAATTTCAAAGAGCTCCAAACATCGAAATCAATAACATCTATTGGTGAGCTCATTGCAAACTGCTCGAATTTAAATCGCACAACTACAGAACACCTCTAGCCTCAAGAAAGTCGCACCTATGTTAGCTAACCCACCTGTCAGTATGTCCGCTATTATAACCCCCGTTCGGGTACCGCTGAACGGACCCGCGAGTCAGCTCATTTTCTGAGTGGCCACCCGACAGAGAATTATATGCCGTGTTCGCTACACGCCCAGTACGGAAATTAGATCGTTATATTTTCCGGATTATCGCTTGGAACATCAGTATTTCACGTTGATATAACTAACTGTACTAACTTTTAAACTTTCACGTTCCATGATATAATTATGTATTTACGGGAATTAACGCGATCACGAATGTATAGGGAATTAACACGATCACTAATTGTAGTTTAGATGAGAGCTTAGTTTGGTGGTTAAATGAGATAGTAGTCCTTACTCAAGAAAATAAATTAATAGGATGCTTTATCCTAGTATAAAAGTCTTTTAACTATTTTTTAACAAATTTTAGAGTATGAAAATTGAAAGGTCAGGTTGAGTCACGAGCGACTAGCGAAATACTCCGCAATAACGAGACGCCCGGCACGAACACACGCCGCCTTTACAGAAGCCCGCACATTTTGCTGTGCAGTATTACACGTAAGAGACCTGCTGAGACCGCTCGCAACCCTAGATTTATACAAATATCACAATCCTCCATAGCTTCATATCTGGCCTTACGTTTATATAACTGTAACAACTGATACTAGGAGCACTGGTTTTAAGAAAGAGTTTTATGGTATAGGGGGCAAACGAGCAGACCACCTGATGGTAAATGACTATCGCCGCCCATGGGCACCTGTAACAGGAAGGGAAGGACAGGAATAGGGGAGAGTGAAGGGTTAGGGCCTTTTTTTTTTTTTTTTTTTTTGTGCGTGTGGAAACCCCCTCGGGCCGTCACCCCACCGGGGTTTTCGGTGGGGCGGTGTGTCGGAATCGAACCGACTAAAACCACACGGTGTGCCGTACTGCGCCTTAAGTAGGAGGGATCCGGGAACTGCTTTATTAAGACATCCGGAACCCTCCTAGCGCCTGCCCGCAAAAGCGCGGGCACCACCTTCGGGTAAGATCCTCTCAATTAGGCGACGTCCAGGCACACGCGGACGCCGCCTCCTCGCGGGGGGCCACTACAGCGGGTGGAGGGGAAAACCCGTCCCGTCCACCCGCGGCCACACTCAGGGCGGCATGAGGCGCTGGTAAGCGCGCCTCCGCCGCCCGGTTCGCCGGCGGCGAATTAGGTCCGAGTGGAGGTCGTCCTCCCGGACCCTTTCCGCCGCCTCCTTCTGCGAGATGACGTCCTCACAGAAGGTCGCGACCGCGGTAAAATTCCTGTCGCTACCGGCCATGGAGCGTATGACGGCCGGTAGCGAGAGATCTCCTCCGATGACTGCAGTGAGGGCCCGACGCTGCGTCGCCCAGGCGGAGCAAACCGCCAGCGTGTGCTGAGCCGAGTCCTCACTGCAGTCGCAGTGGTGACAGGCGGGACTCAGTTCCCTCCTAGCGACCGAGTGCAGGTACTTCCCGAAGCAGCCGTGCCCGGAAAGGACCTGCGTCAGTCGGAAGGAAAGGGTCCCGTGCTGCCGCCCTGCCCACTCGACGATAACCGGCTGGAGCGCCTCCACGGCGGCAAAGCCAGCACGTGGAGCCTCCAGCCGGGACGACCAACGAGCCATGATGGCTCGGCGAGCGGCCTCACGCCATTCGCGTACCTCTTCGGGCGGGGGCCGACTGCCGCTTCCCGCCCGAAACTCAGCCGTTCGCCGATATACTTCGGCGAGCACTTCCGCCTCCAAATCCCACGGGGGAGTCCCGGCCAACGCGCACGCCGCCTCCGTCGACACGGTGCGGTATCCGCGTATGGCTCTGACCGCCATAACCCTCTGAGGGCGCCAGAGGCACGCCCTATTCTGGGCGGTCAGAGCTCCCGCCCACACCGGTGCACCGTACAGTGCCATTGACCGGACAACCCCCGTGTACAGCCGTCTCGTAGCGACGCTGGGCCCGCCCAAATTGGGCAAGAGTCGCCCAAGGGCGGACGCAGCGCCGACCAGCTTCGGAGCAAGCTGTCGGAAGTGCTCGTCGAAGAGCCACCTACCGTCGAGGATCAGGCCCAGATACCTTATGTGGGCCTGAACCGGTACGAGGACCGAGTTGACCACGATAGAGGCGCCAGGGGGTGGACCACGACGGGGCCCATGGAATAAAAGGGCCTCCGTCTTATCCAGGGCCACCCGCAAACCCAACGCCTCGATGCGCCCGACCACCAGGGAGACTCCCCTGGTAGCCAAACGCGCCGCCTCTTGAAAGTTCACCCCCCGGGCTGTGACAAGAGTGTCGTCGGCGTAACAGATTACGCCCAGCCCGGGGGGGAAGTCGCCTCGAAGGGCCCAGTCGTACCCCATGTTCCACAGGAGTGGTCCAAGGACAGACCCCTGCGGAACACCGCACGACATGGGCCGACGACTCAAAACTCCATCTCGGTCCTCGTACATGACGGTACGCTCCTCAAGATAGTCTGCCACCAGCCGCCTCAGGTACTGTGGCACCCCATGATAGAGGAGTGCTTCCCTGATGCAGCTGAATGGCAGACTATTGAATGCGTTGGCGATGTCCAACGACACCGCCAACAGCACGCCGCCACAGCTCACTACGTCTTCGGTCACGGCCCTCAGGCGCAACACAGCTCCGACCGTCGAACGCCCCGCTCGAAAACCGAATTGGGCGTCCGACAAATCGGGGCCGACCTCGGAAGGGTTAGGGCCTCCGGTAACCTCACTCACGCGGCGAAAAGCAATGCTAGCATTGTTTCCCTGCCGGCTTTCTGTGAGGCCGTGGTATCGAGCGGAGTCGAGCCGGTCCATACGTACCGAAGCATGGCTCTCCCACGTAAGATAATAATAATAATAACAATTGACATTTGTCGGGCGTGTCATCGTCCCGGAGAAACCCTCAGGCATATAATTTCTGGTTGTTCTCGTCTTGCCAATGGCGAGTACTTGCATAGACATAACCAAGTTGCCAGGATAGTCCATCAGCAACTTGCTCTTAAATATAACCTTGTGACTGTCGAGTTACCATACTACAGGTATGTGCCCGACCCAGTTCTCGAAAATGGTCGTGCAACATTGTACTGGGATCGATCTATCATCACTGACAGGACTATTGTTGCCAATAAGCCTGAGATAGTGGTGATAGACCGATTAGAGCGCCGAGCAATGATTATTGACATCACCATTCCTCATGACGACAATCTCTGTAAAGCGGAAAAAGATAAACAAATAAAATATTTGGACCTATCCCACGAGATTGTCGACATGTGGAATGTGGATTCAGCAATCATTGTGCCGATAGTCATTTCGGCCCATGGGTTAATTGCTAAGAGCCTCGACCAACACCTTCAGAGGCTCACGTTAGGCAGCTGGATTAAAAGCATAATGCAAAAGGCAGTCCTCCTCGATACGGCTCGTATAGTGAGGAAGTTCTGTCTCTGGAACCCTAACCACCGGTAACTTGGTCCCTGTACCCGATACCGGTGGGACACTATTTTTTATATTTTTAAATATATTTTGTTTTTTTTTATTGTAAGTATATTTAAAAATGTAATTTATATGTATATAAAATAAATGAAGAGAATAATAATAATAATGTAAGAGTCGATTATTTTTAGATTTTGAACATCTGTTTAAATGTTATATAATGTGTGTAGGTATGCTTGGTTTGGTTATGGAGGAAAAACGAGATATCGGCTGCAAGATTCAGCGTCCTAAGTCTTATAACATTCACTTCGTCAGCCATTATTTTGGTACGACGCGACGTAATACGAGATGAGCTTTTTTGTCTACTGAGTATGTTTCCAGAACCCGTTTTGCTACTGCTTACTCCTAACGGAAAACGTAGTAACACCCTAAAGACCCGGAAATTACATTTAAGACTTTATGCGTAAACTTACTCCGAGAGACCAACATGCTACGAGTCATTAACACTTTTCTTCAAATAACTCGTTTTAATTGAAAACTATGGTTGATTCGGTATTCTATGTTCTTGTTCTCGAGGTAGATTAGACATTAATTCTTGTCAATCCACTAGATATCAGCCTTCAACATTAAAGTTAACATTTAATTTCCTTATCTAAAAGTGTTGTAACATTTTTCTTCAAAAAACACGTTATAGTTGAAAACTATAACGCGTATTCTGTATTCTTGTTGTTGAGGTGTACCTACCTCTAAGCAGTAGCTAAGACATTATTTCTGTCACTAAAATCAGCCCTCAACATTAAAGTTTACATTCAATTTCTTACCTAAAAGTGTTCTATTCCTCAATATATTTTCTGAGAGGTAAATTTTCATCAACATCTCAACGTAGATGGCTTACAAACAGACTCAGTTTACTCACCGATGGGTACACATACCTTGCTGTATACATTCGTTGTACATACACGTACGTATATAAGGATTTATACGTATGTGCGGTACATAGGTTATACGCGAACGGCTCGCTGCATGGTCGAGCTTAGAATACGAGCTCCTCTGATGACGATATAAGGTAGCTAACTGAGTGTGAGACTTGGTGGAGAATTACCATATTTGAAAATATGTTACTTACCTGTTTGTTCTAAGTTGACTGTAAAGTCAAATCAGATAATTTTTATTAAACGTCAAAACTGTACTGTGTCTGCAGAAAATATTAAATAACAACCTTTACATAATTTTACTATCATCGACTAATTTACTTTTAATATCTTGTTTAACAATAAAGTGACGACAGGTATTGGCATTGGTGTAGGGCTCTGTTTCCGCATTTAGACTCATAGACGGTCCATTATGTATTCAGATAGGCTGACTAGTTGAGCCAGCCTAGCTCCTTCCAGGAGCACAGAAGCCTCCTGGGGCGTTCTCAAGTTTCTAGGAGCGACCTCGCACCCGCGAGACTACTTGCCCGTTATGTGGCCACTCCCTCGCACTCCAGGATAACGTGGGCGGCCGTTTCCTCCGCGTTGAGACATCTTCTGCGTAGAGGACTCTCTGTCGCATTGATGGTGAATAGGTGGCGGTTTAGGGCTAAGTGGGCCGTAATGGTTCCTACAACTATTCTGATGTCGAGTCGGTTAAGACTGAGCATTCTGCAAGTTAAATGTGGTGAGACCTCCGTCAGCACCAGTTTAGACTTTTTACGACTTTTGACGTTTAGTTTAGTTTAAGTCCAACGACTGTTGTGCGCTTCACGAGTCCGTAGCCTTACCCATGAGCGAACAATATGTGATCCCAGGTTTCCTGTTAAACTGAAAGGAGAGATCTATAAGACGATCATCGGACCTGCTGTCCTGTATATGCTTGTCGAACGACTGAAAGCATTGCACATTAATACACGGTAGCTCATCTGGTGAAGGAGAACATTGTAGACTTATCTGACATACGACGATTTGAACATTTCAACATTTAATTCCATTTGAACATTTAAAAAAAAAATTTGAATTGTACATGTGAGAACTGTGTAGTCACAAGTATTATGTTAATTTTCTATATTGCCTAACAGCTCTGTGATTTTCTTTTCCATTTTAGAACAATATTATGTTACATGTTGTGTGTTTTCGTCAGACAATCCACCTTTCAACTTAATCTGTTCTCGCGTTGATTTAATGAGCTACTATGCAGTCTAATATCTCCTGCGCCGAAACTGCGCAATTTATATTTACATTGATGTCGTATGTCAGATCGGTCTACAATTTTCTCCTTCACCTGATGAGCTACCGCGTACTGTGCAATACTTTCAGTCGATCGACAAGATACCTTGCAATCTAAAATGTTGTCGTTCGTCAGATGAGCCTGCGATATTCTTTGTCAGACAAGCAACCTCGCAATCTACATCTGTTCTTCCTACCAGTCAGCACCATATTATAAATTAAATTAATTACATTGTATAATTGTTTATAGCATGTCAATTCATTTATCAATAAATATACATAATTAGTCATAACTATACTAATCATCTAATATTATTATACCTATCATTAATCATGTCAAGATCATTTTCATGGATTAATAATTTTTATTGATAATTTTATTGATTAACCATGCAGTCTAATACGAGTCTGTTCCCTTTGTTTGGCTACCCCGTAATTTACAATACTGTACTCATATGTAAGACGTACTACTTCAAGATTACATTTATTAGTTTCTCGTTCGCCAGATGAGTTACTATTGTATTGATCGTAAATCAGTGTTACAAAAACACATTTAATACTAATTTATGCTATATTTATCGTCATACTTTAAAAGCGAGAGTATCGCCTAAAAGTGGTCAATATTAACCGTAATTGCCGTAATTTTTTTATGTAGATTGAATAATGTTCGTTTTACTTTTATTCCGAACTGCGTTTTTCATAAACAGCAATAAGAGAGCTCCGAACTTTCTTTTCCAGAATAATTTTATGGAGAAGAGATAATGTTAACAAGTTTTTTTAAGACGAAAACACTGTTTTGGGATCGATTATAAGTGCTGATAATCGCTGACGCGGCCGTCATCACGTGGGCCGTGTGCTTGTTTGCCGGCTTCTGTAAGAAGTAGAAATACTTCACCAATCACGGTGGCATTATTAAGGCCTCATGAAATAGCGTACTAGCTTGTGATTACTTCATTACCTCTGACCGCGTTTGTTCCGAGAAAAACAAACCTTGCAAACTTCGATGAAGCTGTGCGTGCTAACGGTAAGCAATGCCTTTTTCGGCTATGCGCGCGTTAACGAGGACATATTAAAATAAGGTTATATTTTCATGGACGCAAAGTTGTCATTCATCTGCATGTCTTTCTGCCAGTACCATAATTATAATCCTCCTAATTATTTATTTAACAAACGCGAATGTGAATTTGCTTGTTCCACATTCACGCCTTAACTTCCCAACCGATCTTCATGAAATTTCACACACACCTTGTTAGCGGTACAGAAAAGGAAATCTTTTGATTGACAAAAGCTACATTAACGCCAGCGAAGCCGAGAGCATGAGCTACTTTAGTTAGCTAGCTTCTAATATAATTCAACTCAAAGAACGACATTATGGGAAACTTATAAGTGTACACTTGATTGATATATAAAGTTCCCCATATCGTCCCATCGTTTCCCATTTTTCCCAATGTACTATCGAGCAGGTGGTTAGTTCAATGATATGAGACAGCTCATGGTGCGATTCGATGCGCGGTTGTTCGACCGCATGGAAATGTACAGTCACGCACAGCTGCACAAAAAAAGACGGCATCCTGCCACGCGCCCGCACATTGCTTTTTATGTCTGCCCTCACGGTGCGGTTAGTAATTATTACATTGTGATATATAGAAATTATTATCACAAGTGAACTTTTCTAGCAAAGAAAAATAGTTTTACTGCCTGTATACCCACATTTTGCCAAATTTAAATTTGGTCCCATTCCTGTAATAGAGGGCAAGCCCATTGCCAACAACCGGCACTTAGGAAATTCAGGATCGGAAAATTGAGAGTATATAAAAGGGGAAGAGAGGTAAGAAGGGAAGACAACAGAAGGAAAGGGATTTTGCTTATACGGATGGATTGGGGAGTGTGTGAATAGCTCAAGATGGTAAGGGTTGCATTCTTGTAACTCGGGCAGCTCGAAATTTTATTCGTTGCAGAAATAAAAAGAAATAAAAAAAAGTGTGTCTGTGCAATTTACAATTTACACACGGCAGAACTGAAACTTCTAAATAAATTAACCAACGAATTTTAATACGCAAATGCACAAAAATTAAACACGTGAATGATACACCACGTTGACTATGACGCATTTATTTTAACTAGAGATCGCCTGGTGGTCGAATTTCGACCATGGTTTATTTCATTGGCCAATATTAATCAAATCAAATCAAATCAATTTATTGCACTCCAAATGGTTTAAGGATGTTGAAACAATAATTCCAGTACTTTATGGACCCTGTAGGGCACGGCAACATAGAATTATTACTTGACCTGTCATTGTATAGACTTTTGTACCATGACAGGTCTAAATATATACTGGACACTCATAGCTGTATGTACCCGTTTTTGCATTTTTTTTTTACTTTGTAGCAAATATTGTTCAAAAATTTTAGCATTCGTCACTTCTTCTCTGTATAAACTATAAGTGTGCGAAATTTCATACTCCTCCGTCCGCCCAATTTTCGTAAAAAGGGATCCAAAGTTTTCGGTTCACGTATTAATATATAGATAATAATTTCTCAAGATTAATTATAAAAATTATATAGTTTATCGTGATTATAACAGAATATTTTAGTTCGATTATTGTAAGTATCTATCTGTGTTATAATCACTACATATATTTAAAAAAAAATTACGATACCTTATTGCGTGTAGAAATATATTATTTGTTTCTTAATATACTTGTTAGTATTGGCAATAACCATTGGTTTTTTAACACTTAACATCAGTTTCTCAGTCGCGCCTCCCACTAACTTACTCGCATCCTAATCCTGCGGCTGGCAGCTGCAACGTCATGGAAATGGACGGAGCCGTGAGACATAAAGGACTTATATAACGTTAACTATACCATCTTCCGATACCTCCTCCTAGTACCTCCGCCTCACATTCTCACATACTCTAGTGATACCATAATGCTGTCAAAGCGAAGTACGTACGGCAAAGCGATATCCTCGTACTTCAAATTCTCAAAAATAAAGCGTAGGTACACAGTAGATGTGTGATCCGGAACTTAATATCGATAATATATATATGGGAACGCACCCATACTACGTGACCCCTTCTGAGGGGGGAGTGGTGTCTTCAAAATACCACGCTTGGTACAATTGGCTTAGGTTTTATTCGCGTAGTCAATATGCTCTAGGGAAATCTCGTGCTTTTTCGAGCTATATTCAAATGTGGCGCGCAGCGTTTAGCGCTTTTTAAATTCACAAGTGGCAACAAGCAAGCGTTTAGCGCTTTTTAACTTTATGTCGGCAAAAAGTGATTTAAACCCATATTTATAAATTACTACGTGAAAACTAGAGGGGGAGGGGGGGTCTTGGCATATACTACGGGTGGTCACCGAGGGGGGGGGGGGGGAGGGGTATAAAAAATTGAAAAAAATGGGTCTCGTAATTTGGCTACGTTCTCTAAGGTACAATACCATTTTGGTTACCCGACGTTTCGATCCAATTGCACCGATCGTGGTCACAGGTGGACCCCGGTCACGATCACAGTCGCGATAAAATCCCGAGTCACACATCTAATAAGAATCAAAGTCGCTAAAATTTACAAAGCACAAACTATACCTAGTAGAAAAACTTTTCTAGTGTTGACATAAAAAAGCTTATTGCAAAAAAAAAAACAAATGATCGCTCATCATCTGACATTTGGACTTGCAATAAGTGGTAACGTTTGAAAACCCTCCGGTGACAAGTTTTAGAGTTTATAAACATCGTGAACCAAAAAAAAAATGCTCCATTATCACATCACGTTGACTTAGCTTGAAACAAAATTAATATTAGAAAAAAATTTAGGTTTTAGTACTTCGGAAATTGCTTTTCCTGGTGTAAGTGCACATTCTTAAACAACATATGAATTTTTATGATAATTCCAATGATCTTGTTCATTTATTTTTTTATGCAGACATTTTCACAAAATATTAACTTTATCCTAACTTTATCAGTAAATTTTCAGGTTCAGTTTTGTCAGTTTCAAAATAAGATTTCTATATTGAAATTCACGAATTTTCGTAAGCTTGTTATTAACGGGGTTTACTATATGACTCTAAAATAGGACTACACCTTTCTGTAACATCCTGTATATTATATACCGAATAATTATTTTATTTACACAGGAAATGGAATATTTATTTAAATCACTGAAAGGACATGACTCAAAATAGCAGTTACAAAAAGAATTATTAAAAAAAAACTATTTGTTTAAAAGTCATGACCGTTTCAATTTCCAGGTATTTTTACCTCCGTTTCTCAGTGTATAAAATTTTAGAATTTAAATGGTACATTTTTTTTATTTTGGAGGTTTTCACTCAGTTATTGAGACAATTCAACAAAACTAACATAAAAAGTTTTCAAAGTGCATAAGTGGTCTGTACTCAGTGTAAAATAACGGTACTGAATGAAGTAAGCGCGCGAAAAGTTTAGTTTTTCTTCTCATTCTTGGAAATTGTTCCAAAAATTGTAACATAATTTCTCATTCAGTTACTGGTAAACCATATTGTATATATTATATCAATATTCCTTTTAATCTGTAGTTACTGAATAGATAAAATAAACGAGTTGATAAGTTATTCATCAGCTCTACAGGTAGTTAAAGAATAGAATAGAATATAAATTCATCATCATGAATTTTTTTGCGTACACGTTGCCAGACATACAGAAAAGGGCATAAGGGCATATCTTGCGTGAAAGAGTAACAAACATCTATACATCCTCACAAACTTTGACGTTTATAATATCAGTATGACTAGATTATAAATTCACTTGTTATGATATAATTGAAAAGTGTTATTTCATTTAAATATTAAGGTAATAAAATACATCATCTTTAATCAACAATATACATATATGTAAGTATATCATACCGGATAAATAAGTTAACGGCTCGAATGTCATCACGGCATATGAATTTCAACTTTTACATTTCCAATGTTATTTTTTTATTTATTTCCATTTAAAAAGTAATTTATAGTTATTCACTAAAGAAACTTGTTTAGTTCTCTTATGTCTTATACCTATTTTATGTTAATGAGTAATTAAAAAAATAGGAATTTAAATTTTAAAATGTGTCCTGACGAACTCTGTCGGTTTTACATTGTCTAATGTATTGAAAAAATCACATAATGTTGTCCATTTAGATATAAGAGCGATCGTAAAAGTAACATTATTGAGGTAAATTAGATAAAACATTATGTACAACTAGCAGCGCCCCGCGGTTTCACCCGCGTAAGTCCCGAATGTCGGGATAAAAGTAGCCTATATGTTAATCCAGGTCCCCAGCTATCTACATACCAAGTTCATTGCAATCAGTTCAGTAGTTCTGGCGTGAAAGAGTAACAAACATCCATCCATCCATCCAAACTTTTACATTTATAATAATAGTGGGATGTAGGTATATGTTTGTCGAAATAGTTTAATAATCGACTTTAAGAGTTGCGATTGTAAATTGAAACTTTTGTGGTTTACATAAATTAATATATTTATGGAATTTAGTACTTATCGATATAAGGAATGTTACGGTTGTCGCCGTGTTTTATCACATTAGTTAATATATTCTCTCCTAAGTGGTTGTCCCAGGAGTAATAAAACCAACAAAGCAATAGTGGAAATATATAAAAATTAAGAAATGTTGTGTTAATTTTAATTGTTTGTTTCATTGGGCTCGTGGCTAAGTGGTAACCGAGTAGGTTGGCACATCACAAAGTTAAGTAATACTAGCCAGATCAGTCTAGGATGGGACCATTCTTAACACATTGAGACCCTTCCGTGCCTCGGAGAGCACGTTAAACCGTCAGTCCCGGGTGCCATACATCTGTGGTATTCGTTACGGGTAGTTGGAGTTCTAAAAAGTCCGACAAGCTGGTCTAACTACAGAACTTCGATATCGCCTAGTACTTTGGTTGTGGAGGTCTGATGGCAGTCGCTTCACGCAAAATATCGAAGTTCGGCCGTATCGTAGTTAGACTGAAAGCCGACCCCAACTTCGTATGGAAAGGCGCGGAGGAAGTTTCAATGGTTTATCAATATTTGCAATTTGACATCATTCAACGGATTGGTGTGTTTGTTTGTTTTGTTCTTATTTTTTGCAGCAACGAATCAACCTAGTTTTTGCATAGAGAAAGTTTTGCACCTTTTTATTATCCTGCAAGGTTCAGGGGAAACGCAGAAAAGTTAACCTTTTCAAATATATCTAACTTGTATTACTTGCAGTTAAGTCTTGTTACCGACTAAGCCCACAAACCGTTGCCTTACATGAGTAATGAGGATGTAGGTAAATATTCAACAGTCACTGTCACCATATACCAGTGTGGGATGTAACAAAACATTATATCGCCATCTAGCGAAGACAAGTCGAACTACATAGGAACTAATAGTTCTGTATTGCGCAATGAAAGTTCTCAGTTCTCGCGCCGATTAGTATAAATTATATAACTTCCCGACATCAACGGTCGCGGTTCGCCAGGCATATCAACTCGCCTGGTTGAAGTGGAGAGGAAATGCATTTGTGTTGGAGAGACATAACACTCCTTCCTCCACACCAGTAATGTTCGTAATAGACTCTAGTCAGCAGACGCAAAACCTATATGTATTAAGAATAGTTTTTAGGTCCTGTACCAAAAGATTCACAACTGGGGGTAGTTACTAACCTGTCTGTTCTAAGAATTTTAGAACCTTTAAGTTAGTGATTTTAAATCATGACATAATAAAGGTCTTTCTAACTATCAGGATTAATAATTACATGAATATAATGTCCAAACCTACGCCCGCCCATTGACTAACAGTGAAGAAAAGGTTACTGAACTTTTTGTCTTTGCCTAATAATATGTAGATGAGATGAAAATTCTAAATTTAAAAACATTTAAACCATGAACAGTTTAAATGCGTTATTCAGTGAATTATCTAGACACGCGGTAGCGTGTCAAGCCAAGTTCACAAAAAATGAACTGGCGACGCAGCAACCGTTTGTTGTATTACACGAACCATTTGGAGCCACTTTTAACTACTTAATAACTCATAATCTATTTCATATAAGTACTTAAATTTTTGTTTATTTATTAAAACCCCCTAGATGAACTAGAACCCCAAAATTTCATAAATACAGCTTCAACAGTAATTGAGATATTATCGTTTAAAAATAAGCATTTTTGTCACTGAATGACTGACATATAGATCAAAAACCTAACCCACTTCCCGATGACCTTGAAAGTTGAAATTTGGCGTCCAGTTGGGTAATTGTGTGTATGCAAAAGAAAAAATCAGAAAACAGTAAATTTTTACTTCTTTTAACTTTTAACAGGCAAATTGATTTGATTTACAGAATCACTACCAAAAATGTAGTAGTGTAGGAAGGATTTATCAAAGAATGGGCAATGCGCTCTAATATTTCTAATGTTCAAGAAAATGTACAAAATAGCACAAAAGAGAAAACTATGTAACGTAAACGCAGGGAAAATGTTAAATTTACAGATCACTTTTGAATGATGAATAATAATAAATTCTTTACAAAAAGTAATGATATTCCATCAAAAACATAAATGTGAAAACGGGAGCCAAGTTTGATATTAAGAATATACGTGGTTATCGACTACGCCGACAAAAGAATTGAGATCTAAAGTATTGCGAAGTTCTGTGGATAATCCTCAAGATTTGACTTGGCTTTCAAAGTCAAATAAAAATTCCTATGTAACCATACGTTTGTATTAGCCTCGACTTTAACCAAACTTTAAAAAATATTTATTATAATGTCCAGATCGATTTTCTAGTTCAACAATTAATGAAATAGTTTCCAGTATTTTTATACAAAAGATATTTTATGTTTTGTATAAGAAATATAGATCTCAACCGGTTTATTTGTTTACGGCCCTGATTTATTTCTATAACCAGGGTAATCTTTATTAACCACCACAATTTTTTTAATATTGAATTAATAAATTCAGTATTTTGTTTACGGGAACCTTCCACACAAAGACTGATTTATGATTTCTACTTTCGTTTTATTACAATGAATACCAATTTCAAATTTATTAGAATGAGTACACAAAAATATAAGCATAATTCTAAGTAATATGATAAATGTGAATGAGAGTTTGCTTGTTTGTTAAGCTTGCACACTATAACTGCTGAATCGATTATCATGAAATGTTATATATACGTTGCTATGGGCGCAAAAAAGGATCTATAGGATTTGCCATATAGAAATAAATCAAGAAAAAGATATCTGAACTGATTTTTTTAAGTGAAAACTTCTTTAGGCACGTTTGTGCACTTTTGCTATGGGGCAAAAGCACTGAACTTGTGACCGTCATGCTAATAATACATGTATAGATCCACTAGAGGCCTCATCACACCTGCAAGTCGAGAGTCACAAGTGCGTTGCCGGCTCTTAAGGTGGGAGTAGGGGGAGGGAGGGAAGAGAGGAAGGGGGAAATGGGGGGGTAGGAAGGGTTAGGGTCTGAGGTAACCTCAGTCACTCGGCGAAACACAATGAAATCATTGCTTTACTGCCGGTTTTCTGTGAGGCCGTGGTATCACTCCGGTCGAGCCGGCCCATACGTGCCGAAACATGGCTCTCCCACTCGACACTTGACAAAATCTACATTCATGCGTGCGAAACAGTGACCAAAAGCTAGTTCAGTTTATTTAAGTGTTTAATATCATTGTTCTAATACAAATAACGATGCATACGATCCTAGAATCTTGGTTTATGGCCATATAAATCAAGATTCTAGGATAAAAAACCTGCACTGAAATATAAAGACGCGCACAAACACGCATGCACACATTTGAACACAGGCACGCATTAATTACGTACACGTAGACGTACCCAATTTTACAGTGAACCCGACAAAAACGGAGATGAGCATGTTCACAAGTAAACGCAGTTTAGGAGACCTAAGACTTCCTAAACTATTTGGCTCCGTTCTAGCCCTTACCAGAAGGTCTAAGTAACTAGGAGGATACTTGACAGTAAACTTCTGAAGAACAGACATCTGGACGCAAAACTGAAGAAAGCCTGCATTGTTTTCTGCCACTGCAAGCGACTCCTGGGTAAAAGCTGCGGGTTATCACCAAAAATCACACCATGGCTAAAAAAACAGTCTCAGAATACGGTAAAAACAAACTACAGCAGTTCCAGAGACTCGCATGTTTTGCTGTCACTGGTTGCATGCACACAAGTCCTATAGCTGCTCTCGCCCTCGAAGTGTCTCTCGATTTAACACTACTAGACCTGTTTATACAACAGGCGGCGGCTGTAGCAGCCATCAGACTCAAACACCTAGGTCTTTGGTACAATACGTCTTCGAAAGGAGGTACCAAATACAATTACCAAAAACATTAAAATTACTGAGATCAATTTGGCAACTCAGGACGGTTGCAAAGTGGAGTCAGGGACATAAGAGTATTCTCACCAGATTCTCACAAACTTAAACATATCAGTGGCGCTAGGCCAACGTAGATGTATATTTCTATGAGAATGTGTTTCAATAACCTACGCCGCCACTGCAGTCATGTCAAGAGGAATAAAGGAGTACAACCATCCATATACTGTCATATAGCATGGCCGTCCTAAAAGCACTTGAGGGTAACAATGTACACTGGTCTCATTTATGAACGCCATCAAACGTTCGAGCGTTTAGCCTCACCTCAACTAATGGGGTGTCACCCAATGGATCATACGGGAACGACGCCCCCCACGAGTTAGCAAAAAAGGGATCTGCAACATCGGTGGCGGATCCAACGACACTGCTGCCACTATCCTTCAACCAAATTCGCTCTTGGGTAAGGCAATGGACTCGTGAAGCACACAACGGTCGTTGGACAAACACACCTGACTGCAGGCAGTCCAAACAGTTGCTGACAGAATTCTCACCACGTGTAACCTGCAGACTGCTCAGTCTCAACCGACTCAACATCCTAATAGTTGTAAGAACCATGGATGGACAACGCCGAACACCGAGGACGTCACAACGCGCAGGAAACAGCTCCCCACGTTATCCTAGAGTGCTTAAAAGTGACCACTCAACGGGCATCTTCGCGGGTGCGATGTCGTTCCTAGATACCTGTGAACCCCCCGGAAGGCGGATTGTGGTTCAACTATCCAGCGTTATCTGAACGGATAATGAACTGTCTGTGTGTCTAAATGCTAAAGAAGAGTTCTCTACCAATACCAAGAAAAAAGACACACACGTATTTTCAACACTCACAATTCTTTTCTTTGAAGTTTATATTTCCTCCCTTAATTTTTGTTGATGGCTTTAAATTACTTAAGTATTACATTTAAGCTTAATAAGCTCTTTATTCTAAAGTTTTCAATAACGAGTTAACTTTCCATTTGAAATATTTTAACGCAGTTAAGGCGATATATGTTTGCCTAATGAATTAATTATACATAGTAGACATATTCATGCATACTAATATGTACACCGAACAGGAATCGAACTTGCGGCTCTGATGCTACTGTCTACCGCCGCGCCACATAGATCGTTAAAAAAGTTGGTTGTTATTTTTACTTAAACTTATAATTATCGTAACTTCGCACTTTAAGAATTATTATTCGTTGCTATACTGGGACAAAATACCACAGAACAGCACTTAACGCACACAAGCGACATTGCATTACGAGATAGTATAAACTGAAAACAAAATAAAACTAATGCGTAAAACAAATCGCGAACACCGCGAATGGAGGGCGCGGGTGGTGAGGGTGCTTGCGGGAGAAGCGGGGTAAAGGGGCAAGCGGGGCACCCGGCGCTAGCGGGCTGAGGGGCGAGTGTCTACAACTCTACTACGGGCACTCTCGGTTTCATTCATAACTTTTTACAAGTTTATCTGCGGCGATACCTTCTACATATTTATGTGTTTGCAACTGTGATGCCTCAAAGAGTAAAGGTTTTAATATTTATTTCGAAGATGGCATAGTTCGCTGGAGTTATAGTAGAAGTATTTTGACTACTAATTATCAAGCTAGTTCGACACTAAGTGGTATTTGAGAATATCAATTCAGTCTGAAATAATGATGACCATATCATGTCATTTGTATAAAGGAACGTGAAAAGACGCATGTTTCACTATCACATGTTAAAATATCATATTTATTCGCTAATGTTTAATATTATTAACTAGGTAATGACGCTTTATTTAATACCAATGTATCGTAATAAAACCTTATATGATTTCTGCAAAACTCTTAAATCAATTTGAACTTAAATGAAACTCACATTTACTGTTCACAGATTCACATATTATCCATTATACAGAAATTCCGCTAATAAGCTACGCTGAAATAGGCAGAAACTCTTCTTCAATAATCTATGGTCGTTTACACTAACACATGCGCAGCGCTTACAGACGGTTGTAAGACACACATTTATAAATTGAAATAAAGTTTGTTTTAGTTGGGCATTGGGCATGAATGAAAGCGAAAGGGAGGAGTGATTGTTATCAAAACAAGTCAGCGCCTCGCCGCGGCTAAGTTATTAATGTCATATTTATTTCTTTGCTTTTATGATGTTGTAATCGTATCTACGTAGATATTTCTTTTTTGTTCTTTGGGTTTTGTCTGTCGTAGTGCTGAAGAAAGGTGACTTTTTAATTGAACTGGCGATATTACACCAGAGATCGAAAACTTTTTGTTGTGCATAGGGCTGCCTTCTGTCCGGGTTTCCCCGGATTTGTCCTAGTTTAGAGGGCGTCCGGGGAGCGTCCGGGCGGAGTTTTCAAAAAGTGTCCGGGTAAAACCCGGACACTCTGTGCCAGGGGACAATTATAATTGTTATATGAATTGTTAACAAGCTAAATATTTTAATGGAATCGGCGTTTTTTTTAAGGTGTCTGGGAAAGAATCTCGATTTCACCCATGTGTCCGGATTTGTTTAAGTTTATGTCCGGCGTCGGCAATTTAGGTGATGGCAGGCCTAGTTGTGCACAAATTTTACTTTAAAACGAAACTCTTTAAAGTTTATGGTGTACTTAGAGTATCTATAAACTACTTTTTTATAACAAGAATGTGGTAAACAAGCCCACGGTTACACTCGCAATTCAGACAAGTTACTCCTTGTTGGTCTATCTAGTGAAGATCTAAGAACAGCACTAAGCAGATTAATCCTGCCTCATGGTATTTAGTTAGTAGAGGTCGAGGACTGTAGCACTGTAGAGGGTGGATTGCGTGGAGTGCCGTGGAGAAAACTAATTCGGTTACCAACTCCGTTTGTAATTCCACAAATTTAAAAAAAAATTACTTCACTTATTAGTTAGTGAGGTAGGGTAGGGACAGATCCAATTCCTGCTAGAATTAAAGCCGCCTGGTCACGTACCTCTACTCTCATGCAGGCTGCAGTTAGATTGCACGACTTCTACTGGTTGGTATTGTCATCGGATCCATGCGTTTATTTGATCATTTATTTTAAGAAAAAAAAATTTTGTGCTATACAGCAAACTTTTACCATTGATAGTACCACACTTCCCAAAGAAGTTCTAAATACTCTATACATGCAAGGAACCAAAAACAAGGTGTATTTAAAAATGGAACACTTACCTAAATCACTGAAAAGGCATGACTCTAGCATGCAGTGATAAAAATAATTATTAAAAAAAAACCGTTTACAAGTTATGACTGTTTGAATTTCCAGGTATTTGCAGGTGGAATGTGTAACGTTAAAGATTTTAAATCGTACACATAAATTTACTTTGGAACTATTCACTCAGTTTTGACAAAACCCATAAAAACTAACTTTTAAAAAGTCGAAGTTAGTTTTTTATGGATTTTCTTAGTAACGAAATAAAAAATTCCAAAATAAAAAAAAATTAAGTAATGTTCTTTTACTTAACCCTATCATAATATGCACTTTACATCACTTTCATTCATTCAACGACCCTATTTATTTACTCATACAGTTTACGACACAATCAGCATCGTCGATCTCTCCATGCATTAGGCAGTGTACCTACCAAACTAAAATTAAATATGGCGACAATCGACGACAGCGGTCATACACGTAAATTGCGAAAACTCATACTAATATAGTTCTACTTTATTTAAACGTAGTACAATCGTGGTGGTACATCAGAATTCGAGCTCTGCGTGGTTTAATATTATTTTTTTTTTAAACAACAACGATACACAGGTGCCATGAAATAATAAACACAGACGGCTTATCGAAAAGAGTCCTAAATCAATCAATGCGAAATTTAGTTCGCACAAACACCGACAGATGTCGCCAGCTGGTGTTCGAGATTCGAATTAAAACTATTTCGTGTACCTACTCTACTCCATTATGATTTTGTTTACTGTGAACAGACGCGGCAGACTGCTCAACTTTTTAAATCAGGTTATATTCGGACCTAGTTTTTCATGATTTATCTTCAAAGAACTGTCGTCTAAAGCAATTGCGTGTTTATTGAACATTGTAAGCTAAATGGCATTGTATTACGAGTGCCGAAGAAATGGGGACGCGTATCTAGTAATGAAATAAGGGCCAATATTGCTTCATAAATCTCTAAATCGTATCGAGTCGAAATTATTAGATTACTTTTGCAAATATGCACTGTTAATATAATTCTATTAAGGCTATGCTATTAGACCTAACTATATGACGCCTGTGCCAAATCACTACATATTATGAAACAAACTCCCCCGCCGCGTCTGCTGTCTGTCTGTTCGCGATAAACTGAAAAACTACTGAACGGATTTTCATGCGTTTTTACCAATAGACAGAGTGATTCATGAGGAAGGTTTAGGTGTATAATTTGTTAAGGTTTTGTGTAAATTGGTTGAAATATGATGATGATTGTTTAAGATGTCTCTTCTACCCGTGCGAAGCCGGTGCGGGTTGCTAGTATTTCTATAAAAGATAAAAAATGAGGTTAAAGTTTGTATTAATACTTCATATAAATTAAGAAACCCGTAATAGGTCTTACACGAGCATACAAATCCATCAACAAATTAGTAGACCTACAACGCTTTGTTTCGTATGAACACAAGCTCTATCTACTGCAATAATAGTTCCGGGGACGACACGCATAGATAACAAAAGACTGTCCGCCATGACGTAAGGGACAGCGGAGCTTTCGATTTATCGTTAGATAATTGACCCGTGTGCACTAGTGCGGCTTGGACCCTTCAGAATTTAGCGAAAGGGTTTGGTCAAATTGTTATCGTACGAATTGAGGTGGTCTTAGGAGAACTGTTGCATGCTGGAAAAATAAGCGTGTCAGCGCAAAGAGACCTAATAAAAATCAATGTACATAAGTATTTTCGTTTCGTTTTTAAGGGATAAGGGGCAAACGAGCAGACGGGTGACCTATTAGAAGTGACGACCGCCGCCCATGGGCACCTGCAAGTCCTGCAACTCAAGAATCACAAGTGCGTTGCCGGCCTTTAAGGTGGGAGTAGGGGAAGGGAGGGAAGAGGCGGAGGTAGTGGGGAAGAGGGGCAGAGGAAAAGGTTAGGGCCTTCGGTAACCTCACTCATTCGTCGGAACACAACGAAGCATTACTTCACTGCCAGTTTTCTATCATTCCGGTCGAGCCGGTGGGGGCCCATACGTGCCGAAGCAAGGCTCTCACACGGTCGTGGTTTGAAAACTAATTTCCCAAGGACTATAAGCACGGACAGATTAAGACGGTATTTAATTTCATACCCCTGTGGAATATCGTGGTGTATTTATATTTTGTATCTAAAATAAGGTTTTAAGTTCGATATCCATCATTGACTAAGTAATTCCCGATTGGGATTTTCAACTCAACACCCAGACAGACTGACAGACTAGTCTAATTGAAATGACAGACCTCGTTAAATCTTAATACTTTACATAATAGTTAAGTAGCCGGTAAGTTGTTAAAGTCTTAAAGGAAATATTACTAAGTTATCTGATTACAAATCCGATATCCTGTTAGTATGTTGTATATCTAGCAACACTTGTAAACGACTTAATTTTAATATTAGCTAATACTGTGAGGCTATCTTATCTCTGGATGTGATAATATTTTTTTATTAACGAAAAATAAACAAACTTCAACGAAATTGATTGTGAACAAAAAAACCTAATAAATATCTAATATGCACATTCTTAAAACACAATAAAGTAAAGTAGGATGTCACTCAGGTCACATACCGAGCATGGCATAACACAGGACAAACCCTCAACTTCAACAATTACTAACAACAACTGTCTTATCATGTCACAGAATGTAGTAGTTGTAGTAGTAGTGTACAAAGAACACAAAAAAAAATGTTCAAAGTTCGGCACAGTAAACATTTGCTAATATTACTTGACCACACCTGAGGAAGCTATAGTGAATAACACCATGAAGAGACCACCAAACAGTTACCATTTCCTTTTAATTGGTAAGCTTTGCTTTAGGGCATTGTTGTAGCGTTTGACCTGGGGTCAGCCATTGCATTTTGCGCTTACGGTTACTGTAAAGAATCCACTTTTCGTCACATGTCACAATTCGACCCAATATTCCTTCATTTCTGTACCGATTCAACAAGGCAGAGCAAATTTTATTAATGTGATGCAAATGTGTCAATATTGTAGGTTAGGTAACGTTATACCATGCTGTTAATTCCAGGGTAGTTTGACTTGGATCGGCTTCCACCATCTCCTTCAATTCAGCGTTATTCACCTGTGTGGGCGGTCTTCCACGTGGTTCGTTCTTCAAGTCCAAGTTTCCATTACGAAAGCGTTTAAAACAAAAACGCACGGTGCGTTCATTTCCAATCTCCTCTCCAAACACAGCATTGATATTGCGAGCTGTTTCTGACGCGTTAGTTCCGCGTCGGAACTCGTATTCAAAAATTACTTGGATTTTCGAAGTATCCATCTTTTCTAAACTGAATAAAAAAACAATTGAAATTCGAAAATCGAATGTTGCACATTTTTTAAAAGAAAAATCTCACAGGCATAATGTAAAAAAAGTTTGAAGGTTTAATGTCAATTGAAAGTATCTATTACTATAAAACGGCAATTTCATACCTTAACCCCTATTATTAACACGTGGATTTTGGTAGAGATATATCTTTTCAATCATTATTCTTCTGGCGAGTAGTCTGTAAATGTCAAGAGGTGGCATGGTATTAGTGCTGAGGTTTATGAGCACAGGTTATCGCTAAACATCAGGCAGATTATGTGCTCGAATACAAACTTAGTTGTACAAAAAGAGGGACTTAGCGATACACGAACCCTGACATTTATTAACATTCCGTTCCAATTTTAAATTTCGCAAAGTAAATCACACCAAAAAATTGATAGTGACGCCCATCTAAACAACCAACAATTGCTTATATTTCTCTAAACGTCACAGATCCAATGTCACTCGGTCATTTGGTCAGTGATACTCATTGGGCGAACACTGCTTTCCTGACAGAGTTGTCCATCACTATAGGTAGTATAAATATCTATGCATTTGGTCCAAATTCTTTTACATACAATACATATTACCGTAATTTGATTGAATATTGTCATTATATTGGACTACAGAGACAGAATTAGAAACCTAGCAGGTTCGCCAATGCGCTTCTTATCACAGAACATAGGCTGTATGGGTATTAGGAAACTCCTTGGTATAAAATCGTACCTAACAGAAGAATTAGGAGTTTATTTTTACACTCACGATGTAACAATCGATAATTCAAACACTTAATTAATCATTAAACAGTATTCATGCATGCATACACTCACCGAATATCGCGCCTAGATCGCTTCAAAATCAGAACAGAGGTTACACCAAGAGCTCTTGATCATACTTAAAGTGCTTTAATACACAAACACCGACTGTATGTCTGCACTAACAAAACGTCACAATTTTTTATAAGTAAATCTAGTGCCAAGCAAGCCTACGTCCTGCCAAAGATTTAAATTGATTTGATATCCCTCTTAATCTATTAAATGTAATAATAAAACCTCTTATCCCTTGACCATTAATCTAAAATGTGTTTATTTCTCCACCGTACGAACTATCAATATCGATCATTATTTCATATTTGTTTTCAATTAATAATTTCAGCTGAACTTTCAGATACTTATCCGAATTAATATTGTGAATGTAAAATTAACTTTTGTAACGTTTCCACGTCAAAGATTTGGAACCGATCGAACCGAAATTTGGGATTAAAGCAACCTAATTGATGATTAAACTAGGCTAGCTAACCTTAAAAATATAATTCAATAAATTTATTTTGGATTATTAACAATTATATCTTGTTTTTTTTACATACATAGGTCATTTGAGTTGCCGAAATATTGAGTTGAAATCCCGAGTTTTTTAAGTAAGCCTATGTTCAAATTTGTACAACACTAGCTGCGCTCCGCGGTTTCAACCGCGTAAGTCCCGATGCCGTATGAATACCGGGATTAAAAGTAGCCTGTTAATCCAGGTCTCCAGCTATCTTCATAGCAAGTTTCATCGCAATCGGTTCAGTAGTTTTTGCGTGAAAGAGTAACAAACATCACAAACTTTCACGTTTATAATATTATCTGTACTATTATGTATTCTTTGATATTAGTAGGATAACACAACAGAACTATCCTAGAGATAGTTGTGCTTTGTTTTGTAAATTTGAAAATAGAACGCAATATAATAAATAACACAACTCAGCTCATCAGCTACTGTTTTACGAAGATGTAAGTGGTCTAATGACCTTGAGAATAGGCACAAGAAGTATTGATTCTTACGCTTCGAATATACTAAAAAGATCATTGATTTTTTAGTCAATAAATTTGGGATATTAGAAGTATTTTTTCTTCCTTTTGATTTCGATTCTTCTAAGAATATACTAGAGGAGAAAGGGCATGACACGTTTTACACACAAGTACTAAAACGTAGTTTCAAAAGAAATGGCTTTTAAAAGAGTTCATTCCCCTCTCCTCATAAACTACTAAAAGTTACGGAAAATGGCCGTAGCGTAAGTGACACTCATTCGATGGCTTTTCACAGGTACCCGTAACCGACCGAACCGATCAATAAGCAAGT
Source organism: Euplagia quadripunctaria (assembly GCA_963859945.1). Taxonomy (NCBI): domain Eukaryota; kingdom Metazoa; phylum Arthropoda; class Insecta; order Lepidoptera; family Erebidae; genus Euplagia; species Euplagia quadripunctaria. The sequence continues at coordinate 16,857,410 of OY982577.1, read as the reverse complement.
CTTCCTAAATTCGGTTTTTCAATTATTCATTAGACTATTCTCAATTACGAGAATTATCCCTCTATTCTATAACCGGACACGGCTTGCAGTGACGCACGCACATAAGTACTTGTCAGACACGCGAACGGCGAAACAAACATGATCGCGGCGCGGGTGGCTGACCGTCATAGCCTCATAGGTAACGTGACGCGGGAGGGGACACGCGCGAGTTGAGAGGGGGAGGGGAGGACGGGTCGTCGCGAGGCCGCCCTTGCTCGAAGGTGACGCGACAATTAACGCCGCGCGGTCATTCCACCGCGCGCTGGCGCGATGTCAACGATTCCGATCATCCTGCAGCGATAGGACGCATGGACGACCGCGTCGCGGACCGTCCCGCGGCTCAAGGTTGCCGCGTGACTCGCGATGCCGATATTATTACCTACCTGTATTACATTACATACCAACTGTACCTGCATTATGATGTTTATATTCACACCGATAGACTTATCGAAGAAAAACTTGTAAACAAAACATTTAAGAGAATGCGCCTTCACCGTACATCTATATATCTACACTAATATTAGAAAGCTGGAGAGTTTATTTGTTTGAACGCGCTAATCTGAGGAACTACTGGTTCGAATTGAAATTTGTTTTGTAGTCTTGGATAGTCCATTTATCAAGGAAGGCTATAGGCTATATAACATCACGCTACGACCAATAGGAGCGGAGCAGTGACCATAAACGCAGGTGAAACTGCGGGGACGGCCAGTAATATTTTAAATGCGAAAGTAACTGTTTGTTACATTTTTAAAGGCTTAACTACTAAACCAGCACCATCATCATCATCATCGTGAAATATTGCATGCACATTTTTAGGGGACTAGAAAAGGACGTACCTTGTTGAAAAGGGGTACCTTTCATTCAGAAAAAAAGTATTGTTCCCGTGGGCACAGATACGCAAAACAGTTAATATCGCCGAGGGAAGCCGCGGGGAACAGATAGTATTCAAATAAATAATACCTATAGAAAAGATAGAATAATTATTTTTTACTGCACACCATTAATATAATACAGTTGAAAAATAATTTTCTTACAGACCAGAGTACAATGGGCGGTCTTATCGCTACAAGCGATCTCTACCAGACAACCTTAGGATGGAGATAATATCAAAATTATTGAATAAAAAACATAGTAGTTGATTACGTACTATTCGAGATATAGACAAATACTTATATACATACATACATACATACATATACACATTCATACACATATAAAATTACCTAATGGAGATGATATAGTATTATAGATAGCAATTTAGATCTTAATAATAGAATAACAGTGACAGATAATGTTGCTTGACCAATTTTTTAAAGACTGTGAAGGTTTCAGCTTGCCGAATTTGGACCGGTAATGCATTCCACAAACGAACGGACAGAACCATAAATGAATTATCAAAGAAAGTTGTTGAATACACCGGTACTTTTAATATCAGATTTTCTGATCATATATCTAAATGTAATAGGTTCTTTATGAAACAAGGCTTTTTATACAACTACGTTGCCAAGCAAAGCACGATGGTTAGAGATTATCGCTCTGCGTATAAACACCCACAACAAAAATGTTTCCACTTGTGCCCTGCCAAGTCTGTCTCCTCCGAAGAGCTCTGGCCAATTTTCAGCAGTTTTCTGACGATGAGCCGAAACGACTGTAATTCAGTACATGTAGTACGAATAGTAAGAGTGAAAGTCGAGGCTTAAGGATACTTATTAACTTAATTAAGACTTAAGTCATTTATATCAACTATCTTACTCAAATAATTACTACCTACATTTCAACGTCAGTCAGATGTAGGTATATGTATATAAATAGAGGTTTAACACACTACTGCGCATGTTATAAAACATTAGTGTAGAGCTAATAAAACTAATCTCTTCACCCTACAAATTTATAAAAATAATATTTCTTAACCCGGATGGCTCGGCAACTTAATGATATGGTAAAAAATAATGAATCGTTAGACATTTTTGATAGGAACTTTGATGCATTTGTTAAAATTGTGAAAGACATCCTCCATAGCAGGTCGGCCTTGGAAGGCTCTGCGTAACCCAAGAAGCGTCTAAATCTACTGTCGAACCTGTATTGCTACTGATTATGTAGTGTTGCTATTTGTTTAGCTATTATGTCTTATTGTGTGCACATATTTGTTGCGTTGCAATCCAGATCAAAACTTGTGATATTGTTGGTTGTAATGTGTTTTGTGCATTTAAATAAATAAAAAATCGAAATTATGTATCTAATAGTTCTCACCATATTCTTAGTTCATATCATTTCTCAGAACTCTTTTTTATGTTTTAAAAGAGGTTTAAAAAACATTATGTAATTAACTCCGAACGTAGACATAATGAGAATCGACATAAAACTACATGTCATTTTATGACATTTGCAATTTGTAAACAATTGAATAACTTTGTCTTATTTTGATTTGTAATAAAAAATAGTTTCAAAGGAAAGACCTATGCTAAGGTGAATGATGAAGAGTAATGTCCTACATATAGCTAAATGATGTCAGTGCTATCTACAGTTTATAGGTTACCAGAACTCCACAGAATGGTGTTCACTATAAAAAAATGAACATATAAAAAAAATACTTAGATTAACAACGTCAGAAAGTTGCAATAGTAGGCTTTAGCGTTTAAATATAAAAATAATAATAAGTTATTTATTTAGGCAAAAAAACTCACATCAAACCACTAATTACCATTACCATTACCATTCCCACAAAAAACCACATATCACTCCATATAATTAATAAAATATTAAATATTTACAACATTACATCAGCCGTTCAAAACAAAATTGATTAACGTAGCTGACTCGGATGCATAAAAATAAATATAAATAAACTGAGCTTACATACGATTTACCGAATGTGTCTATATAATATAATAATTGAATTTTGTGGACAACGGATACATTTCTAGAACGATGCGTCCTAATGCTTGTAAAGGAATCAGATACTCTGGCGGTGACAAACATGTCAGATGCTGAACAAGGGCGTGGTAGCCGCATAACTGTGCAAAAGGAATTGTTGTACTGCACTCGAAGTACTGTTTTTGCCTTTTTGGTAAAATTATACCGCAGGTGACATGTTTTTTTTTTTGTTTTTATGGTATAGTGGGCAAACGAGCAGACGGGTCACCTGATGGTAAATGACTACCGCCGCCCATGGGCACCTGCAACTCGAGAATCACAAGTGCGTTGCCGCCCTTTAAGGTGGGAGTAGGAGAAGATGGGGAGGGGGGGAAGAGTGGGGAGAGGGGAAGGACGGGAATAAGGGAGAGGGAAGGGTTAGGGCCTCCGGTAACCTCACTCACGTGGCGAAATTCAATGCAAGCATTGCTTCACGGCCGGTTTTCTGTGAGGCCGTGGTAACGAGCGGAGTCGAGCCGGCCCATACGTGCCGAAGCATGGCTTTCGCACACAAAAAACATGTGTAAAAACTTTGACAATAAGCCTTGAATAATTAAATTTGACCTCCCTGTTGCAGCGCATGTTTAAACGCGCTTATCTCAGAAACTACATCTTCGAATTAAAAATTCTTTTAGTGTTGGATAGCCTATTTATCAAGGAAGGCTATAGGCTATATAACATCACGCTGCGACGAATAGAAGAGAAGCATCAATGAAAAATGTTGCAAAAACGGCGAAAATGTACAAACGCGGACGAAGTTGCGAGAGTAAGCTAGCATTAAATACACATAAAGCCTAAATTTACATTACGAAATCATAATGATAAAATACAGTTCACGTGTCAAGTATCAAGTTTTACAAGGCGTGCATTAATTTCATGACACTGGAATAGTTTCGCACCAAGCGCAATATTTTGTTAAAAGTAATGTCATAGCAACTTATTTGACGATGTATCGCGACGCAAAACTAATGTCAGCAGCGTCGCGAAAGCGCCTGCCACGCTGAGTAGACGTATGTCGCTGTACAGGTTAATAGGCGCCTAAAATATCGTATCCTGTACAGATATTTTGTTTTACACTTTATTCGATTAAAAATTTATATCTCTCCAATCATGTTTGCATAGCTCTCAGGATCTTGATCGGCTAATTCAGAAATTAACTGTGCCGCAGAAAGTAAACAACTAGGGTTTCTTGCAACCCATCCTCGAATCCACCAACGACTTTCCTTTCGAGAAAACCTTTTTTAATTTTTAAATAAACATGTTAACAATATGTTATGAGTTAATAATAAACCTTCGATACTGATGGCGCCATAATCCCAACGATACTGATGATTTCACACTAAGATTTCAACGAAACAAGTTGCAGAATTACTGCAACTAATTTCATGAAATTAATTTTTTCATGCACGACACTTGTTTCATCATGTAAATTTGGCTCAACGGCCAGAGATCTGCGCTCACGTTCAATGTCGTCATCGTCTTTGAGATGTTCCGTGAGAATATGTCCTTGAACTTCCCAACTCTTCACAAAGGTGTTCCGTTAAGAAAAACCGATGGCATCATCTTCGGACTTCCCATAGCCTTAAAAACTATAAATAGAGTTTTTTGCGTTCAATCTCAGAAGATCCATTGGCCAGATCCATGATGGATCTAATGACGATTTTTTTTCTCATTGGATCCAGATTTCAAGATGTGGATCTACTGAGATTTTATTTTTCAAAAGATCCATTGCCCAGATCCATGATGGATCTAATGAGATTTGAATCTCTCAGTAGATAGGCACCTACAATTTTTGAGCTTTCCTTCTCGGTGGATCCATAAAAATGAATAAACAATGTTTTGTTTGCTTTTCAACCTAAATTAGAGTCTTTGTATTTTGAAAACTGCAATTTTAAGATTTTGTGGCTGAAAAATTACTGAATTCGTGTTCTTTTGACAAAGGTGATGCAATACATTAAAAGTTAATAAGTTTTATTTGAAGTTAAAAAAAAATATTTTACTACTTACTATAAGTCCTTTTTTTTATTTATACAAATTAACACATTACAATTTATACAAAAAACTGTATTAAAAAACTTATGTTACCTCCTACTGGTGTCAATTCAATCATTAAAAGACTTAAAACTAAACCGGATAACAGTTTTCAAAAATTTCAAGTTTTTTTTTAATGGTATATGGGGCAAACGAGCAGACGGGCCACCTGATGGTAAATGACTACCACCGCTCATGGACATCTGCAACTTAAGAGTCACAAGTGCGTTGCCGGTCTTTAAGGTGGGATTAGGGGAAGAGGGGGAAGAGGGGGGGGAGGGTTCGGGCCTCCGGGAACCTCACTCACGCGGCGAAAATTTATACAAGCATTCACTGCCGGTTTTCTGTTTCAAGCCGGTTTTCAAGCCGGTCCATACGTGCCGAAGCATGGCTCTCTTACGTATAGAATCGAAGATGGTATAGTATCAGTAATTATGCTTATTATACATTTTTTAACCTATTGAAAACTGGTTAGTTTGCCATATTCAACATAAATGATTATATTAACTCAGATCTTACTCTTACTAATATTATAAACGCGAAAGTTTGTGACGATGGATGAATGTTTTACTCAAAAACAGCTGAACGGCACTGGATGTAATTTGGCAAACAGATAGATTATAGTCTGGTCTAGAACATAGACTACTTTTTATCCCAGAAAAATACGGACGAAGACGCGGGCAACAGCTAGTATCTGTATATTAATAAGCGAGGAGAATTCTTTGTACGCATTTTTTAAGCAAACGCGCACAGACAGGAATGTGAAATTTGGAACACTTAAAGTTCATGTGTAGAAGTGTAGAATGCAAAAAAATAGGCAGTCATGGGACTGCCGACAGAAGTGATAACCTAAACGAAACGACGAACTTAAAACGTCACATTAGCAGGTTGGTGATATTAATTAGAATCAATGTTTAGATTAGCGCCCTCTAGTGGATCTATATATGTATTCTTAGCGTGACGGTCACGAGTTCAGTGCTTTTTCCCTATAGCAAAAGTGCACAAACGTGCCTAAAGAAGTTTTCGCTTCATAAATTAATATCTATACTAATATTATAAAGCTGAGGAGTTTGTTTGTTTGTTTGCTTGAACGCGCTAATCTCAGGAACTACAGGTTAGAATTTAAAAATTATTTTAGTGTTGAACAGGGCATTTATCGAGGAAGGCTATATAACATCACGCTACGACCAATAGGAGTGACCATAAACGCAGGTGGAACTGCGGGGACGGCTAGTATCCTATAAAGTTAAAAATTATGTAAAAACAGCCACAAAGTTATAGCGGTCCAGTGTATATTTTTACCTGTACGCACAAAAGACTATACGATGACAGTTCAAGATATACTGGCCAATGAAATAAAACAAGACATCAAAACGGTCAAAATACTACCGCCAAGCGATCTTTAGTACTAATTAAGTGTTTATGAACACGGAAAACGTTTTTTTTTTACTTCATTTGTGTATATTTCTTTGCGCTTAACTGTACACAGTCCGCTCTCCGTTTTATTGAAGCCGCGGTGCATTAGGACCAACAACGCACACATGGTACATTTAGCATCACCGACAATTTAGTTGCTTCTCAAACGTTCGATGCTCCAACTAATACCTAAATCTCACACCAGATCGCAATTATTTCGTCTTTTTTCGGCAACGACTACTGCTGCATAAGATGGAACAAGCTAAACCGACGACCACCGATTTTATAGGTAGTAATGTGCCTTTGCTAGCAATATTGCTGGGAGGAAGGATTAGCAATGCCAATATAGGAATATGTATTACCAAATTGGAAAATATAATTAGGGAATGTTGTTAAAATATCAAACATTTTCTGACTGGCACAATGCATATATTTTTATTAGGTTAAGTGCGTGTAAATCTTTTTTTTGTTTATCAATACTATTTATTTAGACCTATCATTTATACGTATTGAGATAGATAAATAAACATTTTTTCTTTCTTTCTTTCTTTCAAACATAAAGAATGACAGAAATAAAAAGAATTTCTATGCAAAGTACAAAATAAAGAACAGCTGGCAACATTCGCAATTATTAAGGTTGATGCCGAAAGAGCTAAATAAATATGTCTCGGCTCTATGTGGTTTGACACGCAATTCTTTCTGTAGTTATTTTATTGCTGTATCAATGTTTCTAAAAACATCCAAATCTATAAAACATATATGTCCAACAGTTGTATTTTTACTCTTATGTCTTAATCTTTTTTAATTTCTGTAAGTAATTAGTTTAAAATGTGAAAAATATTGCTTTGAGCTTTCATTTAACGGCTTGATTATGTAAAATAGATTTTGAAACAACATACGAACTGACTCAAAGCCTTACTCACACCTTAAATTGTAGAGCCAATATAGATAATGTTGACGGCACTATTAGAAATAATTAGAATATTACCTGACACTGGCAACGTGGGAATGTTCGGCAAATCATCAACAATTCGAGCAAGATGGTTAAGCATTTAGAGGTACGTTCTATTTGTTTATGATATCACACCCTCAATAATAATGTACGTTTTATAGATAGGTATGTTCGCTACCTTTTCGCAAAATGGCGGAGCAGATTGTAAACCCAATAAGAGGATTTCCAATTTGAGTATTCCTTAAATCCACGTGATCATTTGCTAATATGGACTTTTCCATAGCAGCACATTTCTATAAATCCTGCAATGATTGGTCACATTATTTTCAGTTCGTAAACCCCTTTTTTGTCGCATATTTTCTTGTAATATTTATTTTTTCTTTCTCTTTCATCGAGTATTTGACTTTTTCTTCATCGAAATGTATTATAGTTGTAGTATGCCTAAAATATCAGTTCAAATTCGAACAAAAGATAAAAGAGATGTCGGTTAAGCAAAAGAAAGAAATAGATCTAGGTATGTCAATGTGCAGCACACTGACTACGTACCATGAGGAAACTGCTTTTATCATTGAGGCTGCTAGCGTAGCAACTCTATGTGTCTATGGAAATGAATAAGGTAGGAATTTGTAACAGTAGGAACCAACTGGTTCACTATTCTACTACTAGTAATACCTTCTAACATGGAGACAGAAAACAATAATAGACGATGTGTTAGTTTACTTCTAAAACAGTCATATTAAGCGAAATGTTGCTTTCTTAGTTAGATGAAAAGTACATAAATTTTTATTGTATGCATTTAATATAGCACGTGCTTGACAACCCTGGGTGTCGTGACACCGTCTAAATTGTGAGTAGCACGCGCTGCAGACTGCACTGCGGTTATCATCCAGTCGGCGCTAGACAATTACCTACCGCACACCCACACTCCTAAGTGTGGGTGCACTGCACACCCTGTACTAAGTTCCTAACCAAAGATCTTACTGAATTCGTAGATAGTATCTTACGATGGATATTGATAAACAATTTAATAGAACTACGCGTATTCATCCATCATCATCATCAATCATTATTTTTATTACCTAGTCGAAGGTAGAGTAGGAAAACTTTTACTATTATTTTTTATTGATAACAATTTGCGTGTGTTTTATTAATAACAACAGTGTCATTTGCGCATCTATAACCAACCCTCCCAGGGAACTCCAGCGACCGACTCAACAACAGTCAGTTGTGCAGAAATTATCTAATCCATAAACTAGTCAAAACAAGTATTTATGCTGATCTATCGAATACTGTAGGTATTCGTATTGAGAATAAACTTATTTCCATAAATGTATACTGAACATTCTGTGTAAAGTATCGGGAAATGTTTTGACGAATAAAAACAAAAAGTAATTTATTCGTCAAAACTTATTTTATCGCCTTCAACTTCAAAGTAGGCCCCTGCGCTTGCAATACAGCTACGCCAGCGCTTGACCCAGTCCTCCATACATTTTTTTGTAAGCAGGTTAAGGTATGGTGTTTAACTCCTTCAGCGAATTTTCTTTTCTAGCTTTAATCGACTCGAAACATCTTCCGCGAAATGGTAATTTTAGCATCGGGAACAGAAAAAAGTCAGCCATAATCCATATCCTACTAATATTATAAATGTGAAAGTTTGTGGGTATGGATGGATGGATGAATGTTTATTACTCTTTTACGCAAAAACTACTGAACCGATTGCGATGAAACTTGGTATGTAGATAGCTGGAGACCTGGATAACATATAGACTTTTTATCCCGATATTCCCACGGGATCGGGACTTACGCGGGTGAAACCGCGGGGCGCAGCTAGTACAGAATAAAAAGCCATAAATCAGGTGAGTACGGTGCTTGGTCCATAACAATCGTCAAGTTTTTGGCTAAAAACTCTTGCACAATGATGGCTTTGTGCGAAGGTGAAATTATCGTGGTGTAAAATCCATGAATTGTCGTTCGAAGAAAACTGTAACTTCGATTTTCGAGCGGCTTTGATGGTTTTTTGGATTTCGGCTCGTTTCAAAACGATATTCTGAAGATAGCGACTTGTTTGCACGTCGTACTCGTAAACCAATGTATCGTCACCAGTTATTATGCGTTTCATGAAGGTGGAATCCGTAGAAACCCATGTCTTCAGCTACCTGAGATAGTTCGAGTACGAATCACCGTTAGTTTTCTGCAAACGCAAAACTTAGAAAAAAGTCTTTGTTCATTAAATGTATCCATAGTAAAATCGCAGAGCCTAATTATAATAATGAAATTAAAAACAGCAGTTGTAATTATACTGAGTGACAGATAGCGTTATCTCAGTTTGCGTGATAAAAGGTGTGTACCAAATTCCAGATCAATCGGTCAACAGGAAGAAGGTAAAATTTCAAAACCATTTAAAAAGTAGTTCGATATATTTTCCGCGCGTTTTGTAATTTATGAATTTCCGGTACTTTTTACACAGAGTAGTAACAAGAATATAGAATACAGATCATTTTTAAAAGGGATAATTAAAAAAAAAAGAAAAAAAGGGGTATAAGGTTAACGTGTGTATCTGTGTCTTTCTGTGGCATCATAGGTCCTAAACGGTTGGACCGATTTTGATTTATTATTTTTTGTTTGAAAGGTGATTTGATCAAGATAGTATCAACTATAATTCAAGAAAATCTTTTCGAAGATCAAAAGCTCTTTTCTAATCGTGGAGGGCTTTTTTGAGTCGGGAGGAATTTTCATTTTTTCATTTATACTTGTTGATAGTTTGGTATGAATACTTTAATTTAGACACCTTTGTGAATTGGCTCATTTCTGCATAACGCAGTTTAATTGGCATATTTCTGCACAACACGGTTTACTGTGGTCTTCTATAGGATGGAGATATCACCTCACTACGGCGATTTCAAACCGAGCAAAAACCTGCTGCACGAACGGACGTAACTTGCAAAGGATATGAGAAATATTACAGGAGCTAGTTTATAACATGTAGTATTAAAAATACTGGGCACTACTAATAAAATAGACGTAGACGCAGACAGAGGTTCCACCCTTTCATTGTCGAAACACCAAAAAGTCGAACGAAACGATATGACAGCTCTTTTTTGGTTCGAGTGGCCAAGGTCATGAATGAACTGCCTGCGTCTATTTTTTCAGTCAATTATAATCCTGGAACGTTCAAGAGTAGAGTGAATAGGTTTCTCTTGGATAGGCGTATACCATCGTCGTCTTCATCATCACTTTCCATCAGGTGATTTGGAAGACAAAAGCCTATTCTATTACACAAAAAAAAAAAATATACATCCTAAGAGAGCACAATTTTAAATTGGCACCTATCGCTAATATCACCGTTTATGCTTTGTTTAAATTTCAAAACTTGTGCCAAATTGACGACATCACTTTAATGAAGCATTGTTTTATTTTTATCATTTGAATTCTGATATTGCACGTGTTTAAGGGCACCGGAAAGTGCTTGACATCAGGCGCGGCATGTGCTTGTTTGCCAAGTTAATTTTCTAAAAAAAAGTACCATTACCCTTGAATGTATACGCATTAGCATCCAAGCTATTTAGGTACATTGACCAGAATTCCAAACTCCGCATATGGAATTGACTATTCCTTTGGCGAAAACCCTATTTAATACAAATTACACACGCGCTGATTGATGGTAAATGGTTTTCTGTGCCTATAAACCTCCTCCCCTCTCCTCAGCTCTGGCAACCCAACGCACCACCTCCACCAGTGTGACCCACCTTCTGGATATTTCGTTCCATGTCAAAAACTTCTCGTGTTAGCAAATGCTCTGCCTTAGAGATAACACCAGTCACCAGAATTACCAAATCAAGGTAACTCATTTGAGATCAGATGACCAAGTGTGTTAGTGTCAAAAGTGACGTGCACTTACGTACAGATGGTAAACTTGAACTTCTAAGGACGCAAAGGACATGCCTGGTGTAGATTGCTAGCCATTAGTGATGTGCCGGATATCTGTATCCGCATCCGTATCCGTTACTTTTAGGCGAATCTTGTACGTTATTATATTTTATTACGTTGCATGAAATTCAAAATTCATGTTGCTAAAATAAAATATTAAATATCTGATGTAGTGAGTTACCACTACCATTATATGATTACTTACGTGATGTCAGCTTCGATCAAATATACCATAAACGTTTGATCCGCGCTCAAATGTAACTTTCTACCCGTCCTTCTCACTCTCGCGAGCGTGCTTGTGTAACACCTACCACGAGTCTAATACGCTCCGTTGTGGTAACTAATAAACTAGAGACTTTATACATTGCCGTTTTTGTATCAACCTATTACAACATAATTATATTCACAGATCCATTGCACATTATATGCATACACGTAAAGTAATGTGGAACTATCGAGTGCCACCACTTGACTCGATTATTGTGGGAGATTGTTTATCTATGGCATATTTAATCTAAGATGGTCGTGGATAAGATACTATTTGACTAATTTTATGACGAGGTCAAACCCTACATCTTTGTGATAAGTATGTGTAATTTAATACTTATAAAAACACGCGCAGTGCAAGTTGAAACATGTCGTGTTACAGTCCTCAACCTCAACTATCGTGTCAAAGTCACGCGTATCGGAATCAAATGAGAAAAACTTGATCTCCGTATTCGCGGGTCTAGACACTAATAATCCGTAGTCGTATCCGTATCCGGATATATATTTTTAACGATCCTGTCACATCACTACTAGCCATATTCTTTTTGTCGCTTCAGCGGTATTTAAAATCAGATTTACTTGTTCCAGTGTTTTTATAAGTTTGAAACTAGCACGAAATTTCACAAGCAAAAGCATCAACGACATTATAGAAAGCAACATTATATACCTACCCAGGATTAATAGTATATTTGAAACCATGTGCAACGTTTACACAAATCATGTATTTTAAGTACTTCAACACACGAGCACGTTCTCACTAAGTACCGTTGCGAGGCAAAGCCCTCCGATACCTCTATATAGCGAGTGTAGTTAGGTAGCTACAGTCCTAGTGAGACATATTGTGTGGGCGCGTAACAGTAAGTAGCCATCTAGGCGGCTGATAGCAGAGAATTTAAATCAGAAACGTGTTGATCATTTATTGCTCGAATATTAAGGAGTAGGGCTGATGCCATGCTGTATTTCTTTGATAATAGGCTCTTGCATTAAATGTTTTGCTAAGCATCATCTGCAAATGTTGTGAAAGCCGAGGCTGGATACTTTTCAGGACTATTATGAATTTATCGTACCTACCGTCTGTACCGGTATCTTTTTAAATGAACTCCTACGTTCATAGCTAGAAAACCTTCTCCCGGTATAGGCTCAGCAAATAAAGCGCAGATCTTTTTTAACCCCGACGCAAAAGAGAAATGTATCTATGTATTCTGTCGGTCTGTGGCATCATTGCTTCTGAACGGGTGGACCGATTTTGATTTAGTTTTTCTTTGCTTGAATGGTGACCTGATCGAGAGTGTTGTTGTGGAACTAATATTTCCAGATAATGTACTAGCAAGACGGTAATGGCCAACATTGTGCGCCGCTCATTTCCCACTGCTTATTATAAGGTATAGGAACGATGGACACATCTAATTCAGACTCTATTCAGTTGTAGCCCACCCAACCTTTGGATCTGCGAGAAGAAAATCTCAAAAGAAATTAGCGCCGAGTTCTGGTTTCCGGATTATTTTGGAAGTAATAAATACACCCTGGCATAGACAGAAATAAATTGTTTGTTTTAGATTGTTAAGTCTCGTCCTAGGTCCCAGTGATTGCTTACTATTATGTACCTCATAATTAGAGAAATGCCTAGAATAGTTTTGTTAGTAATGGACATATTGTTGTGTAATAATACTGTACTTTAAATTGAAGTACCTGGGAGACCGAGCTTTTGCTCGGTAGCTTTTTGTAAAATCGTATATTTTTTTTTGTAAAATATGCATTTTTACAGCAAATACAACTATGCAGTTGAACTTAAAATGCAAAACTGTATTTGTATACAAAATTTCATCAAAATCGTTGGAGCCGTTTCCTAGATTCAGAATATATATATACCTTTGATGATATTATAATCAAAGATATATACATATAATATATAGAAGAATTGCTCGTTTATAGGTATTAGATATCGTTTATCGTGCGTAGGCTTGTAATGGAAGGTAGTCATCTCTATGTCTGATAAGTAGCATCTCTTGATCAGCACTGCATCGTATACAAAGATATTGAAATAAGGTCGTCGAAGATATATATAAATCGATCGATTCATTGTAAGTAAGATTTTAGACAACCTTCCTTCCACAGTATAATACTAACACACTGCCTAAACCGTGGAACTAGTAGTACATCTTTCTATCTATTCTGCAACTAATAAATGCGTAGGGGTTTATATAGGGGTTTATACATGAACATTATTATTTTTTAAATATGTATTTGGACAAAAGTAATCTCCTGATGTCTGACCACGCGAAACTGACTGTTCGAATGCCAATGCTTCGTTCCTGAAGCATGTATTCGTATAATTGCTGTACATAGCCAGTATATTGCGTATATTTATACTGCTGTACATAGTAGTAGTAAGGACTATATCTTTTTTTATATATAAATTAATTTCATATACCTTTTTATGATTTTTAAAATGATCAATTTTTTTTATTTAACCATTGTACACTTATCAAACATATAAGTCAAAACATACATGCTAAAATTCTATTTGACCCAGACATCTAATTAGAAACCAAATCATTCCAAGGTGAAAATTTTCTTACCCACTCGCGTTTTAACATATCTCATTTGCTTATAACATCGTTCCCATTTTATACATAAGTACATACCTAACTACCTATACCACGCAAGTACCTAAACGAACAGCTCGTGACACGACGCTTGGCTGACATTCAATATTTTTTATCAAGATCCCAACTGAACATTGTTTTTTCTTCGACCGTTTCACCCACAGGTTTCACGTGTTATCTTTCTTACGAATTTGTGAATTGCCGTCAATAACAGATAAAAACAAATGTAAATCTCTAAGTACTATTGAATATTGTTCTAGACTAGACCGTGTCACGACGTTCTACGACAGCAAAGGTACTTGGAACATGGAGAGGGAATCAAAAAATAAGAAAAAATTCAGTGATTTACAAACAAGATATATGTAATAATGGGTAAGGTTCTAATTTGAATAAAAACGTTCTCGAATGTTATTTGTGTATTTACTAAAGGTAGACGGGTTTTATTCACGTGTGTATTTGGGGGATGCCCAAATAGTGTCGGACCCGAAGGGGTCCTATATCAAGGAGTGAAGCGTCCTGCCGCGACGGTGTCACAACACCAGATCACTTATTCACAATATATGTTACCTAAATTGTTTATTTATTTTGATTTCTATTATTATGTAGCCTCGTATACTTACATATATGCGTCGTATACCTACATATTATTACATGTATAAACAAGTGTACCTTATAGTAACTATTATCTTACCTGTGACCTAAGTTCAGATTTATGAGCGACTAAAAAGACAACAGACGTGAGGAGCCATTGTGAAAGTAATTGTGCTTTAAAAGTTGTTTAAATTTTTTGTTGTAAAATAGGGTTGCATTTGACTCCAACTCATCCTGATACTTAACAATAGTTGGATTTGACACATGTGAAAATATTTTAAGTATATATATATGTATTTAAAAAAACCGGCCAAGTGCGAGTCGGACTCGCGCATGAAAGGTTCCACATCATCGTATAAGATTGAATACTTTGTAGAGTAGGGAGCCCTCTTTAATTTTTAATTTATTTTTATTATTAGTTAGCGATACATAGCGACAACAGTAATATATATTTTGTGAAAATTTCAACTATCTAACTATTATGGATGATCAGATACAGCCTGCTGACAGACAGACAGACGGACAGCGGAGGCTTAGTAATAATAGGGTCCCGTTGGTTACCATTCGGGTACAGAACCCTAAAAACAGGAAATTTATTTCATCAAATTAACGAGGAATCAGGTACCTATCTAAATATTGCAACTGTGATGTTTATTTTGTGGTGGTATACTGTTATGTGTCGTAGCCAGATGATGGAATTTATCATTTCATGATGTGGTCGACCATTTCATGAAATGGTTGTATTTCATGAAATAGTCGGTCACATCATGATATGGTCTGGCCAGATCAATGATCATTCAGCGTGTGACGATATGAATAGCTAAACGCACGACCTCTTCATGATAAAATATAAAATAGTTATATTATCCATAGTTAGAGGCGCTAATATCGTGTTGTTTTGTCATGCATCATGGCGGTGGATCATTATTTGGTTTTAAAGGTGTCCTGTCATTTGACAAAAAACATCAGTCATTAGTAGAGTAGGTCAAGTGAACAGAAATGGCTAGGTTTAGGTTAGAACTGCGACCACAATGAACCGAACTGCCGGAACCTGCCGGAACCGAATTGTCAAACATTAGTGAACCGGTTTAAAAACCTAACAATAATGTGCAAACAAAATAAAAGCGGAGTGAAATATCGTCACAACTTAATTTTCTTTTTATTAAAAAAGAACTTAAATTACCAATATATAAGTTCCTACTTTATTTTGAATTTTTATTAAACCTTTTATACGATCGAAACTCTACATTAATGATTTGGCCAAACGTGGATGGACATGTCATAAAACGTTGACGTTTTAACGATATGTTCAGTTTTAGTTGACCATTTTATGAAATACAACCATTTCATGAAATGGTCGACCACACCATGAACTGATCAATTCTATGATCTGGCCACGACATAAAGGGTGGGAAACGCTTTTTTTTTTTATTCCGGACGCGCGTCCTTTGACCTAAATGTCAGCTGTTTTTGATTTATTTTTTATGAAATTATAGTTTTATTTAGCTATACTAACATGGTGGAGCGTGAAAAATGCTTATCAAAAACTATACGAAGATAGTTTTTTTTCATCAGGATCGGTTTTTTTCTGACCCGTCATCGAAGGTATCATTAGCACTATCGTCTGTCTTCGTTTCCGTGAGACTTTCACAAACACACGGTATGTATAATGAATTTCGGAATATGAATAAAACCTTGTCATCTGTATTGAACCTGACATACTAAATTTATTATTTTTAACCGACTTCAAAAAAGGAGGAGGTTCTCAATTCGACTGTGTTTTTTTTTTATGTTTGTTACCTCAGAACTTTCGACTAGGTGAACCGATTTTGATGATTCTTTTTTTATTTGAAAGCTGGTGCTTCCCGTGTGGTCCCATTTCAATTTGGTCGGTTTTTTTTAAAGAATTATCATGTTTTACGCTTATATTCGAATGCGTACCTACTTCAATTCCATTTATTTCGAAAACTAGACGAACAACAAGCTAGAATTCAAGATATCCCCGGTAGAAGGCAATGGACTAACTCTCTATTACTTGGGATCAAAAATACCACTAACGAGGTGTGGGTCTAATACACCTGTAGATACTTTGTATACTCATTCCTAATCTCCCCTTCGGCGATATATCAATTATTAATTTAGGCAGTCACTGATATGGAAATCAGACAATACCACAATTTGCAGTGGCCCTTAGAAGACAATTTATAAAGCATAGTATACGCTTATTAATATTGAGGGTTCGGTTCAACATTAACCCATCACAGTACCACTGAGTACAGGTGTCTCCTTAAAATATTAGGGGTGGGGATCAGAGCAATTCACTAATGGACAACTGCCAATCAATCAACTTAAATCAACAACACTTTGTCACGAGGAAATTTTACGGTCACCTCCAAAAATCAGTATTTTACCGAAGTGAAAAAAAACTATAGTAGTTATTTGTTGGAAAAAAAATTGAATAGTGGTGGGAAATCGTCAGGTAATTCGGTCATTGCAATTTATTTTCTTACAAGAAATCCGATACCAATAAACAAAATTCTTACATGACAAACTAGTGGCTCGCCGAAGTTTTACATGCGTTTATGGTCTGGTTAACTGCTTCATTCTTATCAATAGTAGCGTGAGGTTATATAGATTAAAATCTTCTTCAATCAGCAAGCTATAAAAATATCAATCGGGCTGGTAGAAAGAGAAAAATGGCCCAAATAACAAAACAAAATAGTATTATCATAGAATATGGTTGTGCACGTCAGCAGTGCCATCTGGCGTTGACCGCTATTGGGGAGTGGGGACATGTCAAGCATTACATACATTTATTTAATTACTTGTTTAACTTTAAAGTAGTGAGTGTGGTGGTCGATACAAAAGTGTAATTTAGTCAATTTAGCAAGTTCACGTGGACATTATTATAAAAACCGCTTCTGAAATCGTAAAACACAACATAAGTTTTCAACCTCAAACCGTGATCAAAGGCAAAAAAAATGTTTTAGTCAAACATACTAGAGACGTTGAGGAACTGCGTAAAACGGTCAAAGTGATTTAATACGAGCTCGTAATATTCGATAAACGTAACCTTAACGCTTTAGAAAATAAGGTTAAATGCGTATTTTAGTATAGGTACAGTATGTACTTTATTTAACACTAGCAGCTCCCCGCGGATTCACCCGCGTAAGTCCCGATCCCGTTCGAATATCGGGATAAAAAGTAGCCTATGCGTTAATCCAAGTCTCCAGCTATCTACATACCAAGTTCAATCGCAATCGGTTTAGTGGTTTTTGCGTGAAAGAGTAACAAACATCCATCCATCCATCTATCCATCCATCCATCCATCCAAACTTTCACATTTATAATATTAGTGGGAAGTGGGATTATATTTATTTATTATTTTTATTTGACATTTTATGCACAAATAAATGTACAATGGCGGACTTAACGCCGTAGGCATTTTCTACCAGTCTACCTTAGGGTGGTGCAGAAATGAGTGAATGGGTGCACTAGATTGAAGTAGAAAAGAAAAAAAGAAACTAGGGAAGATCACAGGAGAACATATATTATAGAGATACATATAATCTTTTTGTTACAGATCAATGATGTTCGCGTTATCACTGGCGTAAAGTGCGACTGTGTGTACAAACAGAGCGAGAAATGCAAGCATGTCGTTGCATTAATATCTCATAGGTACTAACAGCAAAGAAAGTTTATCAAAAACAAGCAATGACATACAATGAAGAAAACCAAGCACTTGTCAATTTGAACACCGACTATTTTTTTTTTCGTTGTTTTGCAGTTTACAACGCAACAACATTAGTTTATTAAACTAATAATCATCTTTTAAAAAAGTATCACTGACTTCAATTCGGCTCAAAATACCCAAATCGCTTTAAGTGTGCCTATAAAATTTGAAGAGATTTCTCGATTTCTCCAGGATCCCATCATCAGATCCTGACCTGATAACCATGGGACCATCTGAGAAGTATACCCTTTCAAACAAAAGAAGAATTTCCCAAATCGGTCCAGGCGTCTTTGAGTAATCGGTTAACATACATAATATATATATATTAGAGATCGCGTGGTGGTCGAATTTCGACCATGGTTTATTTCATTGGCCAATATTACTTGACCTGTCATTGTATAGACTTTTGTACCATGACAGGTCAAAATATATACTGGACACTCATAGCTGTATGTGCCCGTTTTTGCATTTTTTTAAACTTTGTAGCAAATATTGTTCAAAAATTTTAGCATTCGTCACTTCTTCTCTGTATAAACTATAAGTGTGCGAAATTTTATACTCCTCCGTCAGCCCAATTTTCGTAAAAAGGGATCCAAAGTTTTCGCTTCACGTATTAATATATAGATATACAGTGAAACATAAAACCTCCTACTTTTTTGAAGTCGATTAATAAAAAAAGTGTAATGGCGAACCGAAGTAAAAAAGAGTTCCAACATCCACCTCCTGGCTTCATCATCATACAACCGTTACAAGCCCAATCTGTTGGACTTGTCAAAACCAATCATATGAGCCCAAACTCGAGCAGTTTACTAGTAGCCAGTGGCGGATTTACCAGCAGGCTGAGTAGGCTGAAGCCTAGGGCGGCAGATTTTAGGGGCAGCAAATTTGGGGCCTACATTATTTTTTATGTCTTGTCCTGGGGTATCGAATTAGATAGACCGACCGGTAGGGGCGGCAAAATTTTAATAGCCTACTGGCGGCAAATGTATAAATTCGAAGTAGATTAAAATTCAATTAGATCCAAGATTTGTTAACATAGTTACAAAAGTTAATAAAAACGTGATTATGCGACATACGAGATGGTAAAGCAAAATAAACATTGACAGTCAGCCTGTTCCCAAAAAGTTTTACATTTCTGCCACGGCGGCGCGCGCTGCAATCATTTACTCTATCCCATCATGGGGCTTGCACATAACAGCCAAGGGCTAATACAACTATGCAGAAATAATTTACATACTACCTTGAACTTTACTCGTAAACACAAGAAAGAAAGAAAAACATTGTTTTTAATACTTTTTTTAATTTGTTAAGGAAATAAAAGAACATTTTTTAAATATACTAATTACTAAGGACCGGATTATATGCAACATAAAAAGATTGAAATATGCATGCAAATAAGCATGAAAAGTATGCATGAAAATTTGTAAAATATGCTACATTGAAGTTTTAGAAAATTAAAAATCTGGTAGGTTTTCATTTTTTTATTTCTAAATCAGCATACAATTACTAGGTACTCAATCATAAATTATCAATACCAAAATGTAACAACTTTGTAGACGATAATAATGCACTAAAACAGAAAATTATTTAAAAATTGAAAATTGTTTTGTAAACGTAAACAATCAGGTAGATAATAGGTGTTCTAAATGAATAGTTTTAAATCAATCAAAATTTTTTTTTTAAGTGAACTTTGTGTGGTGTGTATTTGGCGAAATTTTATAATAAGTACAGTGAAAATATAACTAATAATAACTTCCGCTGAGAATGGGGTAAATATGTAATTTCATTATGCAAATATGCAAAATGCATACACTACATAGTACCTTTAATAAACCTGCATGAACACCGCGTAAAAAAATCTTCCAAATTTATTGACATCTGGCTATCTCCATTACACTTTTGATGTTGGAGTATACTTTCACCTTTAACGACATCCGATAATACTTATCTTGTGGTCCTTTCTACATCCCTTTTTCATTTTGTGATAAGACAAATAAATCATTTAAACAAATTGTCTAGATACTGTTATAGACTAAAATGGTTTAGTTTGTAATAAAAGTGCAATATGTCTTGAAATACATTTGTATTATGTGTGCGTCTTATTTTCTCTTCTCAAAGCCGCAGGCAGCTAGTGGCAGGAACATTACGCATTATCCCACTAATATTATAAATATGAAAGTTTAGATGGATAGATGGATGGATGGATGTTTGTTAATCTTTCACGCAAAAACCACTGAACCAATTGCGATGAAACTTGGTATATAGATAGTTGGAGACCTGCATTAACGCATAGGCTACATATTTTTATCCCGATATTCCCACGGGGTCGGGACTTAGGTACGCAGGTGAAACCGCGGGCGATGCTAGTTAACAATATTTTAGGAAAGGAAGTAAAACAAATAATTTAATAGTAGAAAAAGGATCATGATTTGCTTAGTCACTGCGGTAACAGTGTCGGAAACTCGCGAGTCCGACCGAGTCATCGCCGTGCGTAAATACCTAATTTTGTAAAATGCAATTATGTGATATAGCTCTTAATGTGTCTGACTATGTCATGTCGCGCAGCGGTGGTATGTTTGACTGTAATGTCTAAGGTCGCAGTTTCAATTGTCTCTCAATGTAAATATGTGTGCATGAATATGTTTATTTGGTCTGGGGGCATAAAAACTTTGTGTATATATGTGTGTGTGTGTGTATTTACAAAAAAAGTATCTGAGTATGTTTATCGCTTTTCTAGAGCCCGTAGTATAAGCTATTCTGAATTCGGGTTTTGATAGCACTGGGTATTATGTCAAAGCTGGATTTGGGTATTTTTCGTCCTTTTGCCTCCCGATTAGCCGCACAGGGAATTGGATTGATAATATTTTAGTTAGATCTAATTCTTTAGATTAGTTCTACCCCTCTGGTTAATGTGTTGATTAATTTAGTTTGACAGTTAGTAATATTTCCGAGTTTTCATAGGACATTAGCACAGTAATATTATCTATCGAGTATTCTATCTTCATAGAAACGGTCGGAAAGCGAGTCATACCTACGCGTCTCAAGTTCAGTATACACTCGGTACACAACCCTGTCGCGATTGTGCCGCAGTGACGAACGAATGGTGTGATGCTTTTGTAAGCAGTAAGCTTGCGATTTGTGTATTTGATTGAAATAACTACAAGTACTTACTTAATATATCGATGGATTTTTATACTATTAAATTTAACAATAAAGGTTTTTCGTTCGTCCCAGTTGAGGCGCAAATATTTTTCAGTCTTATTATAATATGCTTAATATGCTTAATAATCTGTTCTGTTGTAAGTCTTAGTTCGCACTAATATGACTTTTTCCTGATCTCATTAATCGTAGTTGACAGTGAATTAGTACTACCTGTATGTAAATTATTCCTATTTCATTCACAACAAATTATATTTTTTTTAAATTAAAAATATATTATAATATTTACAATCACAAAACTAGAAAGAAACTCAAATACGTAGATGAAATTAACACGCCGACGACACACACGACAGCGCCGAGTCACAATACTGCATAGATAATATTATTACCGTGATATTAGTTAGTAACTCATTAATTTTATAGCAGAATTCTGCTTAATTGGTATAGAAGTTAGTTGAGAGAAGACGTTATAATTTAAGTTCATTTCTGGACAACTTCCACCGCTGTTCTAAGTTTTAACCTATTTATGTCATACCTACTTGTATATTTGTTAGTCAAGCTGTATTTGAATCGCATAAAAAGCAAAAAGGACTCCTGATCTTTCACAAAAAAATTCACCAGAACCCTGTGCAAAAACAAAATTCAAATATTGAAGCAAATAAGCATAGCATCAAGTGAGTGGGAATGCTTGGAGTCGGTAGTCTGTAGGTAATCAATGAGGAGACGAGAAACCGCAGGTGGCGCGGTCCCATCGATCTCGCTAAAAATACGATAATACTGTATATTGCGCTGACTACACGCTCATGCACGCCTTGTGCACAGTCAGAGGCGCAAGCGGCTTTGTTATGTCTTGAAATTATACTCCATGTATGTATAACGAGCGAAATAGTTGTTTATTCTTAAGTGAGGTTTTCAAAATGATATTGAAACACGTTATGATCATCTTCACCATCATTATAGCCTCATTCATAGAAACTAAACGATGAGCAGTCTTCTTCAATACCTATGTACTCAAGTAGTCAGTCCATCTCATGGAGAGACGACACATCAAAAAAATTGTCCTGGTTTTCCTAACTGGTGCTGTTAACGCCCATAGGGAACGTGACCATTCTTCATTTGACAGGTCGATTTGTTGGCTACCTTAGTGCGACTTCCGAAAAAATTCAAAAACTCAGTAACATGCTATTAAAAATCCATTCATCCATTATGCATTTAAACCAATGATCCTGTCGGTCTTGCGCGAAGCTAACGCCACTCCTGTAGTGATCAAAACACATCAAATTCCAACAAAATTTTACGCGAGGACCTCGTAAAGACAACGTCTGATATTTTCACAGACGATTAACTTATCTCTAAACCGCACAGCTCATGTCGCTAACAGGTTCTCGGCATCCTGTACAATATGTCGGTCGGGGAGTAGGGACCTGTGCGACAGCAAAAATACACGCGATTCGTCTCGCTGGTGAACACCGATAACGGCCCTTCAAACCGCCTACACGATACATACATATAAAATACATACATTTATGTATACAGAACATACAGATCGTTTCATTAGACCACTCCACTCATAAGCCTTTGAACTGCCACCCACTGCAGCTGTAACCAAGTCAGCTGAAAAATATTGTGCAAAACTCGGATCAGTAAGAGTATTTAGTAAAAGCGCAATGCGCTGCACGCAAACTTTCGTCTCAACTGAAAGCGTTGGTAAATAAGTATAAAAGTTTATATACGTCGCCTCAATATCAGATAGCGGGCTAAATTTATCCCGAGTAGTGACTGCAAAAGGCGAACTCATAAAAAGCGCGGCACGGTTGATTACAAAGCCGCGTCGGGTTTATGGGCGCGCATCTCGCGTGCCTGACTGCCGCCACCTCGCCGCGCGCCGCTCCGACGACGCGAGGGTAGTTTTTCAGTCGCCGAGCGAGCCCCCGCCACATAAATAAGTGATCACGGCGCGCCCCCTCCCCGCCCCGCGACACCCGAAGCCCGCGCCTCATGACGCCACCCCCCCTCGCTCGTAAACTAAGCGCAGATAGCGAGAGGACTTAATGGCTGATCGGATTTTGATTAGCGTGGGCCGGCGACGCAACCCCGCACCCGAAGCCGAATTTGAATAGATAAGTGGGCACCCGAGGACCGGCGCTCGCGACCGTAATTTACATACTTACTGGCTTTCGGCGAGCATAGAGGGTGCCAAGTTATGGACGACGCAAAAACGATAAAGTTGAAATAAAGCTTTGGTCATCGATTCGGTCGCATCGAGTGCTTTTTTACAGAATTCTGTTTGTTATCGGCGAGTTGGCCTCGCACTCTCTCCTTTTTTATTAGATTTAATCATTCCGCAGCGGCCTGCGCTCACAAACAACACGTGTCTGCCTTATCTACCGCGAGGTGCGCCGACACCGAGAGGAAATTACACATCGCAGCGGAACGGCGAGTCGTTAGCTGTCGACTCGCTGCGTGCTATAACTTCGACCGCGAATCCAGCGTCAGATCTGTAACTTGTCGCTATTGATGGAGGTCGGAAACTTAGGAATGTTCCGTAAAGTGGATAGAACCGTGGCAGGTAGATATACTCGTCACCAGGGCCGGTTGCGGTTGCCGCGGGTCGTGGTTCGATAACGTGTGCGGTTAGCGTTGGGAGGTCGCGAGAGGCGGCCCCCCTGTTCCCCCTACATCTTGTTTCACCCAGGGCTGGTCGCGTTTGTTTAGTTTGGCAGGTAAAGCACAACAGCGGGGGGGCCGGAACGTGTCACGTGGGAGTGATCGGCGCCTGACGTATCGGTTGCCGCCACGAATAATTGAAGTTCGAAGAAAGAAAACACGCGAGTTTACCTACTTTTAGCTATAGTTCCTATGTCGACCACAAAGAGGAAAAATATAATAAGGCATTGAGACTCACCGTTCTGGATATAATTTTATTTATATTGACGTCATTGCAAGAGGAAAATCCGTTAAAGCAACGAATGTATAGGTAATAAGATATGCATGAATAGGAGAGAAATTTTTTGAAGTGTACTTGAAACTGAATTAATTGTCTTAGAATATTTTAAGAAATGTGTCATGTTTATATAAAAAAACTATTATGATGTTTAAAATTGAAAAGAACACAATATTGTAGTAATATACTAATAATATAATATGCGCACATATTATGTACGTGCAAGGCGATTGACAAGATTAAAAACTGGTTTATACTAGCTTCCTTTAATCTTTGTGGTACCTACGCTGAGGTGAAATGTGTCCTTAGTTTCCTAGTAGAATGAATGTTGTAGAATTTTCCATACATTTGTTAAGATATCGTCGAGCAAAAGCTTAACAGTGAGGGATTACTGCTGCCTAATAAAAACTCGTAACATTATTCCACCAGTATTGACACTTGACACCCTATTCCCAAGTCTCCGCCACTCCAGATGTCAGTTATCACTACAAAAATGTCTATACCCAGGGTTTAAGCCAGTAGTATAACTGTTATATACTAACAATGACACCATTCTGTAGAAATACGGCTGCTTTATTATCTACTGTTAGTGCCCATCACCACTTGCACTAAATATTTTGTATTCGAAAGAAAACTCTCCCCTTCAGTTAAAAGTAACAAGGCAACGTACTGATATACGGACAACAATTACTTTGCTGAATTACGCATCTTTTTAAATGTTAATTATTCACAGAGTAGGCATGCATTTATAAATCAAACGTTTAGCCAAAAGCACAAATGTTGAGATAGATAACTACACTACCGCATTTACTAGTCCTGCTGTGGATGAACATCTATAAAAACATTTATTATGCATGTATAAAGCAACTTGTATAATTAAGAAAGGACGTTCAACGCTAAAACAAGATACCAGCGTTGGAGTCGTAAAACCGCACGATACAGCGATGCAACGACACATGAGCGCTATACATATACATACAAACCTACCTATACAACATACGAACTATGTATATGTTTATTCTTATATACACATGTATGTGCATCTGTACGGTAGAATAAAATACACATTTTGAATTTTGAAAGAGGCCTACACCAAGATGGTCGAAAAAGGTTTAAAAAGAATCAAAAGAAAAAGGTTGATATTTTACTCTTAAAACTTCAAGGAGTAGATAAATCAGAACAAATTTAGGTTAATAAAAACGGGACAAATGCCGAGGGTTCCGGATAAAGGTGTAAATAAATAATCCTGCTCATTCCCGGCAATTATCAAACTCCAAAATGTAAGTGCGTAAGCGAAAAAAAACTATAAATTGAAGGATTTAATTTTACTTATGCTGGGTATCATTGCTTCTTACTGAATCTCTTTGACGGAAAGTACCGACTCACGTAGCTGGTTTCATTTACTTGCTAGTCTTATAATTTAGACATGACATTTTTTATTCCATTAACTTTGAAGGATGATGTTATCTTTTAACAAACAAACAGACAAAGAAATTATCCTTTGAAATACGAAACCGTTTTTATCGTTTAGACACGGAACCCTAAAAATTAATAATATACGAGTGTTGAATGTGTGAATTTTTATATTTGATAGCACCCGTATGAAAGACACAGGACAAGTAGGCGTGGTTTATTTCACTTGTACGATATTTTCATCTAGTCTTATAAGATACTAGCTGTGCCCGCGACTTCTTTCTTCTTCTTCTTTTAAGCTTCTAGCTCTAAATATGACGATACTTCCATACAACTTTTCATCCCCACCTTTCAACCCCTTAAACCCCTTTTTTCGCATTAAAAAGTAGCCTTGTCTTGTTGATGTCCTTTCTCAGGCTCTAGACTCTATCTGTGTACACAACTTCATTTAAATCGCTTCAGTAGTTTTGGCGTGAAAGGGCGACAGACAGACAGACAGACAGAGTTACTTTCGCATTTATAATATTATAAAATATATAGTAAGGATTAAAAAAAACGATTGTCGTTTCTTTTCATATGATTGGAGAAAATTCAGACATTGCTTAGATGGCATGGTACCTAGCTCCACAGTTCGAGATTTATGCAAAAAATATTTACACTAGAGGGTCAGATTTATCAGTGGCAAATACCTACATATCTTAAAAGTACTAGGTGTATAAACAGAAACAATTAAAAATTCATAAATAGGCCAAAGTTTTAAGATTCTGTAAGAAACTGTATTTTGTCAAGAATGTAAACCCTTTCTCCAAAATGTCGAGCCCAGAAGAGTCCAAATTCCAATAACCAATACCTAAAATCTCACTGTATATTAAAATACTACAAATAGTTGTGCTGTGTACTTTAGAATAAGGCTATGTACAGACTCACCAACTGCGCTGTTTAAAAGGCCATCAAAGAGCCGTCGCGTAAAACGAGTCCCATTTTACATTCGGCTAGGAGGCGGCTTTATGGCGGGCCGGCCAGGAATTCTGCGCGTAATGAGGAAACCCGGCACCTACTATCGTCGCGATTGTACCGGGATAAAACATGACAATCGTTATTTACTTCAAACGGTATCTGGCTGGTAACGGTTATGACAAAACGTGGAAGTGTTCTTAATTTGACACGAGATTTGATTTTAATACATTCTAAATGAAAATTTTCAAACTTAGAATATGAATTCAGTACATAAGTATTTTTTGAAAGGATTTGACATGAGTTTTGGTTTTAATACATTCTAAATGAAAATTTTCAAACTTAGAATATGAATTCAGTATATAAGTATTTTTGAATGGATTTGATATGAGTTTTGGTTTTAATACATTCTAAATGAAAATTTTCAAACTTAGAATATGAATTCAGTTCATAAGTATTTTTGAATAGATTTGACACGAGTTTTAATTTTAATGCATTTTAAATTAAAAAATTCAAACTTGTAATATGAATTAAGTACATATACATGATTATTTACAAAGAGCAGAACAAATGTCATCTCAGTCTGATACTAAAGAGATAGATACATTTCTGAAATACCTACCCGATATTATTATTATCACTTCTTTTTCTTAATAATTCCTTTAGCAATATATAACATAATAAAAAGAGAAAAGCACAAATTCATGACCTTAATCATTGTCGTTCCACCAAAATTAAATATCACCGGCAATTTTAAAACATTCCAATTTTTACTTTGGAATTTTGACAGTTGACAGTTACAGATTTCTTTTTAAATAAGTGTACTACTAGTATGCAATATGAAGAACAAAAAGTTGATAGTTTCATTTGCAAATATGTAAATTATATTTAGTCTCTTATTCTGTGTGCGCTATTGGGTTAGTCTTCAGTAAATTTTTCGTTATTGTTTCCTCGCTTATTATTATTTTTGAGGTAAACCCAAACATTAAAAGAAAATGATTTGAAGATAGTTATGTATGACGTCAAAATTATTATTTTGATTTGAACTTACGTTTTTGACTTTTAATAAAGATTACCTAGCTAATTTGACTTGTATTGAACGCGGGACAGATTAAAAGATCAACTTGGTTTAAATCGGACACTATCGTAGAGGATAAGGACCTTCAAGCCCTGATAACTAGGTGCCCAGACTCCGACGGTAATCCTGAAACAATATTATCAATTCTCATCAATAACCCGATTATCAGGTTTGTGGAAAACCTCAAACAAACGGTAAAGCCCCCTACATAACCACATCTTTATACGACACGTCATAAACCTGCAGTTTCTCACGGAATAACATCAGGAATAATACCCGCGTGATATAGAGTTTACAACTGTCACTGTAAATGTCATTAGGCAAAAACCAGTGAGTTTTATTTGAGTTTTATCTCTATTTAGTTTTGACTGGCCTGTTGGTTTGGTGGTTAGTCATCCGGACTGCTGATCCAGAGGTCATGGGTTCGACTCCCACCCGGGACAATTAATTGTGTGATGGGCACGATCATTTGTTCTGTGTCTGGGTGTAATTTATCTATGATATGTGTGTATTTTGTAATTTATAAGTATGTTTTTCAGCAGTCTGATTACCATAGTACAGGCTCTGCCTAGTTTGAGATCAAAAGGCAGTGCGAGGTCTCTAAAAAAAGTACTTAAGTGGAATACAAACATACGATACGACCTGCATACATACATTTGCACCACCAGTGATCTTACTCTAATAATAATCAACACGTCACAAAGGAGTTTCTATAGTGACTGAAAAATCCAGAAAATAAGAAATATCTTTCAGACTTGATAATTAAAAAGCAGCGAATTTGTGTGGGTTTACTAGCGTTACTTCAATTAATAAAAATGTCCCGTGTAAATCGGGATCCGATCCCACCACGCTACAGGATCCCACACTTAAACAGAACGTCGGGAAACCAAAAGGAATCGTACTTTATAAATATTACTGCGATGAAGTCCGGAATGACAAATCTAAATGTCCTGTGCTGCATGGGATGCAGTTCATCCATTGTTCGTATAATATAGTCGATCCATCGAAGAGTTCTCTGTTTTAGCTGGCTTTAGGCTTTTAATTTTATCTCTGATTATAATTTTCATATTTGTTCTCTTGAACTTTACCCTCAATTTTAAAGTACAACGATATTTTCGATAACCCGGACTTTCGGCAAGCGTCACTAGAGATATAATAGCAGAAATACGTGACTTCATCAAAATCGAATATCTCATCCTGCTCTCGTAGCCACTTTTTACGTTACGTTTTTGTTCGATAATCCTTAGTAGTCATGAATCGAGTTCGCGGTTATTTTCGCTCTTGGCACCTTGTCTCCAAAGAAGTTCCTGAAGTTCCCGATAACGAGTTCGTATTTGCACGAGATCATCATTGGAACAGCTAATTAGAAAATCTGGTTATTCTCTTATTTCGTATTGCTAAATTTAAATCGATCTCCGTTAAAATATGAAAGAAATTCGCAGCTAATTAGAAAATCTGGTTTTCGGAACATTCGATGCACTGAACTTGGGAAAATATTTTTTTAGTTTTATTACTAATGTTCTTGTTTAGTATTGCTAAATTTAATTCCATCTCCGTTAAAATATGAAATATATTCGTACTCTATATTAAACAAAGAAGTCTGTTCTAGTTTTATTATTGACGTTACACTTTGGTTGAAATATTTTTTGATTTAATACATTAATCTAAAGGTCGTAAACGACATTTTTGCAAACGGCGTACTTTAAAACCACAGATTGTAAGTTCACAACATAAATGAATCAATGTACATAAATCTAAATGGTAATGAAGATGTATCATACATAACACCTACAGATTTAAACAAGTCGGTTAAAAAGACTATTGTTAATTTAAGCGACGGGAATGGAAATAACACCGCACAGATCTTAACTCTAGGATTATATTTTCAGGAATTTCAATGTTACAACGCAATATGTTAACTTTTTTCTCAATTCAGTCAAATTTGAAAAAAAATTTTGTAACCGTCACAAGATATCAGAAAAATCAATAAGTAATTCAAAAAAATTAGACAAAGTAGCAGGCCAAAGACATTGTGTCACAAATATCAAAATGTTAAGTATTAATTGTATCGTTTATGGTCACTTTTACAATAATCAAATAATGTAGTTAAATTGAATCTAATGTAATTCAATATTTAAGTTATGAGGTGATTAGTGTTTGTTCTAGGTGATTTATGCCGTATGCGTATGTAACTGGCCGGTATGTAACACTATTCTTGCCCAAATTTCTTATCTCAAAATTCTTAGGCCCAAAATTCTTAAAGTATCGGGCATCTCTACTCAACATCTTGCGAACAATGAGCCATTCCCAGAAGGGAAAAAAAACTTTAATAATAAAAAAATAAACGGACGATAAAAGAAAGTAACTGAAAAGCAAAAAATAATATCAAAAAATAAATAATTTTGAGTCGGCGCCAAACATAACAAAGAGTTATCGAAATCGAACTTCCCTGTAAAAAGTTATGCGTAAAAACCAATATACGGGTTGACTTGAGAACTTCCCTTTTTTTGTCAGTTAAAGAAGAAAGAAGAAAGAAAGAAGAAAGAAGAAAGAAGAAAGAAAATCCATTTCTAAAAAAGCGCATACTCGTAAATACGAGTATATGTATACATATACAATAGGATGCCTGATGCATCAAATGCGGAACTAAGAATTACTCTATGAAATCTCCCTCGAAATTGTACAAAATCGTTAATAGCTTCAGTTATATACTTACCTCGTACACGATACTGTGTGAGTTTTAGCTAATGAGTCACGTGCGATTAATTGCAGCCACGACCTGCCTATATATTAGCTATACAATACCATATTATTATTCAGCCAGGTACTGCACAGTGAAATTCTACGGAAATCTCACCACTTTGAGACATTCACGCTTTACCAAATCGCAGTTATCATAATTAGTGACAGATGACATGTATGTGTTCATATTTATCAAATTACAAAGACAAAGATAGTTTGTTCCATATTCATCTAATCATGACTTATCTTAGTGGTTAACGATAAGGATAATCCCCAATAAGATCATCATCAATATCAGAGGATGAAATTGGGTGAGAAAAGTCGAAGGCGAGAAAATCCTTCTAACACACTTACGCGCCTTGTTTTACGCGCCATGGAGGAAGTAAGTATATAAACACTACATATTATAAAACAAAGTCCCCCGCCGCGTCTGTCTGTCTGTATGTTCGCGATGAACTGAAAAACTACTGAACGCATTTTCATGCGGTTTTCACCAATAGACAAAGTGATTCATGAGGAAAGTTTACGTGTATAATTTGTTAAGATTTTGTGTAAATTGATTGAAATATGTTGATGATTATTGAAGATGTCTCTGCTACCCGTGCGAAGCCGGGGCCGGTTGCTAGTATATATTTAGAATATTGTGGAGACGTGCAACGTGAATTTGGTGTTGTCCATATAACCAATTGTTAAGACTCGTAATCTAATTGGCTATCGACCGACACGATATCGTTCAACATCGTGTCGGTCGATCGATATATTTTATTTAATATGATTTTATTATATTATATTTAATAGATTATTTTTTTGCAGCGAATCTTAACACCGCAGTTCACATACACAACACTTAGTAGGTTATGTGCACTTTTAGAATGTTTTAAATTTAGTAGGTACTTTTTTAAATACTTTTAGTGTACCTAAAGAAACGCAATCTCTACAGATTGATTAATTATTATTATATATAACTAGCTGCGCCCCGCGGTTTCACCCGCGTAAGTCCCTCGTTAAGTTTTCTTTTTTGTGCAAACTTCACATAAACCATCTACTAAATAGTCCGAACAAAGCCCAAACATTTGGTTTGGATAGGTGAGCCCGTTCTTGAGTTATAAAATTACAACGAAAAGTGGCATTGATTTTTATATATATGGATTATGCATATGTAGATTGTTTTGGTTTCTATTAAATTATAATAGATATTGCACTACAAATATTTACTTAAATAAAAGGTATAATGTATGTGATTATATTATGCACGGATGACACAGTGGTTTAAATGGTCGCCTCGCCACTTCCCCACGCCGAATGTTGTGAGCTCAAATCCCACACGGGAGAAAATTAAATCCACAAATAGTGGTCCTGAGTCTGGGTGTTCCTTGTGTTCGTTGTTTAAATGTTTGTGAAGAAAATGTGACACAGGAATATTCCTAAGGTGTGTATTCTACGCTAATAAAAAATATCAAAAAAAATAAATGACCATTTAACGTTAAAAGTGTTGTATAGTTAGTATTATTTCGGACCAACAGATGGCGTTGCGTGTTGTTTACATTTTTCTTGAAAACTTTGAATTCTTTTCTCTATGGATAGAGAGAACTGATTGTGATCAATCAAATACTAAATGTTACACCGAATTACACACAATATTTGTGCATAATACGTTTCCGCGATTATTTTGTACTTTTTACGCGAAATCACCAAACAGACAAACTCCACGTCGATAGATTTATTATACATATAGAAAGAAGATTACGTGACAAACTACAAAGTACGTCCTTTCCAACAAAAAAGAATGATTGCAATTGGACTACGCGTTAATGAATTACAACGAAGTACTTTTTTTTTACTTTCATCCCCCCCTCGCAAGGAATCCGTCCTGAATTTCGGGATAAAAAGTATCCTATTGAATCATCATTCAATATTTGAATTCGTTCAGTAGTTTCAACGTGATGCGCGGCCATGATGCAGACACAAAAATGAAAATAAAATATGTTTTGGCTTCAGTATCGATCACAGAGTACCGCCCAAAAAAAATTTCAAAATATCTTTAATGAACAGAATTGGACCTGTTGTAGTTTTATTATTATATATTAATACGTCAAGCGAAAACTTTGGATCCCTTTTTACGAAAATTGGGCGGACGGAGGAGTATGAAATTTCGCACACTTGTAGTTTATACAGAGAAGAAGTGGCGAATGCTAAAATTTTTGAACAATATTTGCTACAAAGTTAAAAAAAAATGCAAAAACGGGTACATGCAGCTATGAGTGTCCAGTATATATTTTGATCTGTCATGGTACAAAAGTCTATACAATGACAGGTCAAGTAATATTGGCCAATGAAATAAACCATGGTCGAAATTCGACCACCACGCGATCTCTAGTAAGTATAGATATGCAAAGACAAAACAGTTCAGTACCTTTTTCTTCTATATTTGTCAATCGACTCCACAAATAATCGATTAACGAACTTTAATGTTATCAATAAACAAATTGGGAACAGTTATTTTTCCCTGCTTTCGACGGTTAACACTTATAGTAATGGTCGACTAATGACAAGTGGGCGCACACAAGTATATACGTATATATTACAGTGCATTAATATACAAACGGCTCAAGGTCCGCTCTCTGAATAAATGTAAGTATAAGTTATGTATATGCTAAGGTTCAGACATTATTTTGGTCAGCGGCCGCGACCCTCTGCGATTTAATTAAGTCCTGCGGCACGCTCCTCCGCGTTTGTGACAAGGGACTGGTCGTTTTGCTCAAAAGTAATCGTGCGATTATTTAAATCGATACCAGCTAAAAATACTTTTTTATGGCGTGTTCAAGGTGAAAACTTAAATTACTTTTTAAAGTATATACTTCAATTCATCAATCAGCCTATTGCAGTCAACTGCTGGACCTTACGCCTCCCCCGATGTGTGCCACGATTTTAGTTAGTAGGTTGACATTGTTAATTACTTAGTCACAAGAAAAGCTGTAAGATCAAATATACCATAAATACACTATCTTCTACAAAAATCGCGTCAAATAATGGTACTCAAAAATGCATTTAATATGCCATCGTAATAATAAACCAGACCATACAATGAATGTTTTTGTAAATATATGTTGTAATAGTTTGATATACGAACTGCAATGTAATGTGTCTGTGGTTTCTTATTTACCACAACTGAGCGAATTAGACGTGGTAATTAAAGCTATTGTTCTTATCGAAAGTACGACATTTCATGAATTCTTTGCATTTCTAAAGCGTAGTTTTAGCATTTTTTAGCTACACTTGAAACGCCACAAAGCAAGCGGGCGAGCGAGCGTCTTATTATAGCTCAACTGTGCTTAGAACTACATTTAAGCATATTTTAGTTATCATGCCATTTTTTAAACCACCATAAACCAAACATCTATGGTACATTTAATCGTAGGTAAATCTTATAACAGAGTGTTAAAATCGTTTGATCTAGCTTTCTAGCTGCTGCTTGAGGCAACTAAGACGTAAACGTGGTAGCTAAATACCCGCACCCTGTAGGTAAGTGGGGCATGACTGAGCATGATAGAACATTCTATATTTAATGAGAGGTACAGGTACAGCTCGCTCACACTAACCTCGCACTGGCTAGATATTTCACTTCCTTCATAACGTAGCAATGAGGGTATTTTAAAGATACTAAGAGGAAGCAACGCGGTATCTTTTATTGTCCGTTGTAACTTATTTAACACATTTAATGTAATCCTAATGAACTCACGATCTGTATAATGTCAATTCGTTTATACGTTAGATTTGCAAACGGTAAATATTCATCACATCTGTCAAAAGGACGGAACACCGGTATAACAAAAGACGTAGACGTCGTTCATGCTAAATTACTGTAAAGATAGCACAAACCACGTCATTTGTTTTGTCGTTAGATGACAGGTATACATATAATACAATAAAAAAATTAAAAAAAATACCCTCCGGGCCATCTGACCACCATGAACTTGCCACTGGTGTTGACTTAGGATTTCTATATCCTAACTGACTACCAGTGACCAAATAACACAGTACTACTCATATAATATATTTAAATTAAATGTGAATAAAATAAATTGTACATTTTAAATTTTATAATTGGTAAAATGTGGCTGTTTAAAGCGCTTCAGTCTGCATTCCTCTTCGGGGATACAGGCGTATATATGTATGTAAGTTTTAAATGCATTGATTTTCGTATTTGTAAAATGTATTTATGGTGTTAGGGATACAAATCAATAATAGCATATAATACATAACACCAGTGGCGGATTCACAAACTTGCCGCCTGCAGGCTATTTAAATTTTGCCGCCCCTGCCGACCTCAAGTATGATTCGATACCCCAGTTTACGATCATATTAATAAAAAATTTTTGGCAACGCAATTGGAAGTTTATGATTTGTGTACTCAGCAGCCTATTTAAATTTTGCCGCCCCTACCGACCTCAAGTATGATTCGATACCACCAGTTTACGATCATATTAATAAAAAAAATTTGGCAACGCAATTGTAAGTTTGTGATTTGTGTACTAAGCAGGCTATTTAAATTTTGCCGCCCCTACCGACCTCAAGTATGATTCGATACCCCAGTTTACGATCATATTAATAAAAAAAAATTGGCAACGCAATTGTAAGTTTATGATTTGTGTACTATCATCCTAATTACATCACATTTTACCTGATAAATGAATGTTTTTAATTTCTGTAAGACATGAAATAAATCCCTCAAATTTACCGCCCCTACAGTCTACCGCCCTAGGCTTCAGCCTACTCAGCCTGCTCGTAAATCCGCCACTGCATAACACAATGATTTCATTAATGTAACGGTTGTGGATATAATAACTTTTTAAGGTTTCTCCCGCATTAGGAATATTCCTGTGTCGCGGGGGGCTTCACAAACCTAATATAAAAAACGGACACAAAGAACACCCAGACTCGGGTATTTATGGATTGTGACTCGAACCAGCTTTAAAGCTCCTGTCCATACAGAAAGAACGTCTCGACAAAAAGTACATACATATTTCGGTTTTCCCGAATGGACTAGCAAAAACGTAGCAATTAGGGCAATTGTTTGATACTACACTTCAGCTGACAATGCCAAAGCTGCCTTGGACACTGTGTGACGATTTTTTCTAATTGACAAGCTAGATGCACCCCTAAAGGTAACACGCATCTAACACCTGACTGTTTCTGTAGTAGTTCAGTCGGACTGGACGACCAATTACTAGACGACATATTGTCCAACTTCAAGTTCCGTTCAAAAACAGATAATTGTAAGCAGTTTTACTGTTGACATTGTTTCTTTGTTTTCTGCTGAGCTGGTGTTTTCTGATCAGCCTTGAGGAATAGACTTACGTTTGTACGCCTAACGAAACGTTGTTTTTTATTTTATTTACTCAGGGGATAAAAAAACGCGTGAGGTGTCTTTGGGACACTGGGGATAAATACTAACTGACCCGCGCAACTTCGTCTGCGTTTGTAAATTTTTCCCATTTTTGCAACATTTTTCATTGATGCTCAGCTCCTATTGGTCGTAGCGTGATGTTACATAGCTTATAGCCTTCCTCGATAAATGGGCTATCCAACACTAGAGAATTTTCAAAATCAGGTCAGTAGTACCGGAGATTACCCCGAACATCCAAACTCACAAACTTTATCTGTTTATAATATTAATATAGATGTCACTGCCCCGTTTCTAAGGTCCATAACAAGATGTAAAGTAGCATTTATAAAAACTACTAAATTCAGAAAGATTTTTTCAAATTAGATTGACAGTTATTTTCTGGGATATAAGCCGTTAATTAATTGCCATTACATAACTAACACATGATTTTACGTAAAGGTACACACACACATCTCTTCATCCACACATACACACTCATGAAAGGAGTGGAAATCAGTGTAATGAATGCTTCTGTGTGATTTTTGAGTAGGTATTTTTATTTTATACTTTTATTATTTTGTCTTTTTTTTGTTGTATATAAATTTAAGTAACTAGAATACCATTCTTGTGTAAAAAAAGAGACTGATCCCTACAACACAGGGTATCCTAAGGTAGGGTTCAGTATTAAAATACTGAACCCTACATTAGGATACCCTGTGAAACAGTGATAGGTACAGTTGAAAAGTAAACTTTTCAACTGTACCTATCACTGTTTTTTTTCATCAATAAAGCTATCATTATAATGTTCGCGACGAAAGCGTGTTTTTTAGTTTTACTAAACCATAATTATTTGTAAATACATACATATTATAAATAGAAACACCCGGACCAATGCCAGTAGATATATTCATTCATACAAATATTTGCACTGAACGGGATTCGAATCCATAGTTATACAGATATCTCCAAATTAACGAGTTCAACCAAACAACCAAACTATTTACCATTATTACATTAGTGTAGATTAATAAAGATTGTAGTTTCTTAATGCCGTTCAACTTACTTTATGTGTGGGCGAAAGTTATGTTTGTTTTTTTATATCGACGCGCCTCTTACGTGCTCACCCCTGACACGACCCCAGTTCGCGTGGGAAAATCGTTTTGATATTTTAGTCGTCCCCAAATTATCATAACAAAGTTGAGCCTAGTATAGCTACGGAACCGATGGACGTTCTATCCGAACGTGGGCTCTTTGTTTGGGTGGCATAATTTATTTCGACAATAAAACAAATATGGACTCATTGACACCAAAATTAATAAAAAATTAATAAATAATATGATTGTGAATGAATCTAAACCATCAAGAAACCTTACACTACATAAACACACAAAAAAAAATCATAAAAAAAATAAAGGTATAAGAATCCTAGAACCTCATTGCTGCACTACCCACCGGGTCTAATTGTAAATCTAAACCATCCAGGGACCTAACAAAACACACACAATTTTGTAAAAATTGTAATGACAATTGAACCAGACGTTTAGGAGTTCGGTGACAAACACACGTACAGAATAATTATATAGGTATATAAAGATAGAGGTATACTAAGTATGGCAAAATGTACAATTCCCGTGTGATAGATTTCACCAACATTTCCACGCGAACGAACGGGCGACAGCTAGTATTATAAATGGGAAAATGAGTTTATTTGCTTTGATTGACCTTGGACATCCACATACAGCGGAAAACATACTTCAATGCCATCTAACGAAGACACGCCGAACTACTTGGTAGCTACTAATCCTGCATCGCGCAAAGAAAGTTCTCGCGCCTATTAGTATATATACAACTTCCCAACATCAGGCGTTAGACCGCGGTCCGCCAGGCATGATCACCTAGCTTGGTCGGAGGGTCTTCCCTTTGTGTTGGAGGGACATAACACCCGTTCCTCCACATGTAACCAAAAGTAAATAATTTAGCTAGAATTTTTTTTTGTATGAAGAATCACGCATTTTACCAATATTCTTAGTGCTTTGCGTTATTCACAAGGTTTACTAGATACTAAATGACCGTAAAATATAATAACACCTATTGTGAGATATAATTTACGGTAGTTTGTGGTAGCAATATACGGTAAGAGATAGATATTTCTTTTTATTTCTTAGTTAGTTAGTGGTAATATTTAATAGATTTATTTATAACGAATAAAATAAAAAATCTTCAATAACTTTTTTAATCATTTAATTATCTTGTAGAAGTTCAGTAGAAAAAAGTATATTTTTAGCCAAAACTCTTTATTACCTACTAGCAGTTCCCGCGCGGCTTCGCTCGCGTGTACACAGCCTAAGTTACTCCTTATAACACCAGCTATCTGCCAGTAAAAGTCCCGTGGAAATCGGGTAACCCGTTCCGAAGATTATCCGGTACAAACAGACAGAAAGACACAAAATTTTTAAAAACTAATTTTTAGGCATAGGTATCATGCTGTATGAACTTAAAAAAAAACTCTTATTTTGACATTACAAACCGACACTTACATTTTTTTGTATTGATTCTGTAGAACGTGAATTCCTTCAGCAAGACGCGAATCACTGATCTGATCCAGTATGACTGATCATTATCAGTCATACTGGATCAGGTATACCATTGTAAACATTCATTCAGCAAGGCGACAGAATTGTATCTTACGCTGACCACTTCAGTGATCCTCAATCTGTCTGTGTTCCTGTTAATTAACCACAGAGTTGTCAAATTATGGTCGAGTGTTGTCAATGACGTGTCCTCACCCCGCTTTCGCTCTGGTATTCAGGAGACCTCACTCATTATCAGGAATACGCCATTATAATAGTAATAATAATATTATAATAATAATAACTTGACACATCTCACACACGGCCGTCTGATCCCAAACTTGGCAGATCCTGTATTATGGTGACCAGACTGCTGATAAACATACTTATATATTTCTAAATACATATATATTATAGATAAATTACACTCAGACATAGCAAATGATCATGCTCATTACACAATAATTTGTCCTGGGTGGGAATCGAACCCACGACCTCTGGCTTAGCAGTCGGGGTCACTAACCACTAAACGAACAGACTAGTCATTAGGTACACTGGTAGGTAGTGTATTAGCGGTGTTATTTAACATCTCCCGTAGGTTAAAAGTGCTTCTCAGTTGGACGAAAATTTGCTGTGCCTACCTTCGACATTTATATTATTTACTAGCAGCACCCCGCGGTTTCACTAGCGTAAGTCCCAATCCCGTCGGAATATCGGGATAAAAGGTAGCCTATATGTTAATCCAGGTCTCCAGCTATATACATACCAAGTTTCATCGCAAACGGTTCAGTAGTTTTGGCATGAAAGAGTAACAAACATCCATACATCCAAACATACATTCATCCATACATACTCACAAACTTTTACGTTTATAATACTAGTAGGAAAAGTAGGAAATTAGGACACACATTTGTGACACAGACACGCCTTGGAAAATTGTTTTTTTTTTATATTTTATGAACAAAATGTGTCAAAGGTGGACTTATTGCCTTAGGAATTTTCTCCCATTCGACCATTGGGCGATCCAGAGACAAAACAAGGTGGATGCACAGATATTAAGAAGTATTTATTTTAAGTAAAATAAAATATTATAATAGTACCCACAGTACTTTATTATCTACATGCTAATTACGCATGTACATATATATAACGAGTAATAATGAGTATTATTACATATAATACATATATACATATATATACCGGGTGCCATATATCCATGCTAATATTATAAATGCGAAAGTAACTGCGCTTGTTTGTTTGTTACCTTTTCACGACTAAACCGCTGAATGGATCGTAATGAAATATGGCAAGGAGACAGATTATACCCTGGGGAAGAACATAGGCATAATGAGTCGCGGGTAACAGCTTCTTAATTATATGCACGTTTTAAAATCAATCAAAGCCGGACAGCCATCAAAGCACTCGAGAAGTAATTACCACAAGAAAAATGACCGCCTCATACTAATGAGCATGTACCTGAATAATATATTCTATTATCCCATTTCAGCAAACGGTTCTTTGAATATCTTTCCCCTCGACCCTATCTCGAAAACCAGACGTCTTTTCCGACTTACGCAACAGAATTTACGCTTAAGCGAACCGAGGTCCAAGCACTAACGTTACTCACTCACACCCATGCAATTTGTATGAGCCACTCGTCCAGCCATATTGGACCTCCCTCACCCCTAGAAATTGGACTCATTTAGGCGACGGAGGGGCACAGTGTGTTAGTGGTCAGAGCTCTTGATGTGACAAACTATGGTATAGTGCGGTATCGGTAGCTGAACATTGTAACTTGACCTTCTCTGCTCCCTTCAGTTAGTACAATTTTGTGCTTTGGGAAGTGTATGTTGGTATCGTGAGGGTTCTGTATTAGGTGGTCGGTTGGTAGTACATTATAGTAGGTATGTAGAGGCGAGTGGCGAGCGGGCGCGCGCGGCGTGTGGGTGAGACGTTTACGGTCGTATCGCTGGTCGACGACGTTACTGTGTCCATCGCTTACATA
Organism: Euplagia quadripunctaria; assembly: GCA_963859945.1. NCBI lineage: Eukaryota > Metazoa > Arthropoda > Insecta > Lepidoptera > Erebidae > Euplagia > Euplagia quadripunctaria. Next base: position 16,816,681 of record OY982577.1, on the reverse strand, counting down.
GCGATATATAGGACATCGTAAAGTATTATCGACATTCCCCTGGCGTTTATTCAAATTACGAGGAAATATTTAGGAGTTAATGATAGCACCTGCATTTTTAGTTTGGTTCTGTTTTCCCTTCATCTCTTTTTTTTAATTTGTGTGTAATTAATTAATACGCTTCTTTATTCGTTGAGTGAAACATGTTTTTATATTTTAACCAAAAAATACAAAATTACTTGTCTATGCTTTGTTACCCCTCCCAAAAGTTCCGGACACTCACAGTGTTGCCCTATAGCTTATTATAACACAACAATTTCGTCGCAGTCGTAGAAAAACGGCGGATTTGATTTTCTGTCGATTTTTGTTTTTGACATAAACCTGCTGAAAACATTATACTTTATCATAAAACAAATCATTTTTCAAAGCTATATACACAGTAACATTTTCAAATTTCATTGACAGAAACAGCCGTTTTCAAAATATTACGCAAAACATCATTTGAAAACTTTAAAGTGCTCTCCTATAAAATTACTAAAAATCAAATCCGACGTTTTTCTACGACCGTTACGATTTATTTGTTTAAAATCATATGTTGCGTTCTACTACGTAAAACTTGTTACTGCTGAGAGAGCTTTAACGGCTGAGTACGGTGAGGTCGACAAGTCTATGAAAGTAGAGCAGTATTATAATATCCTGGGACATATAACACGATCGTTGTCTAGACGCAAACTAAGCAGAACTTGTATTATGAGTTACGACAACACGGATAAATATACATAAATACATAGATACTTTTTTTTTTTGTAAATACTGTGTGTAAGTATTATATATAGAACCACCTACGCCAATGTAAATAGACGTATGTATTCATGCATACAAATATTTACACTAAACGAATATCGAACCCGTGACAGAGGTCGTCGTATAACTTCCGCAGTCGGACCTCCAACAACATTTTAACGAAAATCTTATTACTTAATAAACTTTGCTGCCAACAAATATAATTCCTTATAAAAACTAGGTACCTACGTGTATTGCTAAAAAGTCCTTCTCTACCAAAACGCATTGACACCGTAAACGCGGGCGCAATGCCGCGCTGCGAACGAGACGCGCCGCGGTCGGCCCCTCGCGTCGCGCCAATTAATTACGGTGGCCATCTTAGCCCCCGGGGCCGGCTTGCCACCCCCCTTACCCCCTCAAACCTCCCACACGCCGCCCGCTGACGGACAATAATTGCCGCCGAATCTACAAGCCTTGCCCGCACCTACTGCGAGTTCGTGAGCTCCGTGTGCCTTTGTCTGCTGTGTAAGTCCAAGACAGAGAAAGCTGTGAATGTGTTATCTGTAGCAAAAACTGCGTTAAGGGCGATTCGACTCATCGTTAGAGTAAGAACTATTCAATAATCTCAATCGTAAATTACCTAACATTCACATACGAGTATCTAAGCTATAAATGGTCTTCATAGAGTGGCCAACTTGCAGTAGTAGTGACATTCCAAGTAATACAAGTGTTCAGATAATGATCGCTTTCCTTGTCCATTCCATACACTTGTCTACCACTTTAATAGCAGGCCGAATGCAGTTCACAAACATATGATCTCTCTTACATAGATCGCAGAGCCTAGAAAACTTACGACAACAACTTTCATCCCCATCACTTAGATAATTGGCACTCCACCACTGTGCAGATCTCCAGAAACTTTGTGCCTCCACAACCAATCTTTAGAACAAATTGTCGCCTGCGATATTTTCCGACCGATACGACCTTAAAAAAAAGCGTACTCCCATCTCAAAGGCCGATAACGCACTTGTGACTCTTGAGTTACAGATGTCCATGGGCTACGGTAGACACTTACCATCAGGTGACCCGTCTGCTCGTTTGCCCCCATTTTAATAAGAAAAAGATACAAGCATCAAGCCCACAACCCTCAAGTACTTAGTCTGAAACAGAATATGAAACTTTTATTAACAAAGCAAGTAATTTATTTGGAGCATGAAAAGAAAAGCAGAACCCACATTCCAAACATAATTTGGTGTGCCCGACAGAATCCATATTGATCATAATTGCTTTTTTATATACCACCTTTGTAACATATGGAATGCAATAAAGAATACATGAGTACAAACTTAGACTTATAATAACAATACCATACAATTCAAGTTTAAAGTTCTCACTTCTAATAAAAGAAAATCCCACTAATATTATAATCCCACTAATATTATAAATGTGAAAGTTTGGATGGATAGATGGATAAATGGATGGATGGATGTTTGTTACTCTTTCACGCAAAAACCACTGAACCAATTGCGATGAAACTTGGTATGTAGATAGCTGGAGACCTGGATTAACGCATAGGCTACTTTTTATCCCGATATTCCCACGGGATCGGGACTTACGCGGGTGAATCCGCGGGGAGCTGCTAGTGTTAAATAAAGTACAAACTGTACCTATACTAAAATACGCATTTAACCTTGTTTTCTAAAGCGTTAAGGTTACGTTTATCGAATATTACGAGCTCGTATTAAATCACTTTGACCGTTTTACGTGAACGTTACGTGAAACCGCGGGGCGCTACTAGGGTGTTATAATTACCATTTATTTGTCGACTACCGAATCCATTTAACATTTTTCTTATTTACGTTGCGTTAAACTTTTCCAAACCCTTTAAGCTTATACAATTCGTACAAAATATGTTAAGATTAATAATAAAAAAGTGATCAAGTGAACTTCATCCTTTTCCTTCATCTTAGAGACATACGATTCACATTTACGACCTTTTCTAAGTGTAAAAAACCCTCGTGGACACGCACATGCAATTTTCTTTAAGTGGGGTATGACGGCTGATCCAAATATGTATTAAGAAGGAATAATCCTCAGACCAGTTTGTGCCTACTTTAAATTTTAATTATTCGGTACACAAAAATGATCTTTGCACGATAAAGTTTATTATATCGTACTTTATATGTCTAGCGTCAGCGTCTATGAGGTTTTACAGTTTACGGTAAAGACAATTGATTCAGCGCCAACAGAAAATAGTTTATTTAAGAAATTAAACTATTTCCTGTTATACGTTTATACAATAAAAATATTGTATGAAAAGATTCGACACCACTTATCTCAAAGGTAAACTATAAAAACTCAAAGGGATACTATTCTATATTTTGTCCCATCCATAGTTAAAAGGGCTCGCTTAACAGGAAAGTATATGTGCGCAGCTTTAGTGTAAAATGGCCGTTTATGGCGTGAAATAGGCTAGTGATCCCACCGGGCTCAATTGTTTATTGGAACATAAAAACTTTGAGACAAAAACGCTTTTCTATACATTAACGAATATAAAACTCGGCTCACATGGCGATAAGCTTTACAAAAACTTAACGTACAAACTGCTTCCACTGCTTTGAGTATTGGTGATTGTGTTGGGAGACCGTGTATGCTAAATAGATATCCCTTACGAACCGTGCCTATTTCGGGAAAAAAGTATACATAAGTTACTCTTTGGGCCATAAAATCCCGCTGATCTCTTTCTCTATTGCTGCGTAAAGGATATTTTTATATATAAATAAGGTTAAATAGGATAATTACTTAAATTCGAAACCAAAAAATATACATTTATAAATTACAAAACAACTTTATATGTGTAAAGATAAAGCAAATTGACTTACTTAACACATTTTGTTAAACAAGTATATGGTTTCGAGTGTTACGTCTTTTATCGTTGAAATTTATAACCCGTTTGTACTTTAATTGAATGATTAATACTTCTTTACTATCTTTGAAATAGTCCATATTGTGAATCAGTACTCCCTATCTATCTGTATATCTTCAAAACAAATTCAATCACAAAACACGTATCTATATTATTTCCGTAGAAATGGACCTCGTAAAAGGTAAAATGATTACGTGTAAAACCTACAATCTAATGATGAGTTTTAATAAAGTACCCAGATTGCACACAATAATAATATGTGTCAGCATGTAAACCCCACCGGGCGCTTTCACGCGGCGCGGCGTGGTACAGAGGCGCGCGCATACCACGCCAGATGCGGCACGCACGCTCTTCCGCAGTGCGCCTGTTGCGCCCGCGCCATGTGTGGTCATTGCTTTACGTGCTTGGTGACAGTTGACGCTTCCTATTTCAAATCGATTCATTATTTAAGAATGTATACTGTGGCATTGGTGGTGAGAACATCTGACATGTAAATGCTACACTAATGCACTAGTTTTTAAACTTTCGCGTTCCATGATAATATAATTATGTTGACGGGAATTGATGCGATCACGTATTTAATAGGCTGACTGCAGTCAGCCTGTGACCACGGCTAGCGCAACCTGATTGAAACGTCAGGCAAATCAAAGGTACGTAATGCCTATTAAATACGTGATCGCGTTCATTCCCGTCAATCAAACCAAGCCCTGACTCGAACAATATCTTCATAATATGTTATGTCTTGGTTGGTTGTTATAGAATGTATACTATCTAAATGCTTATAAATAAAGTACTGGACTTGGATGAAATCGAACGTTATTCGATATTCGATTGTCATTTTCATTGTCATTCATTAAAAATCGAATTTATAATAGTCTAAGTTGTAATTTGAACCATTCGGCTACATAGGCCTAGACGGAGGAGACAAACGCTAGAAAAGTGCAAAGAAAACGTTACATATTCGAACCGCAGTCAATAAATACAATCCCCCGTGAACAAGTGGGCGTTCAAACAGTTTCGCTATCTATAAATTCGCTCCAAGATTGCGAATTCAGTTCCTCATAAACCACCGTCCATGGCTGTGCAGACCGTCACCCAATTAACGAGTCACAGTTGGCGGCGCGTTCGTGTTAATCCAGTGGGAAGAGGGATTCGTTCTGCTTAAAATAGACAGGATCGGCAAAATTGGTGGCCAGGAACTTCGGAAGCCAGAGGTTTAATGTCGGTTTAATGTGTGGTATTACTCTTTAATCATACAATATAATTAAGTAATTACTATCACACTTTAAGAACACTTATGTGAAGATAAAGAACACCTACAAAAAGCAAATGACAAACAGACCAAAAAAAAAATTATCTACAATAGACTTAGTCTTAGATTTTGTCTTTTAAAAGACATCAACGGTACGTCGACAAAGGGTGGGCAAATAAAATGAAATAATTTTGACAGTTACGTATTATGTTTAATTATATTATTAGAAAGAGAACCACGAAAAAGTTTTGAAATTATATAAAAACAATATCTACAATTACAAGTCTAATACACTCGCAATTTTTTTTTTGTTTTTTTATATAGAATACTAGCAACGTGGGTCACACAATACTAGTATTCTTGTTAACCCCTCCAGCTAAGCTAAATGCTTGTGTTAGCAGTGGGTTCACGTCGGTAGTGCACTGAGTGGGGTTCGAACCCGCAACCAATTGATCGCAAGTCCGACGCCTTAGCCATTACCTACGCTACGGCTGTTTGTAAATCTGTAGTTGAAAACTTTTTTCGTTCATTGTGCTCAACCTCTAATACGGTATGATGTTACCTATGTGATAATGGTATAGTCATGTTGCGTGCGTTGAAAGACGCAGAAGGGCAAAATTTAATTAAATAAGAGCACTCTTGAGATCTATTTCTTAAAAGATAAACATAAGTAGGTAACATTTCCATGTAGATCCTATTATATCTACTATACTTGCGATCGTAGTATTCAATAAAATAATATCTAATCGTTCAAACATCGTGCATGAATTCTAAAGTTGGGGCAGACAGCGCGCAGGACAGCGACGCTTCAGATTTAATTGGATGTTTTATTGGATGGTGTGAGCAGGTTATAATGGACTAATTAATATAGAAGGTGCTACATTTTTAACCTCCACGTCCAGCCCCGCCTACTGTCTAGCCCAACTTTTAACATAGTTGACTACGCGAATGTATGGTTTAATTGAAATAAAATGCCCGGCTCAAAAAGTACTACGAATATATAATTTTGTTAAACAATTTGGAGACCCCAAAACGCTAATTGGATTATAAGGGTAAAGAAATTACTACCACGTTACTGCCTAGTCCAACTATAATGCCACAGTTTTTAAGGCTGATGAATAGGGTTTTACTACGAATGGAAATTAAGAAAGCTAAACCGCGAAGGCTACAGTGGAATCGGACTAAAAACTTGGATAGTGAAATTATAACGATGAAGTGTCAAATTGACGTCCGACAATATGGCAGCAGCAATCGCCATTTTAATCAACTGTCAAAATATGTTTCTCGTACTATACTTTGATATCCATCAACAAAATCCTGCAAAATATAACAGGGCAGTACATTTCACGAATTCCTTTTCACACAAAGATGGAAAAGTCGCAAGCCAGCCCATCCAATTATTCTAGTTATAATCTCGTCTGCGCACGGCAGCAGGCACCTACCCATAAACCTTTCAGTTTATAGCACGACGACGTCCTCCTTCCCTCAGTCCTCCGGCCCTCAGTGTGCCGCCATTAGTCCTCACGAAGGATCGCTAATTCCCTGAACGCCTCGGGTGTTGTGAATTGGATGCCAAGCAAGATGCTATCGGATACGTTTTATTGGTTAGTATAAAAGAAATGCTACGCATTTTTAGGCCTAGTTTTGTAGGTTCTTAGTATTTCTAGCCGTTTAACGGGGAGATTCAGAAAAAAGACTTTTAAAAAAAGTTTAATTCCTAATTCGGCTAACCTATAAACCTAATATTACTTGTTATTTGATTAAATTTAGATTTGATTCAATCGCTTGTTAGGTGGTACTTCACAATAATTTATAAAACCATACAATAACACAGTAATTCACAATTTTGTGTGAATTTAATACTTTTATGAACTAGTGACATAGCTACATATTATAAAACAAAGTCCCCCGCATCGTCTGTCTGTCTGTCTGTTCGCGATAAACTGAAAAACAACTGAACGGATTTTCATGCGGTTTTCATTTATAGACAGAGTGATTCATGAGGAAGGTTTAGGGGTAACATTTGTTAAGATTTTGTATAAATTGATTGAAATATGATGACGATTTTTGAAGATGCCTCTGCTACCCGTGCGAAGCTGGGGCGGGTTGCTAGTAACTTATTATCTTAGATGCTCCCACTCCACAATATCTTAAGAGATTTAAAGCCTAAAGACATACTCTTGAATCTTACAGACTTACTCTTACATCTTTGGATTACATTCCTCTTGTCTTGTTTGTAAAAAAAACTGTAACTTGGCAATTGCAAAGCGTATGAGTTATTATAACCTGGCACTTTTCCCATTGACTGTACCTATTTGTATTGCGAATCAGCAACGAAATGTAAAAGTAAATTCTGATTTTCGCGAGTGTCACCTTGTCACCCACGTGATAAATTGATTTCATTTTATCTCTTCATACAGTTGTATTGGCCAATAGGCACTTAATAGTAGAAGTTACCGAGTACTATTAAAACTATTTCTATAAAATTGTGTTCTGGAATTACATATACGCATACAGGAACTTAGATCCACACAGGTGGAAGTACGTACGTAATTTGAATAAACTAGACATCGCGTGGTATTTCGACCATGGTTTTTTCATTGGCCATTATAACTTCAGCTGTCATTGTATAGACCTACTTACCATGACAGGTCAACGCATATACTGGACGCGTGTAATTTCGTTAAGCCATTTACACGTAATTTTTAAAGTTGTGAGACATTATTTTCCTTAAAAAATTTACCTTTCTGCACTTCTTCTATATATAAACGGTAAATATTCCAAAATTCAAGTTACTACGTTCGCGAAAATTTCTTAAAAAGGGGTACAAAGAATTCTTATCACGTATTAATATAATGATGATACTACGACGCGACGTCAAATGCAAAACAAATACACCGCGCTGCAATTTATCGATATGGGTAATCGATTAGAACTCTTACTACATACATAGTTATCAAGTAAACAGATTCTTTCATCGATTTTAACAGAAAATTAAGGTGCTATGGTATATTAGAAACTAATTTAGATAGTTTCCTTAACTATGAGGAATTATGTCTCCTCTATTAACCTCTAATTCCGATGTTAATTCCCGACAATCGATTTTTGCTGCGTAGAGTGAACAGTGTTTATCGCTTACAAAATTGACGTAAGGGATGAAAATATTGAATATCGAGGCTGATCGAGGCACAGAATGACGCATTGCCAAAAAAAAATACATACATTTGTTTTTTTTTTATTTATGTATTTTTTAATGTAAAATTAGACTGAAAATGTTAGGCACAAATTAACTTCCCTTGTGGAATGAAACTTTTACTTTTGTTAGTTCACTTTTTGAGTTGAAAGCAATTATCTACTGAAGTAATTTCATTTTCGAGTTTTAAACCACCGTATAACTACGATATCATTCTAGGTGCAGGTGCAGTTGCGTTATCTAGCTGTATCTGTGCTCGGAGTATCTAAAAGTAGGGTACCTGTCTTGTTCATCCTTGTCCTCGGTTGCTGACCGTACCGTCCGTAGAAATAAGGAATAAGTTAAACAGTTGTACAATCGCAGACCATAAGCGATGGCTAGTTTTGGCATCCCGTTAGCTCGTTCGCTTCTCACGATCGTTTCCAATGCAATAAATTGTCTACAGCGATAAACATCTGTGTTTTGTTACATCTCTTACGTTTTCAGTGAAATACTATAAGGCTTAACATTTGGCTCGATCTTATAGGTACATACCTCGCTAACGAAAGTAATTTGAACCTAATATTAAAGAAAATTGAAACAATTATGTGGTTTTGGATTTTAATCATGAAATTCATGAGGGACAGTTTTAAAATTGGCACTGCATATCACGTATTTGTGCTGTTACTTGATTTTGAATACATGCATTTATGCAAATGCTTACCTTTGGAATCAATAAACGTAAGTTAATTTTGTTTATAAATTGTATCTCTGTCTGCCTGTCCGTTAGTGTACCACTTCATGTGGTTTCTTTTACAGCAAATATTGGCGTTATTTACAAACACGACTGTAGCCGTTCCTTGCAGTTTCAACCGCGTTTATGGTCACTGCTCTTCTTCTAAGGGTCGTAGCGTGATGATATATAGCCTTTCTCAAGAAATCCTCAACCACATGCAAAAAGCATTTCTCAAATAGGAGTGCTAGTTTTAGAGAAAAGCGCGTTCATAAAAGAAAACTCCTCGGCTTTATTATATTACCTACACATTAGTAAATAAGTAAATAGGTAGATAAGTTATTTTTAAATTATGCACAACTTTATTCAATACAAGTGATTACATTTCTCGCCTGGTTGGCATTTATATACGCTGGGACTATGATGAAAGAGCCAGTCGATAAAATCTCACGATCACTCTTTTCAATTCGACAAATTTGTTTCTTGTTTACATATAATACAAAAGTGAAATGCAGCTACCAATTTATGGTTTATGGAAATAATAATTCATAATTTTTTCATACAACCTAGTTGGTACACAAGCACACGACCCGTCCGATAGCAAGCGGTTACAGGGAACATTTTTTTTTTAAAAGATTACTAGTAACGTGGGTCACACATTACTAGTAATCTCGTTAACCCCTCCAGCTAAGCTTAACGCTTGTGTTAGGAGTGGGTTCACGACGGTAGTGCACTGGGTGGGGTTTGAACCCGCAACCACTTGATCGCAAGTCCGTCGCCTTAGCCATTACGCTACCGCCGCTTTTTTACACATTACAGTAACAAAACTGGATTACCGAGGTAGATAAACCTCCTGTGCTGTGGAGGTTCTTCCCGGTTGAGGGTCGTATTCGAGAAACCTGTTGTTGGCTACTTTCCACAACAACAAACTAAATAACAAAGTCACTTTAAGGAATTTTGATAAGACTGTTACTGGTGACTACTTATACTTCTACTACTTCTACGACTAGTGGCTTCGACCAAATGGGTTTAATAATATAATAAACTAGCTGCGCCCCGCGGTTTCACCCGCGTAAGTCCCGATCCCGTGGGAATATCGAGATAAAAAGTAGCCTATGTGTTAATCCAGATCTCCAGCTATCTACATACCAAGTTTCATCGTAATCGGATCATTAGTTTTTGCGTGAAAGAGTAACAAACATCCATCCATCCATACTCACAAACTTTCTTTCACCTTTATAATATTAGTAAGAAATGGTCAAAGGACCAGTCGTCTCAATTTCGCGTTGGTAACTTCATCTCCCATCCCTCACTATGAAGAAATGGTGGCTGACTGAGGGCTTATAGACAATATTATTTATTGTACATCAATAGATATCAATATTTGTGTGAGCTCAATGGACAGTCTTTTCGCTAACAGTGATATCTACCAGACTCCCACAGGATGGAAACTGAGCGAGGATTTTAGAAATTAAATTTGATAGCGTGTTGTTGCCATAAATAAAATATACACAAATATATGAATACGACGAATGCCTTGTTATACAAACATAAGTAAAAATATTAATAAAATTTCAGACCATTAAAAACCTACACAAGGACTCGCAAAGTGACTTTTAAACAATGAACTGAAAGTGTGTCTTAACCATGTTCTTAAAGTTGGCAAGAGTTTCAGCTTATTGAATTTATATACCAGCAAAGCATTACAAGCCGTTCGGATTTCATCTATTCGTTATAGAGGAAATCCGAACGGCTTGTCAAAAAAAAATCGTGGTATGCGACGGGATTTTTAATGTAGAATACTGTGATGATCGTAAGGATTGAGGTTCTTTAAAGGGTGAAGGTACTTATCTAATTAAGCGGCTTCTGCTGTTGGAGTTACCTCCAAAAAGTAGTTAATATTCTTTGGATATCAAAAAGAAATACTATCTCGACGTGTATTCTGAACTTAGAGGCTTCTCCGAGATGGTTCGTCAGTCAACACCAATGTCTCTGTTTTTTTTTTGTATTCTATCGACGATCGTTCTCTACACGGTCAGTAGTAGTCTTGCAGTCTGTAGGCACATAGGTATAGCTCGTCTTTACGGATCTCGCACTGTCTGCATGTACAATCAGAAATGTAACTTTTGAATGTAGCACAACGGCTCGCTACATCTCCAACTTTACGGTTAAAGCGGGTTCCCACGCTTGCATGTAAAGTACTGATACTGTTCGGTAGAGTTTTTAATAAAATTTTCATCTGTCGATATGTTCGTCGGTGTTCAAGTGATCCGCACGGAGGCAGTGTCCGGTCGGGTACATATTAATGAGAGCAGGTAGCGGGCGGCGGGGGTGAGGAGAGGTGCGGGGGCTGCGAAAGGTGGTGCGGGGGGCGGTGTGCTCTCGCGATGGTTGTTATGGCAACGCGACGCGGCCTCGGGCGCGGTATTACAATGAAGGCTACGATACTTGCGGATCAGGGCGTGGAGCAGCGTCACAGTTCAGTAGAAAAATATAAAATTACTGTAGGAAGAATTGAAGCAACCACTCATACAAACAATAAGGCTAACGCAAGATAATTGATTAAACAATGGCCGCAGAACAGACTTTAAAAATAAAATATACCTGAAGTCTGAACCAAACTCTAAGTTTCACAACTACAGCTGGATATACTTGAGTACTAATCAAAAAGTTGTATGTGAGGTTTGAATCGATGAAAGAATCAAATTATAGAGTACCTACTCGCTATTGCTAGTACTACACTAAGTGGCCCGTTGTTTTCGTATGAACATCTATGCTGTACGTGCTTAAAACTAACAATATAAAAATAATGTAAATAACAACTGGGCATTTCACTATCTTTTTATTTTTAAGAAATGATTTCTGACAATTTCTAACAAAGAAACATCCTTGAGCCGTAACGCTGTCCACCATGCGGTCACAGCGCAGCCACCCCTATCTGGAGTCGCGCGTGATACTCGCGGGGGTGGCAGAGGGTAGTGGTGGCAGGGGCTACGTGCCACGACAAAAAACCCAACGCTGACCCGAGTCCAGCCGCCATAAAGAGCCAGCGAGCGTAATAAGTAGAGGAGCGAAAATAAACTTTTTTTGGCCGAAGGACGAGGACGAATTCTCTCTTGAACGTGAGAATTAAATGAATTCATAATGTGTTGGAGACACATACAATTCTTCAGAATAAATGTAAAAGGCTAAAGTTAGGAAATAGACAAGTGGATTGGCAGAGATAATGAAAATTCGGCTATTACACTTTTCTGAATTACGACGCTTAACGTCCAGTAACAATAACAAAATGAAAGATTCTTTGAATCAAGTTTTAAGTAAATACAAGTTCTTATTTTTGTTAAGCACTAGCGACCTGGATGTGCTTCGAAGCTAGTACTAATCACCCTTAATTATCTTGGATAAGGAGTCCATATAATTATAACAGCAAAGAACGCATTCTCATCAGTTTACTTGCTCCCATTATTGGCTCGAAAAAGAGAAATACAGGTAAGAATTTCAACATTTATTTAGAATTTTACTCAAGACGCACATAGCACTTTCCTCCAAGGCCGAAGCGTGCACCCCACTAGTAATAAGCTCCCCTTTGCTTGCCTTGCTTTCTGTCGCAAATGGTGCTCAAAGGAACGCACGTTCGCGCGCTCTAATTTCGAGGCGATCGTTTGACTCGGAATGACTCTGCCCGGACTATTGATTCGATATTGCTTGTTATCGGGATCGACTCGTCTACGATTACGTCACTTTAGTCATTGTAATCATTTATATATCAGTGACGTGACGATAATTATGTTGTGTAATATCTTCAAGTGGAGGTTGACTCGGTAATAAGGGTTATACGGTACACTCAATAGGTGTCTTTACCTGCATAAAAAGACAGTAAATATTATACGACTTTGGCTTGGAAGCGTTGTCGCGCATAATGAGAATTTTATATGCAATAGATAGGCTATGTCTAAAGAAATATAAGTTCTTTCTAAGATCAAAAAGACTTGATCTGGGTAATCTTGAGTCGTAAGCAGATTTCACAGTAGGAGGAGCAAAGACATAACGAATTACTGATCGATTAGGAATTCCCCGAAGTGGACTCGATTCCAGAATCGAGTCTACTTCATATAAAACAGTATAATCAGCACTACTGGTGTACTGTTATACTTCTGATAATGAGTATTATCGCCAGAGATGCTTTCGTATGGAGATCGCATTACGCGAGTGGCACTGGTGTTGCGAATGACTAGGTATATAAAGTATCGATAATCGATAACCATTAGGCGGGTTGTGTGATTTTTTGCTAACCTTCCCAACTAATATTATAAATGCGAATGTTACTCAACCGATCAGCGGTACATTGGGGTACAGAAAAAGACATAGGGTGGTTTCATAGAGAAAAAAAGTACTGATCCGCTGTCGAAGACAACGTGCCGCTTATGAATACGAAGCTCGGGTATTTGATACCTTTCTTACATAAAAAAATATACAGTGGAACATAGAACCACCTTCTTTTTTGAAGTCGGTTAAAAAGTAACAGGCTACGTTTGGTTCTAAACAAGGCACAACTGATGGCAAAATGACGCCGAATTTGTTGTTAATTTTATAAATGGAAAGAAATCTAATGTCACGGAGAATTTTATTTTTATCAAGTGTGAGAAAGAAACTTGTGGGTATTATAACAATACTTCTGTATTCTTTTTGTGTCCAGTTTGATCAAACAATTATTGGAAATGGTTATAAACTGGTACTAAAAAAACTTTCAAGTTGAAGGCATACGAATACGAACATTGGGTGCATTGAACATAGTCACTCGGTTACATCCGTTACCAAGTACAGGCACAGATAAGATAATAGTTACTGTACAGGTGCTATAGCTTTGAATGAAAGTAGGAGTCGCCACGATACAAAAGATGTGCAGTGTGCCACACTAATACATTTAAAACCAATTTGAGGAATTCTTATGTTACACATTAACACAATTATTACATTTTCAGCTCATTATTGACTTGCCCCACCCACAGTTATTAATATTTCAATGACGACGACCGACAATGCTCATTAACAGGTAAATGACTCCTGAAAATCAAGTCCGACTTGATAAGGTCGGATTTGTTATAAACAGTCTCACCACTACTGTTATAAACTATGAAAATCACTAACTGTAACTGCCATGTTGTTTGTACCTCCACCCGCACTCAAGTGATTGTTATCAACTTATAATACATTCCTAACCTTTTATAACCCCACTATTCATCAATATTTATCAACCGACTAATAGCATTGCTTTACCGGTATAACTAGTCATAATAATGTCTATTAATTCATTTTTATTAAATAGAGAACTGTTTTATCATTTATTATAGTTTGCCCCTATTTTTAATAAAATACATAAGAGTTTTCGATGTTTGTTTGTTTCGCTTTTATGCCTTTAAGGCATAAATCGACTGAGGAGTTATTAACTCCTCAGCCGATCATCACAAAATTTTGACGATCAGAATCAGAAAAGGGCTACTATTCACGAGGCATACAAAAATAACTGTAACGCTAGTAAAGTCGTGAAGCAAAAGCTAGTGTGTAGTAAAATACATTGTATTTTCATTCCATGGTAATTAAATATGTACCTACTCTGATTGTTATACTGCCAAACTGTCATAAGAACACGGCCCGACTGACTTCAAACGGTTACCGCTGCCAATGAGTACTGTCAACATAAGCGATGTCACTTTCGTGTTGCTAACCCTATCTATCGATATATACATTAGAGCATAGATATAAAGACGTAGTGTAAGATATTGTAATTAAATAGTTTGTAAGTATTGTAAACCAATAGAAAACCCCATTATTTTTGGAAAATAAAATAAAGAAAGTATGAAATAAAAGGACTGTACGGAAGGTGTCTGATACTGTCAGAAGAAGCAACAACGCCCTGTGATGACGGTTGTTTACTTACTCCACAGACCAGTGAAGGGTCTACTCAATTACGTAGTCACATGACTACTAGTCATATACTAGTATTATTTATCTACCGTCTTTTTTACCGACGAAAAAACGGAAGAGGTTCTCATGGCAACCCATTTATACGTTTCTTTTTATGTATTTCGATAATTCTTTTTTTTATTCGATAGATACCCTATCGAATAAAAAAAGAGTTATCGAATGATGATGATGAAACTACGAAGATGATTCCGATTAATTATAAAAAAATCTACCCTAAGAGCAGAAAAATAGGGAATGAATGATTTTTCACCCACTGAGTTTTGGCACACATATTTAGTTCTAATCACTCTACAAGATGATGCAGACCTGTGGTTGATCTGATGACGTAGACGGAAGCCAGTCGAGTGCACTCCTCAACGGTTTAAAGCTGCTACCTTGTCTTTGGGCTTATTCATTTTTTTCAATCTTTATACCTAACTAGCAACCCGCCCCGGCTTCGCACGGGTAGTCATCATCATATTTCAACCAAAGAGCTGATGATCTTCGAACGGCTGCACAGATTTTCTTGAATTATATCTAAAAACACTCTCGGTCAAGTCACCTTTCAAACAAAAAAAAACACTTAAACCGGTCTATTTAACAAAAAAGTTTTTGTAGGATGGAGGTATTTTCTCAGTCTTGGTCGGAAAAGTTTAAAACGGGTAGAAAAATCAAATTATCAAAGCTTCCTTACATAACGAGGAATTTGACGTTTACTGTAAACAGGTGAACTTCTGTATCTGTCAAATCTCGTATTAGAATCACTTCAGTTTTCTTCCATCTGTTTCAGTAGCTCAAAGTCCGTTTGGTTACGTGGGACATCCCTAACTATTCGTCGTAGTAACTGAAGGTTAACAGCGGCAATTAAAATAGTATTAATTGCAACCTATCTATAGTTTCTATACTAATAAGTGTTCAGAACTAAACACAGAAGACTTAGTCTGTTTTGTTTCAACGGGCCAATCTTATCTCGCACAATGTTTTTTGTATTAGAGAGCTGATTTATAATATTTACAAAACAAGCTAGTCCCGGTGACGAGGGAATATTGGCATAAAAAGTAGCCTATGTGTTAATCCAGGTCTTCAGCTGTCTACATAACAATTTTCATCGCAATCGGTTCGATAGTTTTTGCATGAGAGCAACAAACATCCATACATCCTCACAAACTTTCACATTTATGATATTACTAGGATCTATTAACAATCCGGATATAAATCCGGATCGAAATCATAGGTACCTATATATTTGTTTCAGTATCGTACAGCTGAAGTAACATAATGCTGCTGTAAGCTGTTATTGCTTACGTAACAATAAACGGTTACGTTGGCAATATTGTTGTGACGTAAGACGACTATCAGGCTAATACAAATTACCCACTTCATTTCGAATGATTTAATCATGTTATGTCAAGTAGAGACCTACAGGAGCTAATACGAGGAAGGAAAGAGGATAATAGGATATTTTTCCTGTTTGATAATTTTTACGTCATGTTTCCATGGGCATTATTAAATAGCTATTACGGTAGTAACGTATGATTGTCTGTGATGAGTAACAAAACACAGATCCATTCTAATGTACTTTGACTGAAAAATCAAAAGGGAATACCCATTATCCTTAGTGTGATGGAACCATCTTTATTCTCTTTCAAGTCAAAATTAAACAAAAAAAGTACCAAAGACAAACTGCCGGTTATTAATTCAAAGTGACTACGTACTGACCCCACTTTGAACACAAATAAAACCTACATGATCCAATTAAATCTTTTTTGTTAAAAACTAACGTTCTGAATTCGAAATGTTTAACACAGTCTATGGTCTGATTTTCAATTGTTTTACATTAATTTGTTTATGAACGTCAAACTGCAAATTCCCTTGGAGATTTTGGGTTTTGAACTTCCTCTTGAAGAATTAACCACGAGGAAGAGGTTTATCATAATTGTAAAGAACTGTTTAGAATTACATGATGTGCACTTAAAAACGGTACATCATCAACCGTACTGTGCGAACCACAGAAATTTCAATACGGTACTTACCTTACCTTATTTAGATTTCTGTGGTGCGAACCTAACCCCCACAGATTAAAAGATAATTAGGGTTCTGCTTTAAACTTAATAAAAAATCTTGTATAGATAAAGATTTCTTATTTCCTTCCGTTTATTTGCCTTGTGAAAGCAGTATATTAGCTTACTAATTTGATTTAAAATATATGAAAGCTTTTAGTGAAAAGACATCCACGGTTGACAACCCTACTGGGTTCTCACGGGTACAAGTTATTATTTCAATGTACATGTTGTCTACATATCCCTAACTTAATGGGAAACACATCATGAAGGTATACAACTAAGCCATTACAACCTGTTACATCGTTCAAAACTTTACGCTTCAGTGCACGCCAGCCCTTATCCGCTATAAACACATATAATTTCAGTACTTTAACAACAATCTAACACAGACATCATTGGGCCAATAGAGAGAGCTATTAACGAAGTTGCAAACCGAGCTCAACAGGTGGCGCTATTCGTTTCAATATCTACAAAACTTTCCGACGCAACTCAATAAATCGACCAGTTTTGCTTGGACTCTAGATCTGCCATTTATTCCCCGAATTTGAGTTGTTAAAGGAAGGGTGGCGGGTCGTTTTAAAATGGACTTTCTTTGCCCTGTTGTTATTATCATTGCCCTTTATGTTTCGTTTCAATTTGAACTTTATCCGAGTGAATTAGATGTTATTTTGTTGTGTGATATTAGGCAACTGTCGTATTCAGCAGTTTAGCGATACGTTTTGTGTTGAAAACGTTTTATAGACATGTTAGTGGTCGTTGAGATCAGCTGTTCTTAAGATGTTTGTTTTCTTTGTTATGCTCTATGTTTTTATGCTGCAGTAACCCTTTTTGCTTCAAGGGATACTGTGTTGAAAGCGGTGTAACGGAATTGCACCACGTGGTTTTTTATTTAAGTGTATGTCATATTATTTGTTCAATTAAAGATTCTCCTTGAACCCCTAGAAAGAGTTGGAAGTTTTAAGAGTTTTTTAGAGCTTGGTTCACATGAAGTCGTGTTTACAAAAGATTAAAAACACACAAGTACAATTAACAGATACAAAATCGCCTAGACTCAGAACAATTCATCTGTGCATCACACTTAATAATTGCTTCAAGCAGACCAATGGAATCGACTCCATTTGATGATGTGGTACCTAGCTACCTAACAATTTTTCTTCGTTTTATTCGGATACTATTTTTCTATTTTAACTCAAATGTGTGTGTATATCACATTGTAACCGTGTGATGAAAAGCAAAGAAACTTGAAAAATATAATAGTTAATATAAAAGTTTTTGTATCAAGTGAACTATCATCTTAGATGAATACGGGAATAGCATGATACATGCCAGGATGGGTTTCGGGTAGCTCAGTTACTCAAGATAAAACCACGGTCAGCGAGTTCCAAAGAGAAAGATGATTTTTTCATAACATAAATAAGAAAACAGTTAATACGTAAATATAGTTTTTAAAATTGTCACAGGCATGCCGCAGTTACTACCTACATAAATCTAACATGGATGAAGCCTACAAGGCACTGATAGTCAACAAATGTGTGGAAACCCCCACGGGTCATCACCTCACCGGGGCCAAACGGCGAGGTGGTATGTCGGACTCGAACCGACTAAAACCACACAGTGTTCCGTCACCGGGTCTTAGGCCCGGGGCCTCAGGTGTACCCTAGAAAGGAAATTCCTGTGAACCCCGGCAGACTTGGCCCCCTGTTAAACCAGGCGACCCCACTATGAGGTGCAGATGGTTCTATCCCCTCTAGTTTAGAGAGGCGCGCGCGGAACACGTCGCGCCACCGTCTCGGGCCTGCTTCTGCTAGGGTGACAGATTGCCCCTTCTGTCGCCCTCAGGCAAGTGCTCATGGAGGCCGGAGATCGTTTTGCACTCTCCGGCGCCTGGTGCGTCTTCTGCGGGACGGAAGAGTACTTGTTCTCTCCCGTTCCTCCGCCGCTTCTTTGGCATCCATCACTACCTCACAGAATGAGGCGGCGGAATCCCACGCGCTCTCGCTCTGGACCATGGACATAATCATGGTCTCAAGCGAGAGGCTACCCACACCAATGGCCGCCGTGAGGTCAGCACGCTGCTGCGCCCACACAGAGCACTCCACCAGAGTGTGGAGTGCGGTATCCTCGCGGCGACCACCGCAGTGGTGGCACACAGACGTTGGCGGTCAACACTAACCTACCAAACTGAACATAACAAACATTACCTACTTATATATTATGTTTGTTATTTTAACAAACATTGTTTTACAGTATATTAAACTGCATGAACTCTTTGTATTGGTATCGACAGACCTGTGAAAATTGTCTAGATGGGAACCGTTCTAAATCTTAAAGTAATTTGTAAATGTATAGAAATAATATAATTGTAATTTTGTACATCATTTAAAATGGATTTTAAAATTCACTTTATAATTAATTTGTTCTTTTTGTTTCTTAAAAATGTATAGTGGTACCTCCTTTACCTAAATGAAGCTCTCGTGCTTTCGTCACACCAAGGAACCTATCGTGTGCACAGACTGCTTTATATTTTGATAACACTAAGGTGACAATCAACACGTCTAATGTTGAACCTGTAGATTAAAACACCAGGCATACACCTAGTGAGTACTGTATAAGTAGATACTTCTCCAGGCGTGCGGTTTCATTTTTAGCGCTATGGGAAACACAAACCAAAAATAGCTTGTGTTTTCTAGAAAACTGATAAGCATGTTCAACAGTTTTGGGAAATAAACAGGGTGTTACAGGGTGTAGTGTGCAGCCGAGAAATTGTTGATGGTGCCATCAGAAAGCAAAAAAATCAGTGCAAATCTGAAAAATCTGGACATGCTATCAACATCCTCGGTATTACATACCCTTAGTTACATTGATGTCAGCCTCTCTCTCCGCTTTATCAGTCAATTTTCAAGTTCAATTTGTCAGTTTCAAAATAAGACTTCCGTACTAAAAATCACGAATTTTTTTCACTACTTTACATTATTCATTGGGTCTACTATACGCCCCTAAAATATGATCACACCTTTCTGCAACATCCTGTTTAAAATTCAACTATCTATACTGTCTAACCGTTACTCGTAACGAGGAGCGGAGCTTGTGCGTTAACACATGAGAATAATTATTTTCGGAGTGAACTGACATCACAGTTTGGCGCAAGAAATACCAGAATCTAAAGCGTATGGAAATACGCGGAAGCAACGCCCGATCAACTAATGGGTGTTCCTTGGACAAAGCCGTCACCAAAATCCTTTGAAGTTTCTCGAGTTCACGTATCTACATTAGCTTTACGAATATAAAATTTATTATAATAAGAATTGGGTCTTCAAAAAAATCTGTCCCGAAGTTAGTAGAGGTAATCATTCATTCCTATCATAATATGGACATAAGAAATCATTTTGCGCGCACTATTTAATAATGTTTTAATCGGCGTTAGCGGCTAACGTGTCTGATTTGCTATCAAGTGGTTACAGGTTCGAACCCCATTCAGTACAATACCCACTCTTGTCACAAGCATTTAGCTTAAATGGAGGGGTTAACAAGAATACGGGTAGTGTGTGACACCTGTTACTAGTACTCTTAAAAGAAACTGTATTATAGCGAATATAAGAATATCAATAAGACGCATAGTAAGTTTTTTTTTCTTTTTTTATGGTATAGGGGGCAAACGAGCAGACGGTTCACCATGGTAAATGACTACCGCCGCCCATGGGCATCTGCAACTCAAGAGTCACAAGTGCGTTACCGGCCTTTAAGGTGGGAGTAGGGGAAAGGTGGAAGGGGGGAGGGGTGAAGGGAAGGATAGAAGAGGGGAGGGGTGGAGAGAAGGGTTAGGGCCTCCGGTAACGCAGTAAAGTAATGCAATCATTGCTTTACTGCTGGTTTTCTGTGAGGCCGTGGTATCTGGTGGTATGATTCTTCCACGATAAAAAAACTGGAAAGCAACTCTTCCCTCCTGATACATACTATATACATCTATATATATATTATTACGTGATGAGAATTCTGTGTGCATTTTTAAGAAAATTTCGACAACGGTGAAATGTGAAATTTGGAGTACTTAATGTTTATCGGTAAAACTGCAGAAGGCTAAATTTTTTAAACAATATTTGTTAACATTAAGCTACACACGTCCAGTTTACATAACACCTTTAGAATCATAAAGGCCTAATTAACTTCACGACATAAATTGACTTCAATTGCCCAAATTCATCGACTATTAACGACTGTCGAAAAATCTATATTGAATAAAAGAATACTAGACATACGAATCTTTAATTGGGTTTCCTCAAAGAACTTTTTTAAACCCCCGACGCAAAAAGAGGGGTGTTTTAAGTTTGACGTGTCTGTGTACTTGATCGAGAGAGTTCTTAGATATAATTGAAGAAAATCTGTTCGGCCGTTCAAAGTTCATCAGCTCTTTTGTAATCGTTGAAGGGATTTTCGAGTCGGGGGAATTTATGTCTAAATTAAGTCTTTAAATTCTAAAGGTGCGATATCTTCACCTGTCATGTTACGGGAAGTCTAACAATGACAGTTCAAATTATACTGGAAATGAAAAGGTAAAAATAGCGTCGAAAAAACCGGCAGTGAAGCAATGTTTGTATTGGTTTTCACCGAGTGAGCGGGGTTACCGGAGGCCCTAACCCTTCCCTCCTCCCCCTCTGCCAACCTTCCCCTACTCCCACCTTAAAGGCCGCCAACATACTTGTGACTGTTGAGTTACAGGTGCCCATGGGCGGGCGGCGGTAGTCATTTACCATCAGGTGACCAGTCTGCTAGTTTGGCCCCAATACCAGAAAAAAAAAAATATGGTCGAATTTCGCACCAGACGATCTTTAGTATTAATTAAACCGTGACTGCCATGTATCGTCACGAAATGTCCATCTATCTCTGTATCGTGAAAGTGCAAAGAACTCTGCGGTCAATGAAGGACAAATTGCGGTTAGTGTCATTTTTTTAAGTTCAATGGAGTTTCAATATGAATATAAAAAAAATTAGAACCTTAATTTTTCAACGCACAAAAAATATACCACTAAGGTAGCAAAAGAGGTCCGTCTAGTAAAAAGCGGTTTTGGCCGTTTGTGACACTGGTGTCGGCGCGCATTGGCGACCCTGAATAATGTTTTTATGTACTTGGGAAAACCTTGTCGGGAAGGTTATTTTACAATAATAGTATCCCTTTGTGCAAATATGTACAGTGTACACTTTTAAATAAGGTCTGATTTTAAACAAAAAAATCACTTCCTTATAGTGGCATAATAAGTACGTAAATTTTGAAAGTGGCTTCCAATTTCCCAATGATACCAAATTGATTTAAATATTGAAAGTAAACTAATAGCCAATTTAAATAATGTTTTTATTTTGATACTCAATTAACAAATCATAAGTCTTTTATAAAAACGATAGCTTTATAAAAGTAAAGAGATAAATTGACATTCTATGTTATATGTATAACAAATCAACAATTCATGTAGTGTTATTTAGATGTAGCGCCGTATTGTAACGCGGAGTGCGCGGGCGCGGCGTATATGAGTCATTTATCGATAGTCGCGGGCGCAGCGGCCGCTCACCGCGTGCCCATAATGTGCGCGCGTCGCCAGGTCACCGTCAGACGTGCGCACAAACATGCCGGACCGACGGCTAAGGTTCATAACACAGTCCAGTGTGTCCGCGATTTGCGATAGCGATATTGAATGATTTGTTTCTTCTGTTATCGTACAAATGGCTCTATTTGCGTACAAGGGGGCTCCATATAGTCACCGTTACTTCATTATATAATTTAATATGACATATTATATGAAGATATCAAAGGAGTTAGGGCGTTAGGGTATAGCAGATGACCGAATTTCGCACTCCAGAAGACCGGTTCTTAAAGCTAAATGAGCTCGATAGACCATTCTATTGGAATCTAGAAAAATGTTTAATGATGAGTTCCAGTAGCCATTGATCTTCAACATCGGCTAAAAAGTAGAGATGAGGAGACAAAATCACGTTCTGCGATTGCTTTATTGATTTAGCAGCTATCCTCACAAACCTCAGGAGCTTCTTCTACTGTCATTAAACCTGTCATAAAAACCCGCCCTTTCTTCATAACATGACCAATCTGATAGAAAAGATAGAAAGAAATAACGAAATATTTTTATTCTGACTCATACAGGATAGGTACATGGTTTATAACAACGTAGGAAAAATAAAGATAAATAAATAAATAAAATACCCCTGCATGAGACAAAAATTATCCTTAGCTCAGCATTATGGTACTTCGCACGATTAACGAAGAAACGCTGGTATTCTGCTAAGGCCAATTCCCATTCCTTCCCATTAACGTTTACCTTATATGTATACTTGTTTTGTCATTCGTTGCGCACTCATTCATACTACGTGCCAAAACCACATCAGCATACCTTTTTCTACTTTCGTTACTACGTGTCCTTTCATATATCTACATTCCTTTTTGTGTCAACTAATCTAATTAGTTAATGCTACACAATACCCGGAGTTAACCAAGTTTATCAGATTTTTTATGAAAGATACACCCAGCAGTAGTGTATCTTGGAAAACTTGTCTACGAAGACAAGCGCAGCCATTTGCTTCCTCTGAATGCAGAGGAATTGGTATTTATTCACCGTCATTTTCCATATATTATGATCACAAGTACCTACTATTAATATAGTTGTAAATGAAAATATGGCGATTACGCGGCTCGCGATACCGGATACCGGATACCGTATAGTTACAGGATATCCGTTTCATCCCTTGTTTATAAGCTCCACTATCTGTTAATATATGGTGAAGTTGGATTGACAGTATTTGAGAGCAGACTGATGTATGTATGTGTATTTCACGTGATCTAACAATAGCCAAGTGCAAATGATTGACCGAGTCGTCAATTTTTGTTACTTACTTCCTCTACGGGTATGTACGAAGATTCATAGGAATCATCTTTTTACATGACATTGACATGTTAGTTGCGGTGTAAATCTCAGCATCAGCTCAGCTCTCATTTAAAACGCAAATTACGAAACTCGCTCGCTCGTGCACTAAAACTGCATCCGGATCCATCTGCACTGTTTCGCGCTAAAAAAATATTGCGCAGCTGCGAGAGTCGCATTGCAGTCCATGACGGTACAGGATAACGAGTGTGGCCGGCGGCTTCTACAGTAATAACTACAGCCAATTGATTGGAGAAGTAGTTATTAGTTGGACATCACCACGGAATAAATACTTGTAGTTAAACTATAGCAATCAATCCATAAAATCTTTTTTGCCATATTAGTAAAATAAACAAATGTCTATAGACTTGAATCTAATTCGTCAGTTTACGATAAAAAAATAAATTGTCTTTTCACCAAATAAAAACTACCAACGAGTGTTCTTTAATTTTTATCCAAATTGTGCGTTTGCAACAGCCACAAATATGCAATCAATATATATTTATTATCAATTGTATTGTCTATGTAATAAAGGTTTTTCTATCACTAGAATAAACTCCACCAACAATAAGTATTAAACGTACCTAGACCTACAATACTTTTCTCAAATAAATCTAACGGTTGCTTATAGAACGTACCTACATTTCTCGTGATTACAGTTAGGTAATACCTTTCTCGCATGGAGGAGTTGTCAAAAGTAGTCAAAACATACATCACAGTCTTGATATTCCTGATTTTAGATAGCGCGGCATTTGATTGAATGTTATTTAGAAAAATAGAGAATATTTTTAAGAAAATGTGCTTGTTTTGACAATGCAACGCGTGGAAGACTCTTTTAATCAATAAGAAAACACGATGAAGTATGTGTACTGTATAAGTTCAAAACTATATAAGTTTTCTCGTCAAGTCTCAAGTCCGAGCAGATAAATACTTTTGGATTCCATTCTACTACTGCCATTCCATTACATTACAGGAAAGTACCTACTGAATATATTACAACCTATAAAAATATTACCACAAGGACGATTAATAAATAGTCAGTAAAAGAAAACTGCCTCACTAAAACGTTCAGATATTTAGAAAATTCAAATTTTTTAAGTGTTTAAAACCTTATGGGCGACACCTCAACGGGGCTTACTAGGAATTTCACCGATGCCATCAAGAAACAACTAACAACCCATTAAAATTAACTACAATACCATTACCGCAAGTTTCTCACGAAATAATTTCAAAACATTTTGCGACACATCGTAAAGCCGCCAGTAAAATCTGTATAAATGTTAAATACAATTTTCCATGTTTTATTTCGATGTTAAAATCGGTATTACCAATTCAAATGTGCGTCCGAAAATGGCCGCTCACTGACATGTGACGTTGCCGGTTGCAGTCGACCCACGCGCATTGGACGCGGGCGCACTGCGCTTCGGTTCGCTCCCACGATGCCCAGAACGATTACATTTCGCTAATAGAGGGCGATCGATGCGCGAGCTCGCGGCGCCCTTTGCGTGCGGACTACGACAATGACCATAATGTAATAATAATATGTATGATCATGATTGAACAAAGGAAGTAACTACCTAATAGTGATCTCAGAAAAAAGAAATACATTTCGTCACTTACAAAAAGTGTATATCACACTTGTCATTTTACTTATAAATTTATTTTTATGTTTTCTTTTTAAGAGGCACTTATAAAATTTAATATTAGTAACATTTCTTAAACATCTATAATACTAATATTATAAACGTAAAAGTTTGTGAGGATGTATGGATGTACGTACCTATGTATAGATGTGTGTTACTTTTTCACGCCAAAACTTGATATGTAGATAGCTGGAGACCTGGATTAACATATAGGCTACTTTTTATCCCGATATTCCCACGGCATCGGGACTTACGCGGGTGAAACCGCGGGGCGCTGCTAGTAATAATTATTACACAGACGAGTTAGATGAACATAGGTACCATTTGTTAGTTCAACAAGAGGTTCAATGTCCGCCGGCGAGGTTTCTAGTAATAATATTTAACGAAGCTTTACGCGAATTAGTTGATACTTGATAATATCTGCGAAACATCAACGTAGAAGTAATCCTGGGAATACAACAGAGGCTGAGTTTGTGTAACCTCCTCGCAACGTACAGCCGCCGGGGGGATTTCAGCCAAATTAGAGACGAAAGCTATCCTTTAGCGCGCCACTACTGAAAACTAAATTATCACAACAGACAGGTATGTAGTAGAAACTAGATCAGTATTTATGTATATTATTTTATCAAATTTGAATATCCAAATATTTCTTGTACAACATTTCGAGAATCAGTCACGTAATAATCTAAAAATCTCTATTGAGTTTAGAAGTATATCTTGCTATAACATATTGTATAAAGAATAAAAGCAAAACATAATCGCATTTTACACTTAATTAAACCGACCGGTATCACAAGTACAAATTGCGAATGTTTAAGAGTGATTACATGTGTTTGATAAATTTAAATATCGCATAGATATTGCAGCTTAGTGCTAAGATTGAAAAGTTTCTAGAATTTCAGATATAACACTTCATCGTTTTAAGGATGACCACTATGAACATCAGATCGCTTTGAAGACTTTCACGACGTCTCTCTGCAACTTTAACGTCTTTGATACTTATAAATAAGGACCGGATTATATGCAACATGAAAAGATTGAAATATGCATGCAAAAAGTATGAAAAAATTATTTAACATTTTTGTAAATGTAAACAATCAGGTACCTACCTGATTGTTTACGTTTACAAAAATGTTCTAAATGAATAGTTTTCAATCCATCAAAATATTTTTATAAGCGAAAATTGTGTGGTGTGTATTTGGAGAAATTTTGGTTATAGAATTTATTGTTACACTTATCAATAGGGTAAACCTACCGAAAAATATAATAAATATAGCAAAAATATGCATAATCACTAGATATTAGACATAATATGCATCTTCCGCTGAGAATGGGGTAAATATACATATTTATTCATATGCAAATGCATATAATCGGGTCTCTACTTATAAATATAAAACATTATTACTTTTTACAGGAAAACAAAATTAAATGGCGGATTTTGTCAGTATGCTTACACAACAAAATAGTTTTAACATTGCTGAACATTCGCCTGACTATGCGACGACTAGATGAGATCATTTTAATAACACACTCTATTAGTATTCCAAAGTGATAACCGAAATAGCCAACGACCCTTTCCCTATAATTATTAATGCGAAAGTTTGGATGGATCAGTGAATGTTTGTTACTCAATTATGTCGTAAACTCGTGACGGCTGAACGGATTCCCGAAGGGGGACGACAGAAATCGAATACTCCGCGGAGCGAGCCGCAGGCAAAAAGTGTCTAAATCATTGTTATATAATGGAACTAAGCAGACATGGTATAAAAGTATTGTGTCTGCACATACAGACTTAACAAAAGATGAAACACAAGCGTGGAACAAGCCAAAATAGCACTTCACGTGGACATAAAATTGCCAAACGAATTACCCAACGACATTCGCTGTCAGTAATGATTTTCTTAAAAGCTATTTCGCTGAACACTGTACCCACCGATCTATTGATTCCTTGAATCACAAAAGTAGTACAGAGCCGGGCGTCAATGGAACGTGTTTAGCATGCATTTACAAGCTTAAAACGGTACCGGGTGGGGTAGAAAGTGCAATGATGCACCTACGTCTGACTCTGGCTAAAAACAGTGAATTATATTTTGTCTTAGTAGAATGTCAAATGTAGAAAGTAAAGCAAAAGACGGTATAGCATATAAATCAATCAAAACTTCAATATTATCATAACATAGAACGATAATAAGTATCTTGAACAGACAATGATTTAAACCGCTTAAGAGCAAAGCACCTTAACGCTATTCCTATACAAAACCTATTGACGATGATCACATTTCCGGTATCAAATGCGTCATAAATATGCTAAATAATCTGATAATCATAAAAATAAGTTGCGAAACAACTAACAAAATACGAATTCTGCATAAACCGACGTATTGCGCAAATACTGAAAATAGCCATGTCAGAGGTTGATCGCGGCCGTCTTCCTAGCTTCGCGTAGCTATGTACTGCCGTCGCCTCGGAATGGCGGCACTTGCATATTGTGAAACGGTCTGCAGTCTACATACTGGATTGTCTCCGAATAGAATAGAAAGCTAGGGACAGAATGTGACGCCGTGGGCGACCACTAGACGTAGCGGGCTGCAAATGATGGCGTCGCGCAAAAATAAAGGAAGCGATGTTGATCGATCGCGGCTATATCCGTTCGATGCGGTGACGCAACACTGCAGCGCCGCCGGTATACACTCTGCTCAAACGAACAGCGTGATTCTGTGACGCATTTAGTTTCGCGATAAGCGGCGCATTGTTTGACACGATGTGATTACTATGATGGGGAAGCGAAGTTGATAAACCATTAAAGGTACTTACATCGGCACAATATCGTACCTACACTTTATAATGAGACTATTAACATACCTAATTCTTCATTGAAACTGCATAATATTCTTCACATAAATTTCATTTTACATTCATTGACAGACGTCATACGCAACAGTATTTTAGCAAAATGCCAAGAAAAAGAATATGAACAATGTACAAAACTTGATGAATCGTGCAAATGGGCAGAGGTAAACATTGGCGTATAGTATCAAATAGATGTTGGCAAACAAAGTCAGGTGGCCTGGACAATGACCTTTGTGTATTTTTTAAATGATCTGCTTAAATCTCCCAAAGCCCCAATAGATACATTCGAATTTAAATCATTAAGCGTTAGACTCAGCGACGGGATGATCCACTAGATGCATAGACAGATTGTCAGACTGTCTGGTGAGTAGGATAGAGAAATGATAGCTCCTGACGGAAACTATAATATCCGTTTTTGTTCTCGCTTGCTGTCCATCTACAATATAAAAAATAACGCATTGTAAAAAAAATTAGGACGCGAAGTTCCTGGCTATACGTTACATTATTGTCACCTTTACTCAAAATCAACATAATACATTTTAAGAACATTCAAAACTACACATAAATAAGTCAGATCGTTAATTTTTTTATAATTTACCGGCGACGTCAATCAATTTCAAAGATCCGTATCATATCGCATCGTGTTGCAGCGCGTGCGTCGTAGCTGCGCCGGCGCAGCGGTGGTGGCGAGGCGGTGCGCGGGCGCGCGAGGTCACCGTGCTCGCTGCTGTTATTACCATTTATACGCATTTCGACGGACAACCGTCATTAATTGAACTGACTGCCTTTTAATAAATCTTCCATAAATATGTCACGGTCCTTGACAAGTCAACCGCTTGAACAGGAAGTTAATTTTGTTGCATTTAATTTTAATGTCATAGTGAACGTTATGAACTTTCTTTGAACATCTTTGTTACCTACTAAGCCAACGAATTTCGAATTTTCGTATGTTGAATATTTTATGTCCTTATTATTCCTATTTCTGAAACTTGGTATGGTGGCCCTACTCGCGCCCGCGCAATCCGCGCACGCGTCATCCGCGTGACGGTACGAGTACAACCGGCGGCGCTTACAGGTCACTGTCTGCCTGTCTGGACGATTAACGCATTGTTTGAACTTTCTAGAAGCTCAACAACGCACCAATGCTTACTCGCTTTCCCCTAGTTTATATTCCACAGATGCCCGCTGCTTTGTTATCTAGTTAAAATAACTTGACACTTCCCTTGCACTTTGTGATAAGTCTCATTAGTCGAAAAAATAAAGGACTTTGCAATCTTTTTCCATCCTTAGAGCAATAACTACTGTTTAGGTTCATTTCTATTCTACTGAAATGTTAACTCTCAAAAATTACTCAAGTCAAAAGTGTGTTTTGAAGAGCAAACACATGTGACCATAGTTTTTTTTCTCAGCAGATGCGATGCCATAAACAAAGCGCATTTGAGAGGTCCAGTTATGGTGTTAGTTTCTTGCTTATAGACTTGAAGTCGGCTAATGAATACCAATGTGATACAAAATAATTTAGTTAGTATACACAGCACTAAGAACGGTGAGGCGGTTGCGGCTTGAGGTAATTAGCGAAATGGACGCCGGAAAGGCGAACGTACTCAGCTCGCGTGGGTCGAGTGCGGACAGAGCGGGTGAACTCCCACCGGGCGACGTCAACCGACCTCCTATTAATAGTACGACCAGTGGGTAATCAATATTCGCCGTGCAAGCCAACCCTCGCCCGCATCGCGCTTCCTGGAAGCCGCGAGCGCGATTCGGGGACACAACGGCCCCCGGCGGCGCCGCGCCTCCATAAATCTCCGAGGCCGCACCGCTCGCCGTCGCTTCCTTTGTTTTTTTTTTTCTCGCCGGCTCGGTAATAAGATCGCGAGCGTCAACGTCAGGTATAGATGGGTTCGGAGCGGCCGCGCGTGAAATGCATGCGCTGTCTATTGACCGCGCAGATGTACAATTTTAAAAGCTTGTTCGACGGCGGCGTGAGGCGAAGCGTGTGAGTCCCACCGCGGCGGAAATAATTAGTCGCGGAGATAATGGTTCAGAAACTGCCGCGTCGCTCGTTAAACTCGCGCCTATTCGTGTGCTCTCACAACAACTTGAGCCGTTTACAAAATGAAAACTTCGAGGTGACTAGATTCAGCCCAAAACCTACTTTACAGAGCTTACAATTTTAATTAAACTTTGAAGGAGAAAGGGCAAGCATAGCCGGAGCGCCATTAGAGATAGTTTACCAAAATAGTTTAAAACAAAAAACTAACTAGGCTGCTTTCTGCTCAAATTTGGCTGGCAGTGGTAACTCCACCCTGCACAAGAGCGCGGTTACACGTGGCGTTTTTTTTCCTGCTGTGAAGTTAGGCAAAGCTCCATGGGAAGAGGAATGGGGTGGTCAAAACGCAACGGACATCACTAATTTCGTTAGTGTTTATAGGCATCAGTTACCATCAGTTACTGTTGTTGTTGTTATTCGCCAACTTGCCTTATGAAAAAGAAACTCGCTAAATATGTAATCATCAATCATCATCAATACAAATAAATAAAATTGAAGTGTCTGTAATATCAAAATACTAGTCTTTTTTAAACTCATACAGTTATTTGCAGGATAACTATGCCTAAATCTCAGCTTTCAATTCTTTTTTTCTGTCTGTCTGTTTGTTGCTGCTAATCTCCAGAACGGATTTACCGATTTCCACGGGACTTTCACGTTATAAGAAGTAACTTGGCTACTTTTATTTTAGAATAAGAATTAGAGTGCTTTCAGATGATGGGCGGCGGCCGCGCGCCCGACTCGCGTCTTCCGCCCGTATAGTGTTCACATGGCGAGCGTTTTACGGGCGTCGACCGCACAGTGTCGCAGTTCCGTTCGAATTCTGTATTCGTTGAAGATGGACATAAAAACAGCCTTGTGTTTGGTAATTTTATATCGACGTCAGAAATAACAACACAAGAGGAGCCGATATTAGGTTCATCCATTTTAACAACCAGACTTACTGAAAGCCACTTTATAACTTAATATCCTTAACTTAGGCTACATGAAACGAAACTCAGTTAAGCCTTAGTAAAATTTCACAAATGCAACTATGACAAATTAGAAGTCAATCTAAAATACTCAGTATTTTTCGTTATCAATCGAAAAGTCGATACAATACGCATACATTTGTCAAGTCGAAAATGTATGTAAAATGTATGTTTGAAACTTCAAAATAAAAAAATAAAGATTGGAAGATAATTCATCAAACACAACAACTTTCCGAGATTTGCGGCAAGAAACATAGGGAAGCTGAATTTTTAGATATACATACATGTAGATTGAATTGAAAATTATATTAACCCTAGCTGCGCCCCGGGGTTTCACCCGCGTAAGTCCCGATGCCGTGGGAATATTGTAATAAAAAGTAGCCTATGTGTTAATCCATGTCTCCAGCTATCTACATTCCAAGTTTCATCGTAATCGGTTTAGTAGTTTATGCGTGAAAGAGTAACAAACATCCATACATACATTCATATACACATCCATACATCCACACATCTATACAACCTCACAAACTTTCACGTTTATAATATTAGCAGGATGTACACGAAGCTGCGCGGGGACCGCTAATAAATCGGTAAGAGCACAACGAATATCGGCGCTATCGAAGCAATCCAAACTTTAATTATCTAAATGCGAATTTGAGTTTGTTTGTTACGCTTTCACACCTTAACTACTCGATCGATCATCATAAAACATGTACATAACCTTCGCCTGGAGTACAGAAAAGGACATAGGGTACCTTACACCCAGAAAAAAATTCTGTTCCTGAGGAATCGATTGAAAAAACTACATTTATGTGAGCGAAACCGCGGGGAAAAGCCAGTTACGAATAATTTACCGGGATAAAAAGCAGCCTATGTGTTAATCCAGGTGTCCAGCTATCTACAGGTTCAGTAGTTTTTGCGTGAAAGAGCAACAAACCTCCATACATCCATACATGCTCACAAACTTTCACGTTTATAATTATTAGTAAGATATTGAACGCGCGAAACGTGAAGGAAACCTTTACCTGCGTACGAGTGATTAGGTATAACAGCCTCCACACATGCAACAGTAGGTAGGTGCTGTGTCGCAAGGCGAACCTGTCTAGTGATAGTGCCGTCTGATCACGGACGCCTGCGCGCTTTGGCGGCGACGATAACGGTCAGATAATAGACGCAATACACTTACATAATCAGAGAGCAACATTCGCGAGACTATCGCGACAATTTGCGAAACTAAAGTTATCGTCCGTGCGAGTCAGCTCTAATAAGCTAGTCTTTTTTCTCAATATCTTTCGCAACGATGTCCGACTTCTGCTTGTGTTTGCCAAAGAGTCTTTTGAGCTCATTCGTCAAGTGACAGTGACTAAAGATCCATTGAAGAAAAATCTTTTACCTATTTATTATATCCCACTAATATTATAAATGTGAAAGTTTGGATGGATGGATGGATGGATGGATGTTTATTACTCTTTCACGTAAAAACCACTGAACCGATTGCGATGAAACTTGGCATGTAGATAGCTGGAGACCTGTATTAACGCATAGGCTACTTTTTATCCCGATATATTCCCACGGGATCGGGACTTACGCGGGTGAAACCGCGGGGCGCTGCTAGTAGGTACATAAAATGTAATCGTATTTTTAAGAAATGTTACCTTGAGCAACTACCTAATATTCTCGCCCTTTGATGAACCTTGGTGAGCAAAATTCTTTGCTGTATGGAGTCAGGCATCTGTCATTCGTTGCATATTTTTTAAATAAATTACAGTGCGAAGTCTCATTTCGTTGGCGGGGAAAAATATGTTGTTTTTGTTTATTACGACAAGCATTAGGCTATTGTAACTTCTGGTTGCTTCAGGACTAGCACCTGAAGCGTTCACACTAACAATAAAAGATTTGATTTAACGCAGTTCAAGGGATTCTTCGGAAATATTTTGAAATCTTTATTAGATTCTGGCAAATTTTGGCGCCGGTGTTGTTTTCATATGTACCGCTAACTGCTTCTCATCAACACTAACTATTAATTATCTTATCTGTATAGTTAGTTTAGTTTGAAAAGTTAATTGTAAAAAAACCTGACAAGTGCGAGTTTGACTCGCGCACCGAGGGTTCCGTAAGCAAACAAACTTTTATGTAGATAGTACGTCCATCTCGGGAATCAATTCTCGAAGATTTTTGCCCGTCTTTTCCGAAAGACAAACTTAACTTTGCGGTTCTAAAAATACTCTCCCATACATCGATATACAACAAAGTCAACTTTCCAACAACAAAATTTAAATTTGTAATAACAAAAACTATTTTTTATGTGAAATAACAAACGTCACTAAATCTCACAATCACATTTTTATTGAACTTAACGTGTTTGTTCTATTCTATACTACAGGCGATACGAATTCACAATTCATCATCATCCTCAAATTCATTATGATCATCATCGAAGCCGTAGAAAAAAATATATATCTTGATGAAAATGTGAGACTCCTAAACCCTTTCATAAAAAGCGGTAGTGAATAAAATGGTTTTTGTGATTAGCAATAAAAAAAATAGTTATCAAATAACATAATAAAACTAATTACTATAATTAATTATAGTAATTAGTTTTTCATTAATAGCTTTTTCGATTTAACCGTTGTCGATTCATCTTCGGCAACATTCAGCTCCCGTCTCCAGAACATACACTGACTAAAGTAAGCGTTCATCCTTCACAATACTGACAATACTAAGACAACAAACTCGATCTACATAACAATACCGAGAAAAATTGTCTAATTAACTATTTAATTCAACGGTCTCACGCGAACGCGTATAAGCGTATTTTTTTTAACACGCATCCGCGGGCAACCCTTTCATTCCCACGAATATCCGCGACATGGTCTAGTATACCTACTGGCGACAGGGCTTTGTACGGCTGTACAGTTGCACGTAGACAATGTCGCGATCGCGGCAAAAAATCACCCGCCGGGCCCCGCGACCGCCACCCCATCGATAAGGCACGTCTCTTTCGACTTTGAGGTCGCTGACTACATAGTAATTGCCGCGCTTATCTTCTGAATGTGCCGATCGTATACACGTTTAGACAGTCGACAAAAACGTTTTTTTCTACTTTCCAAGCTCATAGCAACTACTCACAATTTTCTCGCTAATTGTTAAGTTTAGAACTTTCATAATGTAATATTAACAATAGCAAAAGTTCCATTTACTGTAATAATAACAGTTGTCATTTGAAATAGAGAGATACTTACAGCCAAGGTCAGAAATGTCAGGGCATATTACGAAGCTCTAACTAGTCCTGACAACACGATAAAGGCGGTACCGGAGGAATAACTGGATACGGTACATCACTAATAAAGAAAAGCAGTTTATAAAAGGTCAGGGCCGTACTTAGATAGGTGTTTCGGGAAAATATAAAGTTATAGCACATTTACATTTTTCTCTACCCTTCAATAAAATTATGCCAAGCAGATGTCGGATTTCATAAATTCAAACTTATGGAAGTTCTCTCACGTCGTTTTGTTTTTCGCCTAAAACATTTACTAGTTTAGATTTGGTTTAGTTTAGTGCACTACCGACGTGAACCCACCTCTAAAGTAGGCATTTAGCTTAGTTGGAGGAGTTAACATGAATATACATAGTATAGTAGGTCGAACATATAGTAGATTATTTAGAAAAACAGTAGGTACTATGAATTGTAATAAGTCGCAATTCGCAGCAAAAAAGTCCGACCATGTCTGTGGATTTATAAAATTCAGAACTATTGCAGGTTAACGAATCAATAATAGGGTGGATGAAGGTAACAGGAACAATATGTGATCCCAGGTTCTTTATTAAGTTGAAAGATGAAATTTGTAAGACGATCACCAAACCTGCGGTCCTGCACGGATCTGAATGTTGGCCAATAAACAGAACGCGTGAGAGACGCCTGCGACGACGCTGCTGAAAGCAGCTGAAATGCGCATGTTGGGATGGATGTGCGATATGACTAGGAATACTAGGATTGACAAGCTGAGGAATGAATACATTAGAGAGAGCCTTAAAGTATCTACTCCATTTTAGCCACCAAGTATCAAATTATCGCAACTCTAGTGATGAGACTGTATTAATTTTACCAATTCTACAACCTAGATATTATTATTATTTACAAATTTATTTACAAAATTTAAATTACAAAAGACAGGACGCCAACAATCAGGTGAAACGATGACTCGGAAGATTTCTGTGATACACTAGATGCAGCAAGCGGTGGATCAGGTTTATAGATATGAAGGTCGATGAGGCCTACGTCCAGACCGTGGATATCATTCATTTAATTATTAATTATCGTTAATTTAAAAAATATCCATCTCTCACTTTATATGCCTGTAATAAAATTGTACAATCACAAATGCATATGTATGTAGGAATCAACGAAAATATTGCATAGAACTTGTTGGTTGACCAAAATTATTAAATTATTTCTATAATGCATCTATGGCAAATCTATTACACTCAACTTAACCGATTTTGAAGTCGTAAACACTAATAATTGTTTATAATTCTAAATGTAAAAATTACTAAGAAATAACCCAATGTATTCATCGCAACAGGATATATGCATATTTTATTATTTAATTTGGCGAATATCTGCTCGATAAATACCGAAATCGAAAATATTTCGGTGAGCCCCGGCATATTACAGACAGATTCAATGTCAGCGCCTAGAAAGAATTTGCATAAGTCATCGACCGGCGGCGATGTCGATGAGTTATTTGTGCGCTGATAACAACACTGATTAGCCGATGAGTAAACTACAATAACATGATAACAAATCTCCTTTATTGCACAATTGTTTTACGTGCATTACTTCTTTTCATTTTTTATTGACAACTTATAAGTATAAGAGTAAGGTGGTACTTTATTTTTAAAAGTTATTTAAACCAAAATAACGCACCAACTAGGTGTTCGACAAATAAAATGAACACACACACACACACACCCACACACACGCACGTAAAATAAATAAATTAATTAAATAATCACAAAAAAAAAAGTTACATATATGTATGTCTGTGTACGAGTACGATCATTAGGATGGATTCGATTCTTGACTCATTGTGTTTTCTGTGAGGTAATTCTCAGAAGTGTTACGCGAATAAAAATTGCGGGTTAATTCAGCTTTATTTTAATGGAATATGAAATACAAAAACATCACCAATAATCTTGTTAGCACCACCCACCTGGGATGGCATGGGATTCTACAAACATAATAATAACGTAGTTATAACGCTTCATCTCATTATGTGCAGACAAATAACATGCTTGCTATAGAAATGGAACAGATTGAAGAAGTACAATCAATCCAAAGAGAGAAAAAATTAACAAAATTAGATGCCTAGTACATTTAAGTTAGACCAATAAACACAAAACGAATTCCAAATATATTACATAATTAAGTAATAATGTAATAATTATACCTGTAATTTATTTATACATGCGTTTCATACAGATAAGTATCTGTATCTACAATGTAAATAAATTCTCTCTTCAGTCGAATCATAGTAGAGTACCCGAAATAAAATTTGGAAAATGAAGTTTTGCATATTATTTTGAAGTTTTGTCTCATCACATAGGTTCGATTCCCACCCAGGACAAATAATTGTGTGATGAGCACGATCATTTGTACTGTGTCTGGGTGTAATTTATCCATAATTTGTATGTATTTAGTAATATATAAGTATGTTGATCAGCAGTCTGGTTACCATAGTATAGGCGAGTTAAAAAACTAGTCTGAGTTTGGGATCAGACGGCCATGTGTGAGATGTGTGAAGTTATTATTATTTCTGAACGTGCAAAATATGTATAAACGCAGGCTACTAAAAAATACATAAAGATTGATCATTGAAATGTATTTTTTTTTAAATTTATTTTTATAATTATTAACGCTAATTAATTACAATGCTTTTTATTTTATCACATTCAAATTGAAATACATTGTTCTTATTTATAGTTTTTAAAACACTGTCGATCTTCCATAATTATTATTTTTTAATTATGAGTAAAACACCATGAGCACTATTATGGCACAACAAGTAAGAGAAGAATGTTGGAATCGAAACGACTAAAAATCACGACATTGGTGCTCCTTCTGTTGTTACAAAAGTCACTAAACCAGGCTAAAAATCACAGAAATTTAGTTTAGTCCTGCTAATGAACCTTTTGCATTCTAAAAACGTAGGACTAAACTTATTTTAGTTTGACAGAACCAAAATTTAAAAAATTACTCAAATTTATCCAAATTTGCTCATTGGTTATGCTGTTGTACATTCTACATGTCTAAAATTGTCGCAAATTAAATAATTATTAATTAATAATATTATACACGTCATATAAATACATTCTGACTAACTTGTAAGTGATGTAAATTTCTTTAAATTGTTGGATATAAATTACCTAAAAACCCAAAAATGCCGTACCAGGAGATTTTATTAATTCAATTTTTGTCATCTATTCTTAATTTTTAAGTAGCGGCGTCACTAATTACGTTTGATTTTAACATTAAGTAAAGTTAGAATCAAATTTTGTTAGTTTATGTTGTTTAAAGTGTCATAATGAAAACTGAATTAAATTTGATGTAATAACAGTAAAGGGTATTTGAAATGTTTTAACTAAAATAAGAGAATTTAAAAGAAATTTTAGTTTAGTGACGTCTGACTGACGGTCTTGTTCGAGTCGTCAGGGACTTGTCCTTACTACATGAGCAAGTGAGAACCACGTGTTTCTGCGTTACTTTTTTAAGGTATGTTAATTACATTCCATCATAAAGATGAGGATTTTCTGAAGAAGAACCTGATGCCAACATCTAATCCAAACTTGTGGAGTCAGGTCTCAAGCATTCAAGAGAAAGCTGATATAACGATTGTCACCATATCTAAAACATAAATGCATTTTAGACGGGAGTTTTTACATAAGGCGTCGGCGACAAGACGGCGCGCGACGGGCGAACGGCATCGGCAGCTAAATTATCACAGCGAGGAACCGCCGCACGCCGCGCCGGATGGCGTATACGTCGCGCATTTACATTTACGCATTTTACGCGGCCGTCGGCGACCGATCGCCGCCTCCGCGCCGCCATTAGCGCGACACAGATACGTGCAAGCTATAACTTGAAGGGGCACGGCCGCGAAAATTGCTGCCATCAATCCTCGAGCCGAGCGACATGTTGCGATCGGTATTCATGCGTAGGGGCGACAGAATAAATTCTCTTATAACTTAGGTGTCATTATTTTCTGTACGCGTTGCTAGAGAAACGATTTCGGCGTGACTCCTATTATTTTCTATAACTCACATATAGGTATGTCATATTTATGTCATATTCCGTTACTAGAAAGTAACACATGGTACGGGTGTTGGGTCTAAACTCTTGAAATAACTATAAATCATAAAATGGTCAATAACTTTTAATGAATTCCTACATTCAATGGTTGTTTGTAGATGTTGAGCATAAAAGATTCGAAGTATTTTCTCAAAATGTAATATGAATTCCATATACCTACCCTATGTGTATAACTGAATGCCGTTACGGCTGTACCTATGTATCGTGTATCTTTTACGTCTTAAACTATGCGCATAGGCATAGAGGTAAGGTTTACCAGGAAGAATAATTAAATTAAGATTAATGAATTATGGAAACTTGACTTTTAAAGGTTTCTTAATTATAAAACTGTGTAGGCATACAAAAAGTATTAATAAAAATAGTTTAGAAAGAGTTTAAAAGTAAAACTGACAATAATACTTTGTCGGTTAACAACGTATATATTTTATAGGGAAGACCTTTACGAGTAAAGATAACTATACTGTTACATACAGCAGAAAAGTATCAACACAATTACGTTCTAATCTTTCAAACTCAATTCTACGAACGCACCCGCGGGCTGCGCGGGCGCAGGTACGCGCGACACGTACGCACCAACTCTTTAAAGCGCAAAAAATAATACGCTATATTATTAGTCGCGGGCCTTCCGACTTTGGCTTTTGTTTCGTTCGTACCTGCCAGCTGCCGACTCATTATATGCCTCTACCTGGCTTCGCCGCGGCCGGATAACAACCGCGAAGGTACGCGACGTTTCCATTTCGTACTGAGTAACATATTTACAAGTAACTGCAACGATGGGGCAGTGGTACCCACAACTAAAGCGTTGAATTTATCTGGTCCCATTCCTATACGTAACAATTCAGTTTTTGATCCAAGGGGTTAATAGTAAACTTAACGTTACCTTTAATAGGTGATTACTATAAAGTTCTTGAAGTACAGTAATTTTTAACATCTTTGAATATTAATGCCCCATATTTCTCTTTTTAACCCCCCACGGAAAAAGAGAGGTGTTATGAGTTTGACGTGTCTGTGTGTCTGTCTGTGGCACGTAGCTCCCCAACGAATGGACCGATTTAAGTGCGTTTTTTATGTTTGAAAGGTGAGTTGATCGAGAGTGTTCTTAGATATAATTCAAGAAAATCTGTTCAGCCATTCGAAGATCAACTCTTATCTAATCGTTAATGACATTTTCGAGTCAGGGGTATTTTAAATTTATTAATACGATTTTATTAGCTTTACGTGTACTTCTAACTGTCGTATCAAAATGTATCTTTGTATGTGTGTGTAGTTTGGATGACAATACTACTCAATTTTAAACTTTCGCGTTCCATGATATAATTATATATTCACACGGGAATTAACGCGATCACGAAAAGGTATTACATACCTTTGAATTGCCTGACGTTTCGACCAGGTTGCACTGGCCGTGGTCACAGACTGACTGGCTCAGCAGTGCACGCCCTCCGTTGTCGAGATCATGACGTTATTTTTACATACCTTATTATTCAGAGGTATGTAATACCTTTTCGTGATCGCGTTATTTCCCGTGTGAATACATAATTATGACAATACTATAATTAAGCATCTTGGGACTGGTCTGATGATGGGTCCAAGAGGTAGATAGTGTAACTCTTCCGTGGCTTCTAATAAACCCCTCGAATTTGGGCTCATATTATTCGTTTTGACGAGTCCGTGAGATTGGTTTTGGTAACAAAGGTCTGATGGTGAAGCCAGGAGGTAAATACTCTATTTTACTTCTAATTTAGTTCATCATTAAAGCGTGTTTTTTTTTTAAGTTTCACTTAACTATTACTATGATAAATAGAAAGCTTTACGTTCACTCCTCTGCCTTTAAAGGTAAGACTCATTATCACACTCACATATATGTATAGAGAGGTAGTAATTTAAGAATTTACAAACATGAAGCCGGAAGGAAA
This sequence comes from Euplagia quadripunctaria, assembly GCA_963859945.1. Classification (NCBI taxonomy): domain Eukaryota; kingdom Metazoa; phylum Arthropoda; class Insecta; order Lepidoptera; family Erebidae; genus Euplagia; species Euplagia quadripunctaria. Next base: position 16,776,087 of record OY982577.1, on the reverse strand, counting down.
CGTATCTTTTAAAGGTAAATTTTAAATACTTACCATTAATTTAATATATAGATAGGTGCAACTTTGTTTAAAATACATACATACTAGCAACCCGCCCCGGCTTCGCACGTGTAGCAGAGACATCTTCAACAATCGTCAACATATTTCAATCAATTTACACAAAATCTTAACAAATTATACACCTAAACCTTACTCATGAATCACTCTGTCTATTACTGAAAACCGCAAAACCGCATGAAAATAAGTTCAGTAGTTTTTCAGTTTATCGCGAACAGACAGACAGACAGACGCGGCGGGTGACTTTGTTTTATAATATGTAGTGATTATATCGTGCAAGTGATACACATAATTCAATATAACCGTAAGTAACCGATTGTTAATATACCCATTTAAATATGTGATTTAGTAATTTTGTCAGAATCAGACTAATAAATTATATTAATTAACAACATACCTTTTCAAAACATTTTTTATTCTTATTTCATACAATATAAGCAGTTGTAAATGCTAATATAACTGTTGCAGTATTAGTCCATGTCTTGTTTAGAGAATAATATTTTACTCAATTAATTCGAGTACCTAGCTTGTATAGAATTTCTTCGATTCGATTATCGATTTTGTAACAAACGGGTTGATGATCAATAATTAAACTAAAGTAAGCACTTTAGTTTAATTATTCATTATCAACCTGTAACCACCATACTTTTAAATGTCGAACATAGAAATTAAGAAGAATTGATTCGCATGGGACCAAAATAAAACTACTGTGCACTAAATGAATAATTAACAAATTAACCTTGGCACATTTATTCATAATGTTTTGTAATTAAATTTAATAAAATACATTAATGTAAATTGATTAATCATGTCATCAATTAATAATTATCTGATGTCAACCTTTCTTTGTTATAATCTAATCTAACAATTATTGGCTTTTCCATTCAAATTTGGAACCTTTGATGGAACAGTCATCTTAATCTCAATCGATTTATCTCTCAAGTCAATTTTCCCAACCCTTTACCAAATATACCATCGGCCAAATACATCGTCTTCCACCCTACGGTTGAAGATCATTTAATATCATAAAACAACAAGGTTGCTTGTCTCGTGCAATAATATTCTGACACTTCAATGTTAGATAGGTTCAACCTTATCGCTATTGTGGTGATTACACAGAAACTTTTGCATGCACACTTCTTTTTTACTTTGTTAAATTTAAAAATATTTAGTTTTATATACAAATCATATTACCTTAATGATAATGGCTAAAATAGCTAGAGAATATTATATCCGAGAGGATTGGCGCTGATAGCCGAAACACAGGCTCTGCCTAGTTCGGTTACAGATGCTAAACTCACTTGTACTTAAAATTATTCTACCTATAGTTTGTAACCTTTTGTCAAAACTGGTAGACAATTTTTTTGTCGACTGTACATAAAATTAAGGTTGCCTAGTAATAAATATAGTTTAACAATTAAATTGTTGATTAAATGGAATATCTTGACTGCACGGATGGTGAAATGGTTTAAGTGATCACCTCGCTACGCCGCGCCGAGTCTTGTGGCTCTTCTTTTCTCCTTTGGGTGTTCTTTGTGTCCGTTGTTTGAATGTTTGTGAAGCCCCCCGCAACACAGGAATATTCGTAATGCGGGAGTTGTCTTTAAAAAAAAATCATAGAAAATTATGACCACATCGTAAAGTCTGTAACTCCGTAAGGCTAAGATGTTTTGCTAAATTGGCCACAAGCAGCTGTTAAATAACTTCAGCAAGTAGTCTGACGTTTTGAAAAAGTCCAGCAAAACTAAAGATGTTTGACCTCAAGTGTAAGTAGGTGCACTTTATAAAGAGACCACAAGTCTAGTTTATTCTAAAATAAATGGCAAACTTCATTATCTTGAATCAGAAAATTAAAAAAATATGTCATAACAAAGGAGGAACTGTTAACGCCCTAATTTTATTTCATACTAGCATTTCCCGCGCTCGCATGTAAATATTTATATATTTTGCGCAGAACCCTAATTATCTTTCCGAAAGAAGTAGCTTAACTTACTTCTTATAACACCAGCTGTTTGCCAGTTAAAGTCCCATGGAAATCGGTTCACCCATTCCGGATATTAGCCGGAACAAACAGACAGACAGATAGACAGACAGACAAAAATTTTAAAAACTGATTTTAGGCATAGGTATCGTGCAAATAACTGTATAAGCTTAAAAAAAACACTATTATTTTGACATTACAAACAGACACTTCAATTTTATTTGTAGTATGCATTTATGTACATATTTATTTATTTGTATTGATGATGATGTATTGATGTATTTATTGATGATCAAAAATAGTATTCACTAATTTAAGAAAGTTTATCGCTTTATCGCTTATTTCAAAATAAGAATTAATAAACCAAACCCTATTCATTCAAAAATATTTATTTATTAGTTAGGTAGGTACGTATCACGACCATTTCTAATCAAATTTCGCATTTCTACTGCAAGACCCCTTAGAGTTGATTGTTTTGTGGGGCAAAATATGGTTTTGTATACCTACAATTTCTGAACAGAAATAAAATCACAAATGTTCAAAGCACCGTATCAAAATGCCCTATTACCGAAACTAAAATACCATCAAGTGTTAAAAACATAATCTCAAATTGAACCATAGCGCTCCACGGAGGACAAACAAGCAATAAACAGTAAAGCTATTGTAGAGAGAGCTTTGTTTGTCCGTGCACAGTTCAAACAGGCGCAGTGGGTTGTCGTGAGCATCAATATTGGAGACACATTCATTTCGTTCAGCTGCGATTGGACACGCACGCTGATGGTCTACTGGACGCTGCCCTGTTATTGTTAGATATGTGAAATGCAGGATCCAAATGCACAAAATCTCAACATTACATGGCCAGAACCTTTCTACAAGTTATTCGCCAATGTTCTAGCAATCCTTAATATGATTGTTATGATAAATTGTGAAGGCAATATTTAAAACATCGTAAAAAAGGTTTTTGTTAATTGAAAATGCAAGTGGGCCTGTATTTTAAAATATATTATTAAATTATTTTAAGAACCTAAACTAAGTTAAACTCACAACCCAGAAACTCCTGTAAACTCCAACTCCTAAACGCATTAAAAACCAAAACCAAAAAATATTTGTCATCAAAAACATTCAATTACGCAGCGCGCCTCCCCTACCATTCGGAGCGCTCACGCGAGAGCTTTCACACAGTCAAACAAGACCATAGACTGTAGAGGGGGCCGAATACCGCGAACGTGTGTTCATTGTCGCGCTTTCCGGGAAGAGATGGCCGTCCGCGATTACAGCACCGACCCGCGGCGTCCGCCCGTCCATCCGCCCGTAGTAAATCATTATCTGTGTAAAAACTAATTGAAAGAAACCCAGCCCGCCTTTGTAGTTACTTATTACGAGCTGCGATTTTGTGAGAAACGCATAAACAATGCTCATTTGGGTTTTTTACTGGCATTCTCTGAATGTAAGCCGAGGTGGTTATTTTATTCTTGAGCGGAATTAAGTACTTACCTAGTTAAATACTTTATTACTTTATAACTAAACTGCAACACGCTACCAGAAAAAACTGCATTGTTTTCTAGTAAGTCTTTCTTCTAAAGAGGTGATTAAGGAATTACAATAAAAATTGTAAAAAAATCCAAATCATAAATAACCTTTAGTAATCTTATAGCTAATGCCAGCTTGGTGATAATTTTAAGTTCATAAGTCATTCATATTCATAGGTATTGAGAGCTGATAAATTTGACAGTCAAAATCAAAAACAATAGTAAGTATACCTACAAAAATATTAATTTGACCATGTTTGACAGAAAGTTAGATGCTGATAAATTAATTTAGCAAATGACTGCTACATTTAATTTCTACAGCGTAAATGAAATTTGCAATTTAAAATTTACTTAAAATACCTAATTATGATTTTTAATTTACGAACAATACAATTTGTCATAAAAAGTTATGATTAGTTCCACACGACACGGGTATAGAATGCTTTTCAATAATCATGCTTACACAAAATATTGCGTACCTCAAATTGTTCTAACGGTAAAAACAATTAGGAAGTAATGACTTCTCTTCGGCGCAAAACCAACTTCAATAAAATATTGAAGTTAAGACTTAACACTTCCTCAGAATAAATTAGCCGTGATGTCCCCATATACCTTTGAATTAATCTCCTGGAGAAAACGTAAAATAACTTTATTTCAATTACCTTCTGTTCCTTTACTTATTATTAATATGATAGCATTGTGTACGTCGTGTATTTAAATCTTTTAACTGAACTTTAGACTTTAAAAACCTCACAGTATTTTTAAATATGTATTAAGAAAAATACGGCAACTTCTTAGCAACAATGCATAAAGTTACTGTCACTCATAATATGTTTCATCATATTTCTGAACGCGCTTGTATTACTTGACTACCTGCTTAAAACGCCTTACCTTCAATTGAGACAATACAAAAACCGGCCAAGTGGTGTCGAGCAACGCACAGGGTTTAGTAGTTACCGTTCACAATTTATGGATATAGAAGAGGGCTTTTTTTATTCCATGAACATATTTAGTTAGTTCACGGTTTACGACTAATTGTAGTACTAAGAACCTCTGAGCTAAGCCGCGGACAGACGGACTGTCGCGGGGGATGAACATGGCGAAACTATAGCCCTAAAAATACATAAAATGGCCGCTGGTTATTTACGCAGAAGGCTCAATATATCTTACAGAAATACAAAAATAAAAGTGAATATCTCTAATCAAACCTCAATTAAGAAGTAATTACATTTTGACATAAAAGCCATAAAATACAATCAATATTGGAACCCAAACCACTTAGAACTTCTTGCTAAAAACTGACGAAACATATCAATAAAGGTATATTTAATGTCATTTGAAATCAAACGCAACCCAGCGTCATATTATATTTCGAATTATAACTTAGTAATATTAAGTTGTCAGTTTATTGACAAAGCGGTGTCAAGCTGTTGGTAAAAATCAAGTTTTAAGTCATAAATAGCTATCTTGATCGAGCGCCCGGTAAGATAAAATGACACATAAACAACATATTTATCTTGTACGCAGACCTCAGAATACAGAAAGAACGTTCTTTCTGTATTCTGAGACACGGACGATAATGTCAGGTCTGCTGAATTACACGGCAATATTGTTTGCTGACTTTCTGTTATTTTATTTGCAACTCTATTTTATTCCATTACTAAAACAATAAGGATACATACTCTAATCGATATTTTGACTTTTTATTTACTCTGTTGCAGTGGAATGACATCAAATAAAAGAACATTCAAACTGTCATACTAAAGCCCAAAAAATAACATTTCAAATGCTTCATTCATTAATCAACACTCAAAGCATAATATACCTATAAATTAATAATCGCATCATCATAAGTCTCTTCAAAAGCCCATAGAATGGCCGTTAAAACAAAACAAAAGCTCATAAAGCGGTTTAATTAGTCGAAACACTGCTTGTTAACGTACAATGCACAGGGAACGAGCAACAGGTTCCGTTTTATGACTCCATGCTTTAATATTAATTTTGTATGTACTGTCCTGATCGCAGTTCAGTGGGTCAGCCAGACACGGCTTAATTGAACTGAAATGAGATCGAACTCTGGTAATACAAGCGCTGATTTATTTACGAAATATGTCATATATTGAAGGTTCTTTTGTGTAAAACGTGATGTCCGTTGAATTGCAAGAGTTCATTTTTTGTTTCATTTGCCAACGTGAGAAAAGTAACCAGTCTATGAAATGAAAAAAAAAACAACAGAATCATAGACAATGAAGTTGTAACTTTATACTTTCTGAACCGCGTTTTTTTGGAACTCTTTTCTCGAAGGATATAATGAATGCGAGAGCAACTGTGCTATCTCGAATGACCCTGCTATTGTTTATGGAGCGAGGAAGCCAGCGTGGTTGAATGTTTGACAATGAGGTAGGGTATGCATCGGGTCTTGGCAAACGGCCCTTTGCATAATTGCTGTATGAAATGAATATATTAAATATATTATTTTCCTGGTGTTGTAAAAGCATGCTTATTCAATACGAATTTCAGTAATGAATATAAGACAATGGCTGTTTCACATGTGGACATGTTTTTAATTAGGTAACTAATATTGATCAAATAAAAACAAAATTTTTTTAGTATCCCATAAACCTTCGATTTTGCTACCTGTTATTGCAATATTTTGAAAGACATTTGTAAATGTCTGGTCTCGTTATAAAAGTGAGTGAAGTTTATTTTGCCATTACTTTTCAAAATTACACAAAGATAATAACGACACTTTACTACAACACCATAGGTACTTCTATATTTCGTGTATTCTTATTTCAATTCTAAATTATTCGTGAGAAATAAATCCCGCAACTAAAGATAGTCCCACGACATAATGGCCTATTACAAGAATTCTAATTACCACCCACGTTATCAGTACCGGGGAAAGCGAAATGTTGACTGCTCAATTAGTACCTACCTGCCGCGCCACGTCATCACGTCGCTATTCCCAACACCCTGTCATCGATGCATTTCACGGAAGAACAATCAAGTAATTTTCAACATAATTCGGCTTAGGGCTCGTCTAACATGATTTACCTCATCTCTTAGGGGCCGAAGAAAGCTTAGCGATCATTGTACCTTTATATATATTTACTATGGCAATAATTTACATTTAAAAAACAAGTGTGCGGTCTGTATTCTTGCTTATATTTAAAATTCTGTGAAGAATTTAAAAGTTCTTGTCATAAATAAATTACAATAGTAATATAGTCGTTTCCTACGGTTACAATAAATTGTTTAACAGTCCTTACTAAATTAAGTACCTTTGACATAAGAATGAAAAACCATATTCGTTATGTACCTACTGTTTTTAAGTTTCTTATTTTTTTACTGGTAAACCAAATATTAAAAGTAAATGATTTGTTAACAGTTAGGTATGACGTCATAACTCATTATTTTATACATTCTACAGAACATACCATTTTGACATTAAGTAAAGAGGAAATGATTTGACTAGACAGTCTAAATATCGTATTGTATAATGCATAGATACGAGAGAAAACCAGATTTGATCTTTGTTCAGATCGGTTTTTTTTTTAAATGATGGTTTGCTCGCGATGACAGCACTGGAGCCTATGCAGCCTCAGGAAGTGAAAGGTGTGGTTTTATGAATTTATGAACGCTTGCGTCGTCTTCCATAGTAAATGGATGTCAAGTCTTAGATAAGAGTCATACCCTTAAGAAAACAACAGGAAGGGACATTGCAATTAAAATATGTAGAAAAATATCCACCCTCCTGATCAACAGGGGGTCTAAATAAATTTGCCGCCATTGCCAGATGTGCATTTGGCGGGTGCTTTCAAAATAGGACGCGTCTCTAGCTCTATCATTTAATTCAACTTGTAAATCCAATACGTGCTCGGATTACGTCAGTCAGTAAAAAAACCGAAGCTAAGTTGCATCACATTATGCCAATTTATGCACACGCGCCTAAGATGTAAAAATAACAAATGGATTAATTAACTTAAAACGAGTTTTACATTATGTCAACAAGAAACATCGGTATCTTTTTGTTGATATAACGTACAAAAATGGCTCTCATAATTATATTAATTATTGACTTGACTATATTACAACACAACACAAGTACTTAATTGGAAGCTTTAACTAAGTTTGTATTTATTAATAGTTTTCTCAGACCAAAAAAAAATATCTATTTGTTTTGGTCTGAGATAGTTTTATTGAAATTCCTTTAGCCGTTTTCACATGATGCGGTAACAGCCATACCTACTTCAATTCCTATAATGCTACTGAATTATACTTCAACTGGTTGGTTTGCATAAGAAAAGTTGGTTGCAGTTGGTTGTGAAGAGAAGACTGTCATACAGTGAAATACAATAATGGCATTACAAAGTACACAGAATAAGCATGCTAAAAAGGCAATGGGCTGGCCACATCTGCCGAAGGACTGATGGCCGATGGAGCAAACGGAGTGGTAAGATGGGCTGACGATATAAGAGAGGTGGCTTTGATAGATTCGTTGCGCATGCAGGGAGAGGCCTATGTAAGGCTGCGAACTGTAATAGGCTGATTGATGATGTAAGGTATACATTAAAAAGTTCATAAAATCTGCAACTAAATTAGAGAATCAAGATAGGCATCTAAAAAAATCAGCCGAATATAGAAGTTGCGAGCGAGCCTTTAGTCAATACAAATATATCACATTTCTGAAATATTAAACAGTTTATGAAATTAATGATTTTGTTTTATACTAAAACATGAACACGAATTTTGCTTTGTTCTATTGCATAAGGTCTTTAGGAACCTGTAACCTGACTGTACGTAATTAAGTACTGAGAAATGAAGCATCAATTACGGTCCCCAAGCCGATAGGTCAGGTCAGCCAAACCACTCTGCCTCTCTCTTTGCAATAAAACCACCTAACGTACAAAGCACCTAAATCTTATGTGTAAGATTTATCAATATTTTGTTGCAGGTAATACGATACTCCATAAATATCATTTAGATCTGAGTGTTCTACGACATGTAAATACTACTCAGTAAATATCACTTGACTCTCTTTCATCTCGGTGTCTTAACTTCTAAATTGACGTTTGAAATGCATTGACTCTTGCTTTGGTCAAATGGTCAGAGTTCCTGCGAAATGGTAATCAAAACTTGCTATCTATTTACATGTACCGAACACGAAAACTTAAATTTAAAAATTTTGGATTTCTAACATTAATGAATAAGAAAGAAACTCACAGAATAATGAATAGAAACTAAATTAAATAAATATCAAATCTCGCAACAAAGAAAAAACGGTCAATATGAATAATAAATAAATATATGTAGGGTCGTAAGCACAATCTATTGAATACCTAAATCTTTAATGCATAAGACTAATACAAATGTATCTGTTAGCAGGTTCTACTCGACTTACATGAAAATAATACCTTTTTTGCATACGAATCTGATAAATGTACGTAGGGCGCTACATAAGTTTTGTCGTATGCAAACTAGATATCATAATATTGTGATTTGAAGTCATATCCATAAAAGCAAGCAATCGTTTGTTCGATTTTTAAATAAATTTTCTAAATGAAAATGGCGGGCTTCTCTCGTTATGACATTCGTGTAATTATTTTGTACTAGAGATCGCGTGGTGGTCGAATTTCGACCATGGTTTATTTCATTGGCCAATATTACTTGACCTGTCTTTGTATAGACTTTTGCACCATGACAGGTCAAAATATATACTGGACACTCATAGCTGTATGTACCCGTTTTTGCATTTTTTTTAACTTTGTAGCAAATATTGTTTAAAAAATTTTAGCATTCGTCACTTCTTCTCTGTATAAACTATAAGTGTGCGAAATTTCATACTCCTCCGTCCGCCCAATTTTCGTAAAAAGGGATCCAAAGTTTTCGCTTCACGTATTAATATATAGATAACTTGAAGCGTGGCTTAACTAAACAAAAATGTTTCGAGGAAATGAGTAGTGAACAGAGGGAAACAAAAATTGGAGATGGCCGATTGATGATGTGAACCCGATTGTCACATTTTATGAAAGCTGGCTCTATTTCGACGGTCCTACTGAATCCCAGAGAGTAAAGTGTGAATGTTTGAACACCCATGGTGAACATAAGGATAAGGAAAAATTCCGATCCGTAAAGAAAAGTGATAATTTAAGTAGAAATAAACCGTTTTATTGAAATATTTGTTTTATTTACGATACACTCACATTTAGATGTCACAGAACAGAGAGTATAGCACCGATTGGACAGAGTATAGAGGTAAAAACATCAAGTGCGAGTTGATATTATAGGTTGATATTATAAATATATTATTTATTAAATTTAACAAAAAGAATAGCTGCTGTATTTAAAAAAAATTAAAGACCAAAGTCAAGACTCCACGCAGCTGTACATCGAGCCGGCAAAACTACGGACTATTTGCACCAAGTTGGAATCAAGTTGCTGGAACACCCAGTAGTACGGATTTAGTGCCATGCGACGTTTCACTATTCCGGTATTTAAAAACAATTAAAGGGATGCAAGTTTTCAAATGATAAGGAACTGTCGAGGAGATACGTGGCTGTGTTCCAAAGGGATACTGGAGAAAAGTGTACAGCACCTAGTTCGAAGAAGGTACAACGACACGTATTACTGCCAGTGGAGACTATTTCGAAAAATAATAATATTTTACAAAGTACGAAAAAACTTATGTAGCGCCCTAGTACATACCTATACTTACATAGCAGTGGTAATCAACGGTCTGATATCTGATTTTCATGATATGTTATGGAATGATAGCTATGTCTTCGGAATCACTAATGGAACGACATATGTATGTTGTATATGTCTAAACATCCTTTATGACTGTCAGATCGATATCTATTCTATACCATAAAGGTGTGTTTGACTCAGGATTCGGAATTTATTGATCGTACTGACCCTATAATTGTTTTTGTGTTGTGTACAAGTGAAGCGAGGTAAACCAGTGGACACAGAAAATAAATCTATACTAATACTAGCTACCCGGCCACGCCTTACTGTGGCAAGAGAATAATGCAATCTATGCTAAGTTATAAAACTGAAGAGTTTGTTTGTATGGTTGAACGCGCTAATCTCAGAAACTACTGGTTCGAATTGAAAAAATATGGATTTAGTGTTGGATAGCCCATTTATTAAAGAAGGCTATAGGCTATACATCATCACTCTACGACCAATAGGAGCGGAGCAGTGACCATAAACGTAGGTGAAACTGCGATGAGGGCTAGTTACATATAAAATTCAAAAAAAATCTATCCTATCTCTCTAGTCGGACCAAACTGCACACATTGTGCAAAATTTCATCAAAATCGGTTCATTAATTCATCGCGAACAAACAATGTGACATGAAATTTTTATATATATGAATATTTTAAACTTTTCTATTACTTTTAGCGTGTTCCCTACGACTTGGAAAGATGCGGAAATTATTCCCATTCCCAAAAAGAGAAACCCTACATCCTTTTCTGATTACCGCCCTATCTCTGTCCTGCCTTTTCTCTCCAAGGTCCTTGAACGCCTTGTTCATATTCAACTTACGAATTTTCTTTCAAAAAACATGGTATTAAATCCCTTCCAATCTGGCTTTCGTCCCGGCCACAGTACTACCACTACCCTAGTTCATATTACGGAGGACATCAGATCCGCTATGGAAGACGGCGAGCTTACTGTTCTAACTCTGTTGGACTTCAGTAATGCCTTCAACACCGTTGACTTTGAGGTTTTACTAGGTATTTTGCGCTCTCTTAACATATCTCCAAAGGTGATTGACTGGTTTCATAGTTACCTGTTTGGTCGCCAGCAGCGCATTACTATTGGAAACAGTGTTTCCTCTTGGTGCAAAACTACTGCCGGTGTACCACAGGGCGGCGTGCTATCTCCCCTACTCTTCTCTGTTTTTATAAACTCCATCACTAACGACCTGTCTTCTTCCTACCACCTTTATGCGGATGATCTCCAGATTTATTCATGGGCTACACCGGATAAACTGACAGAAGCTGTTATTGCTATCAATGCTGACTTGGAAAATATATATAAGTGGAGCAACTCGTACGGTCTTAAGATAAATCCAAGTAAGACTCAAGTCATTGTTGTGGGAAGCCCGAGAATGAGCTCTAAAATTGACTGGACAACTCTGCCTCAAGTCACTTGCAACGGTACACATATACGATTCAGTGACAAGGTAAAAAATTTGGGGATTTACATTGACCGTACCTTATCCTGGGGTCCTCAGCTGCAAGTGCTGAGTTGCAAAATGTTTGCCGCTGCAGGTTCGGCTTCGCAATTTTCTTCCTACCACCACTAAGATAGCGCTTGCACAATCCCTTCTTTTTCCTATTCTCGATGATGCTGATGCCAGTTATCTAGATCTGACTGAAAACCAATTGAATAAGCTTCAGAGACTCCAAAATCTCTGTATAAGATTCATATTTGGACTACGCAAATGTGATCATATTTCTGATTATCGAAAAAAGCTCAAGTGGTTACCTATACGCCTTCGCCGGAATGCACATATTCTCTCGCTTTTATATAGCATTCTATTTAACCCCTAACTCCTACTTACCTAAAAAAACGGTTTAGTTTTTTACATGACACTCATCCTAGATCTTTGAGGTCGTCGGAGAACCTGATATTAAAACTACTTGGACATTCTACGAAATTCGTCGACAATTCCTTCTCTGTCCAAGCCGCTCGGTTATGAAATACACTACCATTGACCATAGGACGTGCGCAATCACTACCTGCTTTTGAGAAACTGGTAAAGGAACATTGCCTGGGTGAAATCAACACTACATAATTAAACATAACGTAATTCCTTACTTACCTTTTTATTTGAGTCAATATAGTACAGTATCCTATTCCTATATCTGTATGATTTATTTGTGTATTGTTATACCTATATTTGTTTATGTATTTATTTGTCTATTGCTCTGTTTTATGTATATTCTTCTACTATATGTAATTTATCTTTATTCAACTTTATAATATACCTATTGAGCGTACACCTTACTGCCCTTAAATCGATTTCCTATGTTCGCTCCATCCCATGGTTGCCTGTAAAAGATTGCCTCAGTGCGATAAGGCCGCCAATTGTATTAGCCACCCTACCTTGCTGTGCTCCTACTGCTTCAAATTATTTTGGTGTACAATAAAGAGATATATTATTATTATTATTAAATCAGCACTGGACGGTTCATTGTCTAGCAAATGCTGAGGTGGTGACCCTTTTCAGCGGGTTGTGCTTGGCATGCATACTTGCATGTTACAGTGTATATCATGTAACCTATGTATGCATGTTCTTAGCATGTCGCTGAAATAAACATTTTTCATTCATTCATTCGTTCATTCATTCATAAAGATAATACAGTTGTTTTTTTTTATGGTATAGGGGGCAAACGAGCAGACGGGTCACCTGATGGTAAATGACTACCGCCGCCCATGGGCACCAGCAACTCAAGAGTCACAAGTGCGTTGCTGACCTTTAAGAAGTAGGGGAAGAGGGGGAAGAGCGGGAAGAGGGAAGAGGGGAGAAAGAGAGGGGAGAGGAAAGGGTAATCGCCTCCGGTAACCTCACTCACTCGACTAAAAGCAATGCAAGCATTGCTTCACTGCCGGTTTTCTGTGAGGCCGTGGTATCACTCCAGTCCATACGTGCCGAAGCATGGCTCTCCCACTGTTTGATTGCTTATTTGTTTGAACGCGCTAATCTCTTGAACCATTAGACAGATTTGAAAAAATATTTTTGTATTGGATAAAGTAATCATTGAGGAAAGTTATAGACCATGTAACATCACGCTACGACGCTTAGGCGTGGAACAATTACTATAAACGCAGGTGACTGCGGGTTACGAAGTAACTATTATCTTATCTGTGCTGCGGGGTTCGACTGTAATATTTATATACTCCAAATCCGATTATTGAAAACCACAGCAGCATGTGAACATATTTTGAAACACATATGTTATGATATAATTATGTTGACAGGAATTAACGCGATCATGTATTTAAAAGGTATTACATACCTGATTGTGACCACGGCTAGTACAACCTGATCGAAACGTCAGGCAAATCAAAGGTATGTAACACCTTTTAAATACGTGATCGCATTAATTCCCGTCAACATAATTATATTACCATGGAACACGAAAGTTTAAAAGTAAGTATATGTTTATGTATGTTATGAATGAGTTCAGATGTTCTTCTATAGGTACCTACAATTATGTATGAGGGTATTGTATAAAATTTCTAGTCTGTACATGGCCTAAGAAGCGTGTTTTTGTCACGCTCGATCGAAGGTTGGAGGGTAGGGCGCTATCTATGCGTCACGGCACACAGCGACCTCGCCGAGCGAGTCGCGACGCGCGGCCCTGCAGCGGTGTCGCGATAACAATTACACGAGAAAACTTATTGTGTTGTTTACTCCACGTAAACACAAACCAATTGCAACCTTATCCCTTTAGCATTTAGGTCTATTGTTGGCGATAGTTAGATCCACTAGGTACGGTTAGGTAGTCGCCCGCGTTGAGGGGCAAGACTTTGGAATTATAATTAGGATAGGACGCATGTCGTAGATTGTAAACAAAATGAAGTACCTTTTGAAGTTACTGCAGTTTTATTTAAGTTTGAGATAGAACCTTAAATCTGAATGTCTGAAGTTCTAGTTTGCAATGCTTATAGAAATGGTGCATAATACTTTGTTTTATATGTACTTAACTAGTTTTGAGCCGTGAAAGCAGCCAATAGGGAAGATAACTGTCAAGTCAAATTAGTACCTTCTTTTTTTTTAAGACTTGGCTTCGCACGGCTTGTGTTTTTGCCATAATTAGTATCTTTCGGGTTCGGTAGGCACATTTTTGTGTGAAATACCGAAACATGACGTCACTCACGCCTTACGGTTGTCAAATGTTTCACTTTTAATGTTAATTTAACGATTATAAAATAAATGAAAAACTTTAAAATAAAACTGGATGACAATTTTCACAATATTTTAACGTGTTTTTATTGGCCAACTTGGCGTAATAATTTATTTTGAGCATAGACATCTACCCAATTCCTTTTCTCTAGAGTTACCGGTGATGGTAGTGTGTTTTCTATTTTTAAATCTCGCAGGATATGTAAATTCTGGTCAAGGAATAAAAAAAACCGTATCAATCGCGAGTTCGTACTTCCTAGATTTTTTATTTTGGCGTTATCGTATTTTTAATGTGTCAGGTTAATAGTTTAAAAGATAACAGTTAACTGACAAGTTTGTACATTTTCTTTGACATCTTTACAATGAAAATAAAATACATGTATTTCTCTCTAATCGCTCTCTTTCTCCCTCTCGGGTGATCATAGTGTTTTCCCAATGGAAAAAGAATTACTTTCGCAATAAACGGTCTTCTGGCGCCTTAATATTTAATTTTTCGTTGTTTCCAAAATCTTTAAATTTTCACTTATTTACTATATAAGTGTGATTAACCTAACTTCTATCCCATCAAGTAGGTTTAGAGAAAATAGCCGGAGACAGCTCAAAAGGATTTCAGAGTATTCAAAACAAGGGTTCCGTTTTCCCTTAATTTTTAACACTAATAACGGATATTTAGAAAGATTATTCTTCTTAGTATAGTATATGATAACGCCTAGTCGTAATTGTTCTCAACATTCTTCTCTGGCTCCCTGACAAAAAATACAAAAAATAGAAGCGTCAACCAGCTTCAGTCCCATTTAGAAGAAGTTAGAAGAGACGGTGGCTTCCGACTTGATGCTTTTACAACAAGGGACCCAAGGGTATTAATATTCGCAACTGTCTGGCAGTTTTTGATATTTCAAATGTCTCACTGCGGTGGCGGACCGATTGAAGTCGTGGAGCTCCCTAAGATGTGGTTGAGTTCTGTGATTACCGACTTATCTAGTCTACTGGTCCTAGTCCAAGTCCTGTTATAGGCTCACAATACTACGATCGGACAAGCGAAACTGCGGGGAATAGCTAGTGTACCTATTCTATATAAAATGCAATCCAGAATAAATAGAACTTACGCAGTTACGTACGCATATTTTGTGATCCAGTGACTTGGTTTTTAAACATTCGCGTTCTATGATATATAATTATGTATACGTATGGGAATTAACGCGATCACGTAACAGGTATTACAGATATACCTTTGAATTGCCCGATGTTTCGACCAGGCTGCACAGGCGTACCTATACATCCTAGATGTATGGATGTTTGTTACTATTTCATGCAAAAACTACTGAACCGATTGCGATGAAACTTGGTATGTAGATAGCTGGAGACCTGGTTTAACACATAGGCTACTTTTTATCTCCCCACGACACCGGGACTTACGTGGGTGAAACCGCTGGGTGCAGCTTGTAATGATATACAGTGACGTAGCTGGGAAATTATACATTATTATACAAGGGTAAATCATAAGACTAGATAATTGAAGTATTAAAACTATATCAAGAGTTATCTAAGCGGTTGGATACTTGGTGTGGTATAATAATCCATGTCATGGGCATTCCGCCAGCAGCTGTGGTCAAACAGCGTCTGATAACGTACGTTAATACATAGCTATATGTAAGTATATAAGGAAAATTTTGTGTTACTAACCTACCCGAAATAAACATGCGGATGACTTGTATTGTCTGAAGATTATTGGGACATATGAAATTTTGCTTTGTTATATCGGTGTGCTCTATAAACTAATATTTTCAACGACAGGCTTGCGGTGCACAAACGCTCAAAAGTTCTGGTGATTTTCCTAAAAATGTATTACCCGCTTTGATTATTATTAAACCTTTTGTTATAGGGAAAGGAATTGTGGTCTGATGTTAATACGAATAATACTCATTTCTACGGATTCGCTTGACAATGTGACGAAACTTTTTTCAGATTCTCGTTAATTTTCTGATAAATCAGTGAAACATTAGCAAATTTTATAACCTTTAGAGCCTTTTTTTTCTATTTACCTAGTAATATGCGATTATAAATTACTAGCAGCGCCCCGCGGTTTCACCCGCGTAAGTACCGATCTCGTGGGAATACCGGGATAAAAAGCCTAGCCTATGCGTTAATCCAGGTCTCCAGCTACCTACATACCAAGTTTCATCGCAATCGGTTCAGTGGTTTTTGCGTGAAAGAGTAACAAACATCCATCCATCCAAACTTTCACATTTATAATATTAGTGGGATTGAGCTGTACTCAATTAAATGTGTGTCTAAACGCGTACGCGTATGTACAGGTTGTGTTTAAAGTTCAATATATAAATGCATAAAAACCCCGCGGTCCTTGAGATATCATTGCTTTAATTCCACTTAAACGTATGGACAAATAATGCTGGTTCAAGATGGAGCTCTGAAAGGAAAGCAATGAAATATTTTAAACAGCTTACTACTTACCTACAGTCGAGGTAGGTATGGGGGGCTAAGTAGAATCAAATAATCTAAGAACATACCAGAAAAACTTTAAAGAACCTTGTCCTCTTGGACTGATAATCAAAACCAAGACCAGTTAGGTAAGCAGAAAACTTTACATTTAGATCCTTATAAAGTAATTACTAGGTACAGATCAGATTATCGAATGCATAATATTAATATAACCTGAAGTTAATTTTATGCAGTAAAGTGTAATCCTCACTCTTCCAAAGTATTTTTAGACCCAAACTAGACTTACTTATAAACATACTTTTTTACATACCATCCAATAATATTATACACCAAAAGGCCTTCATGATTTTTTACATTTAGAAACACGTTCAGGTAGGTTAGTTATATAATAAATAATAATACATATTAATTGCTTTTAATTTTATTTTATTTTATTGATATTGACTATTTTTAGATATAATGAATGAATTGTAATATAAGACAAAATTAGGGTGATGTGTAAGATTGCAACCATTATATTTTAAATTTCAATTATTAGCGTACACGCTAATAATTGAAATATTTTTAAAAATAATATGTATGTACATTGTTCAGGAATAAAAAATAAATGAAAAAAAAAGATAAAATTATAGTAGATAAAAAAATGAAAAAATATATTTGGTTGCTTTCGTGAATGTACAACTATTTTAATTATTTTAGCACCTTGTTTCTTGTTATAAGTTGTACCCAACGTAAAAAAGACAGTACGTAAAAGCAATTAAATGGAATGTATTATTCAATTCAGAGAAAATAATTTAATTTAACTGCACATTAGTTTGTTCCTTCTAATTCTTGTTGTAAAAAAAAAGAATAAAACAAAAAGAATGAAATTATTTTACATTAATTTCAAAGTTTTCTGAAGAATGAAAAAATGCGAGTTTTTCTACCTGGTAAACATTGTGATAATGTTAATATACTTCACTACATATTATAAAACAAAGTCCTCCGCCGCGTCTGTCTGTCTGTCTGTTGTGATTAACTGAAAAACTTCTGAACGGATTTTCATGCGGTTTTCACAAATAGACAGTGATTCATGAGAAAGGTTTAGGTGTATAATTTATTAAGATTTTGTGTAAATTGATTGAAATATGTTGATGATTGTTGAAGATGTCTGTGGTAGCCGTGCAAAGCCGGGTCGGGTTGCTAGTTTCATATAACTTTATCACCTAAAGTAATATAATTATATATTAATAATGTAATGCGTAAGCTAGCGACATTATATGACTCATGGCCCAGACGGACGATTAATTTGTCTATGGTCTCGTCTACAAAACATTGAATGATAACGGCTTGTGCCTTTGGTAAGGTCTGGTAATGACTAAACGAATAATTTAAAATGGCACGGCACGATATGATACTAGCGTCAGTAACTTAGTATCAACGTAAATATGTATGCCCATTGTTATGTAGTAGTCATCTTTATGCCAAGAATGTCTAAAGTTGATGATTGGTGTTGCGCCCTAGGTTTTTAATTGCCGCCTGTCTATGGCTACATTTTGAATTTTGTAGGAGTTGAAAACAATACAATTTCGTTCATCCCGTGTGACGCCAATGCAATCGTGCAAAAACTAGCATAATGATAAAACGCAAAACAGGTCGCTGGTTTGCGAGAATATCTACGTAATTCAAAATTCAGTCGAATTGAACTAAGTATGACAAACGATCATAAATCTTTGATATTTTATGGTGAACAGAGATGCAACGCCGATTTCGTCCTAACGTTCGTAAGAAAGCGACAAGTTCATTACATATTTAGAATAAAATACTCTAGCGGAAATCACAAATCATTGCCATTCTCTAAAATCAATAATTTTTAGTTCCGTCGCTATTCTCGCAAGTCAGCGAGGTGTTTACCGTGTTTATTAAAATGTGCCGTAAAGGACAACCCTACCCTTTCTTTTTACCGACTTTATTTTATACATAAGTGACATTATTAGTAAGTACAAACACGATAATTACGTTTCCAAACGCATTTATCGTGTTTGTACTTACTTAATTGACACGAACATAATATGAGTGCTCATATCTTTATATTATAATGTGAATAAATACAACACGTTTGAAGCGGTCATCGTGACTTTGTTTTACAATTAAAACAAACGATACATGAATATTTTAAAACATATTCGAAATCACACCCCACAGCACTGAATGTGAGCATTTTTATAGAAAAGTAAATATTTCTATATATTAGTATGTAAAGAGAATTCTTTGAACCCTTTTCTAAAAGAAGAAATGCAGAAAGCAAAATTTTTTTAACAATGTGTGTTACAAATTTAAAAATTACGTGAATAGCTACATCAAGCTACTTGCGTCCAGTATATATATTGACCTGTCATGGTACATAAGTCTATACAATGATAGTTCAACTTATACTAGAATTTCACCTGGAATTTTACAGTGGGAGAGCCATGCTTCGGCACGTTTGGGCCGGCTCGACTGTGACAGTGAAGCAATGCTTGCATTGCTTTTCACCGAGTGAGTGTTACCGAGTAGTGTTAAGTTACCGGAAGCCCTAACGCTTCCCTCTTCCTCTCTCCCTTCCTCGCCCCTTATTCCCCCCTTCCCCTACTCCCACCTTAAAGGCTGGCAACGCACTTGTGACTTTTGAGTTGTAGGTGCTATGGGCGGCGGTAGTCATTTACCATCAGATGACCCGTCTGCTCGTTTGCTCTACCATAAAAAAAATGAATGGGTAAAAATATATGAATTATGGTCTGTAGTCATCATCACTAAGTATTATTTTCCAAAAACTATAAATAAATATTTTTGAAGGTACCTACGCATTTCGCTAGATGGTTGTAAAGTAAAATAATTGACTGACTTGAATAGTTTGTAGATGTTAGCGCTAGTAGGCATCCTTTAAATACATTAAAACATTTATGTAAGGAGGCTGCATAAAAGAGACTGGGTAAATTTACACCTACTAGGTATGCAGCAAGTACAAGCTACATACGTACTGTAGTACTCTCTTGCGTGCGTACACTCGCAAGGCATTATCAAAAGGACTTTCACACGGGATTGCGGTGTATCTTCCGGGAGATCATAAATTAAGTTCTGGTATCTGGAAATAATTAATATATTTTGGCACAGATAATTTTATACAATATTAGAAGCAGTTTTAACGATCTGCCAATAAACTACCTCGGTTGATGTCGAAACTTCCAGTCTTTTCGACAGTCTTCTTTTTCTTTCTTTTTTTTTTTTTCAAACAAAAAACAGAAAACGATTTTAGTAAACCTTTTTACATACCAGTAAGTACAATATTCACATCACAAAGGTTGATATGTTAGTACATCTACATTCTGTGGGCCTGGCCTGTTGGTCTAGTGGTTAGTAACCCTGACCGCTGAGCCACAGGTCGTGGGTTCGATTCCCACACAGGACAAATAATTGTGTGATGAGCATGATCATTTTTTCTGTGTCTGGGTGTAATTTATCTATTATATGCATGTATTTAGAAATATATAAGTATATTTATCAGCAGTTTGGTTACCATAGTACAGGCTCTGCCTAGTATGGGATCAGACGGCCGTGTGTGAGATGTGTGAAATTATTATTATTATTCACATAAAGACTGCAAAAACTCAGACCGCGACGTCGAAGCCGCTTCGTTGTATAATCAGGAAGGCAGTGCTACCATCGAGAAATACTAAACCACGATTGTAGTAATGTTGTAAATCCATATAATACACTTCAGACCGCGCTAATAGATACTATCATACCAAAGAAATTGTTTGTTTGTATATCTATGTGTTCATCTCAGGTAGGCCTGCCATCACTTAAATTACCGACGCCGGAGAAAAACTTCAAAAAGCCCGGACACATCTGTGAAATCGCAATTTTTTTCCCGGACTCCCTAATTTGTTTTTATAAAAACGGCGTTTCAGTTTGTTAACGATTCATCTAACAATTATAATTTTCCTCTGACATAGAGTGTACCTTTTGAAAACCCTGTCCGAACGCTCCCCGGACGCCCTTTAAACTAGGACAAATCCGAGGAAACCCGGACGGATGGCAGCTCTAATCTCAGGTTCTGTAAATTTGCACTTGCACAATAGATAGATTTTTAAAAAGACAAAATATTATTTGCGTTAGACGGCGTTTTTTTTATATCCATATCGGAAACAGAACTTCTTTTCTGAGTAAAAGGTACTCCATACCCTTATCTTTTCCCCTGACAACGTGTAGGTATGCATTTATGATCGGTTCAGTAGTTACGGCGTTCGCATTTGTAATATTAGTAAAGATTAGGCCTGCCATCACTTAAATTACTGACGCCGGACAAGCTCTTCAAAAATCCCGGACTTAAAAAAAACGCCGATTCCATTTTTTTAAAAAATTAACAGCTAGTTCATCTAATAATTATAAGTTGCCCCTGGCACAGAGTGTCCGGGTTTTACCTGGACACTTTTTGAAAACCCCGCCCGGACACCCTTTAAACTAGGACAAGTCTGGGTAAACCCGGACGGATGGCAGCCCTAGTTAGGATGTACATATGTATAACTATAAAGTTAGGTGAGAAAATTGCTGTTCATATTTTTAATTTTGTGGTCATGTTAATCAAGCTGATCTTGTAACTAATGGAGTATTTAAGTTACCTATGTCTGTTTTATAGTACGATTTGACATAAATTCTTGTGAGTATCCACCTTCTAGGCTACTAGAACCGATCATTATGAAAAGGGTATAATCCCTTCTAAGCAATTCTGACTAGGATTTCAAATAGTAAGATCGACTTTAGTAAGTACGTAATTGTACCTACTATTACCTGCAAATACTATTGGGTTTGTCAAGCGTTATCTCTCCTTATCTCCCTTGGAGGTTCCTTGTGGTATTAGGTACCCTGATCTAAAATTTTACTAGGTCTAAGTTTACTAATCTTCTACGATCCATTAAAATTTTATTTAAAATTCGACCATCTAAATAAATATTTTAATATTTATTTAGATGGTCCCTAAAGAAATATATGATATATGTTTCAATACAACAATTATCAGATTTTTTTAAGTATACATAGGTAATTATAATCATTGACAAGCCACGCAACCGGCTATGACGTCATCACACGACATAGAAAACAACGTTCGAAACTTAACATCAATTATCGCGCGTTTAGTTGGCAAGCTGGTTCGGGCGCGCGGGCGTCGTAGGCGTGCGAGGAGGTGAGGCTGTGTGCGCGGTGCGGGAGGGGGGCGAGGTCGCGGTAATGGCGCGCGGCGTCGGATGTCGCCGGGGGTGCCGCCGCCGATAACAAAATCACTAGAGAACGTGAGTACGCGATGATTAAGAGAATAGATGCGGTAGTTTCATTTTTAAACGTTAATGTAACAGAATAAGGTCTACAACTTCATTTAGATTAAATTCTACGTTCTCGTATTATAAATAAAAAAAAAGTATGTAAACACTTAAAAACTACGACCAGAGATATCCAAATGGCTATAGGCTCAAAAATCGACACCTATCACCACTTAGCTAGTAACCTTTCGTACCTACGTAGTTACACATTAGTTGCGCCTTATATTGCATAGTAAATTAATTTATGAAGACAACACACATACACATTCTTAACTTTCTCCATATGGATATTCCATCCAAGGAAAAAAAAATTGGTTGCCTGTAAAGTCGGTATACGGGCGAAAGTTTTACGTGACAACGACTTTGAGTGGTAAAATAATAACCATGCCCGAGTGGAAGGGACGCGTGCCTCTCACTCGCTCTCATTGTGAGCGCATAACGTGAGCGGAGCGTAACGCAGTTTCTTGAAGTGTCACCCGGCAAACCAATTTATAAGACGTTGTCACGTCAAAAACAAAACATATTAAAGTACCATATCCACGCCTTTTTCATCAGAACCATCGCCAATGCCCGAAATACAGTGCGGACGACGCGTCGTAAATCGCGGCACGGCTCGGCGAGAGCCTTTGTGTGGCCTCGGCACCGCGGCGCGGCAAAAACATACCTACGAGCCACCAGCCGCGAACCACCATCCACCAGAGCTGCCTACACTCGACCTGCTTACGTTCACACTTTACACATTAAGGACATACGACACGACATTGTTTTTCACATTATATCTGTCTAAAATACGTAGGTATATAAGTATACCCACGTAAGTATAATAATATATATAATAATAACACGTGGACATTTATGCCCTCATAGCGTCTATCGCAAAATAGTATTTGAAAAATAACGACCAAGTACAAACTTACGACATTGAGTTGGTATCTCTACATGTATACAAATAAATAAAATTGAAGTGTCGGTTTGTAATGTTATAATAACAGTATTTCACTTAACGCAAAAAATCTATTTTTTTAATTTTTAACCAACGTCAAAAAAGGAGGAGGTTCTCAATTCGACTGTTTTTTTTTTTATGTTTGTTACCTCAGAACTTTCGATTGAGTGAACCGATTTTGATGATTCTTTTTTTATTTGAAAGCTGGTGCTTCCCGTGTGGTCCCATTTCTATTTCGTCCAGTTCGGACAATGGCATCCATGAGAAAACCATATATAAGTATTTTATGGAATAGTTTTTTTTGTTGAAGTCGGTTTTTTTTTAAAGAATTATATCGCGTAGCATGCACCATTTTTCTATAACATCGT
Source organism: Euplagia quadripunctaria (assembly GCA_963859945.1). Lineage (NCBI taxonomy): Eukaryota > Metazoa > Arthropoda > Insecta > Lepidoptera > Erebidae > Euplagia > Euplagia quadripunctaria. The sequence goes on along the minus strand of OY982577.1, from coordinate 16,752,486 downwards.
GAAGTAACAAGTGGATAATGCTGTTGGTAGTATAATTAGCACACTTGTACCAAATTATAATGTGAATAATTTCATATTGTACTACTGTTTGTTATCCCAAATAAATAAATAAAATAAATAAATAAATACTAATATTGAAAAGCTGAAGAGTTTGTTTAGTTGAACGCGCTAATCTCAGGAACTACCAGTTCGAATTCAAAAATTATTTTAGTATTGGATAGCCCATTTATCGAGGAAGGCTACAGGCTATATAACATCACGATACAACTAATAAGAGCGGACCATCAATGAAAAATGTTACAAAAACGGAGTAAATTTACTAACTTGAACAAAGTTGCACGCGTCAACTAGTAGTACTAAATAAATTTACATTTGTAATTTTTTAGGCAGCACGCGAGCTCTGCAATGTATAATAATAATAATAATCTTTATTTATTCAAAAGAATACTAATGTTTACACAAACTTATTTTACAATGTTTTTGTACAATATTTCCTAATATTAGCATCTGTTGCTGAGCTAGGTTTATAACCTGTATTTCAGTACCCAGCGCCTCCCATCATGGCTCTTCGATAAGTTTATGGATATTAATTAATTTTAAACTAGGTTTAAATTTTAACATTGACAATATAAAAAACATAGGTAATAATGGGTTTAATGAAGAATATGTATTCCTTCTGTGTGCGTGATGTATGTGCGTGGATGAGCGTGTAGTATGTGTATATGAGTGCGTGCGTGCGTGCGTGCGTGCGTGCGTGCGTGCGTGCGTGCGTGCGTGCGTGCGTGCGTGCGTGCGTGCGTGCGTGCGTGCGTGCGTGCGTGAGTGCGTGCGTGCGTGCGTGCGTGCGTGCGTGCGTGCGTGCGTGTGTGTGTGTGTGTGTGTGAGAGGTTGAAATTGAATAATACTATATTCCAATGATAGATACAGCAAAGGAAAACAGCACGATCCAGATACAATGTTACAATTAGCAACTGAGGGATTAAAATAAGATTTTCGGTTTCAAGATAAGACAGCTTACTAAGCCAATGTGATAAGGTTTTGTATGTATGAGACCTATGTAATCTTTTCTCCTATAAGTATAAAAATTGTTGTCTTTTCTTTGGTATTTTATAGTCAGACGTCTTTTATAAAAACAAAAACTAATTTAAAGAAACACCACAACTGTGAGATTTTCGGTTCCGTTGAAAATTTCAAAAGCGCATGATTACAATCATAGACGAGGGGGATGATATTCTGTAATCGTTGAGGACAGTGTTGCCAACTTAGGGGTTTTCTCCCTAAATTTAGAGGGCTTTATAAAAGGGATGTTAGTTTTTAGAGGTTTTTTAGGGATATTTTTCTTTACAAGTATATAGGTTTTCTAGTAATTGTGGCATTTTTAGGGGTTTTTAACTTTAGTTTAGGGGTAAATAGTTTTTGGAGTTGGCAACACTGATTGAGGACTACGCCAGAATTTGGCTGGAATGTTATCGCGATTCTTTTATAAAACACACTTTTATATTTCGTATGTCTCATCTTGTTATTAAAAGGAATCAAACATAACTTTATAACCTTATCAAAATTCCTTATTTTCCATCAGCAGTTACTAAGAAAAACCTAGCCCGCCAAAAGAGTTAATCTTTCCGTTTTGTAGCAGTAACTACAGCTTTCGTCTCCTGTTTAGATATCATAAACTGTTAATGATTACCGTAGTATTTTTATCATTCTATTACACCGCCAACTCTGCACGATGTTGCTTTTGATCTTGTGTTAACTCATACCTTGACCATCACGAACAAAGTTGCCGAATGAATAACTATATATTCTTAATATTTTGCACTTGCTTGATGCACATTATCAACATTTCACAACTTTGCTGGCATCTTTATTGAAGTACCCAGAACTAGATGGGTTTTCTAATGAATGACAATGAAAAGTAAAGTGACGTAACGAAAGTTTTCTTGATAATTTGCCACCATTTTTAAATAAACTCGCTATTTCATTTACGAAGTATTTATTTTATTTGCAGTTTACCCAAAATAATTAAAGTTGAAAAACATTCTAAAGTCAACGACGGTAGACATAAGTTCTTACAAGACGGTGTAGCTAATTTGGCAAAATGCAACTTATTTTTATTTGAGTCATTGCCATTATTACGTATAAATATTCTTCAGAAACTGTAACATAAGGTTTTTTGAAAACAGGTTGTATTGGTAACGAATGTACTCCATTGTAATTTACTTAAAAAAATTGCAAACAAAGTCACATCTCTTAATAACATCAGATATTGTTTATCGGTGAATGTCCATCGTCAGCAGAGGTTAAAAGTCCTTCCATATGATATATGTGTTTATGATTAGATTACTATTTTATACGTCGGTCTCGGCAATACGAGGTGGCCTCGTCACCGTATTGCAACGTTTGCAAAAACATACCTACGCGCGACGACCGGCTTACGATTTCCACTCGTTAACAACCAACAGGACACATTCTTACTGACATAATTTGTAAATAGTCATCACAATTTACATTTTAAGAAATGCAATCGCTAAATACAGGAATGTCAATAATTTTTTTATTTATTCAGACTTGATTTAATGCCCATCCTTGGTTATAAGAAAACTTAATTTGAGTGAGATGATACTTAGGCAATATAACGAAAATGTATGTAAATATGTGATATACAACATTTTGTAACCGCGACAACTCTTGCCTGTTTGAATATATTATGCATAAAGTTTCGGCACATGGATACTGCATATCGCGGGATAAGCTGCATACTTCCGTCTTAATTATAGGGTGGCCACTGGTCACTCGAAGGAGGAACTCTGTGAATAAGTAATGAGGGAGATGGAAAATTGGAACTATCAATGTAAACTTTTACCACGTTGACTATTGACCAGATATGATACTTAATAGTAGTAGTCAGTAAACTCGTGGTAGCATTTAAAAGAAACAAAAGAACACATGAAGAGGAAAACAAGAACAGAACTGCCATATTGTATAATATAATACAATGATGTTTTTGATAAATACTAACAGATAATGCCAATGTCTATATATCCGATAAATCAGATATATGTATAAATCAGACATATTTTATGTCTGATTTATCAGTGGTGGTGTCCATAAGCAGGTTTTTTGCCCATAAACGCCAAGCTGGGCAGACGTGTTGGCGATCGCAGACTCGATAACCGTTGGGACAGGCGAGTTCTGGAGTGGAGACCGCCTCTATGGAGTCTAGGGATACGTAGTGTAGGACACCCTGCGTTCAGGTGGAGTGACGATCTGCGCAAAACGACGAGAAAAACTGGATGAGGAGAGCTGACCATCGAGCTCAGTGGCGTATGTTAGGAGAGGCGTATGTCCAGCAGTGGATGATGATAGCTAATGATGATGATGTCTGAAATATGATAAAAGAGCATGTGCGTATGTCATTAAATAGCAAAGCTATTATATTAACGATTAGTGTTTAGAAATTAGATTTTTAAACACAACATAATCCTGATCTATGATCCTACGTTAATCAAATTCAAGTAACATTTTATACAATGTCTTAGATCTAGTGACATTAATGATAAGTTAACTCTACAGGATTGAGCACAAAAAGGCCATAATATGAAGGAAAACAAACATACGAAGCCAAGTACTTATTCAATATCAGCGACATCAGATCCAGCTGTACATAATGTTTTACTTGTACAACTGGCCTCTATATCTAGATCAAATAAAAAAAAAACAACTAATCGTATGTGAAAGTACTCTTGTCAAGTATGAGTTGCTGAAAGCAGGATTAGGCACTCCGATTTAATCATCGGTACAGCTAACAGAGCTGCCAATATTATTGTAAAATCTCATGTCAACTGCCATGCGAAAGTTCGAATGTTGTTAGTAAACTCCGATTCTTTGATCAACGTTTGATCAACTGATTTGACTCCAATGTTAACTTGACAGCTCTGTTCGTTGAACAATATTTCGATCAGCCTTTCACAACCGGGTGGAAGTCGTCAAAAAATAGAGGGTAATAATTGAATCTAGGTGTGGTGATATCACTCGAGTTTTGTGGTTTCCATTCCCACGTAGGAGAATTATTTATGTGATATACTGATGAGATATTTTTTTTTTATATGAATTAACTATATATTTATAAATATACTTAGGTACAATATATAGGAACATTCATTTACGCGACGTAGGAAGTATTCTTTACTGCAGAAAAAAAAATATGATGTGACAAATACCTCAAGCATGCATTGTACTCACAGAACTGAGAATATGTATTTGTACTACCCAATTATTAAGTTATGAAAGTAATGATTACCAAAAAATAACTGTCGGCCAATAAGTTCAGTCGAGGTTCTAGTTCTAAAGGAGAAAACGTAGTTAATTGGTGAGCAAGAGCAGGTAGCCAAGGGCTAATGAATAATCTATTGTAGACACTCTCGCTGCCCGAGACGGCATTTGTATGGCTGGCATTATAACGGTAGATACTTGTAAATAGGTTTCGCAGGAGCTTTAGGTATAATTTGTTTTTGAGACCAAAACTATTACGTGTTTTTAAAACAGTTCAACCCCACTAATATTATAAATGTGAAAGTTTGGATATATGGATGGATGGATGTTTGTTACTTTTTCACGCAAAAACTACTGAACCGATTGCGATGAAACTTGGTATGTAGATAGCTGGAGACCTGGATTAACACATAGGCTACTTTTTATCTCGATATTCCCACGACACCGGGACTTACGTGGGTGAAACCGCTGGGTGCAGCTAGTCGTAAATATTCATAAGTATTACTTTTTACCAAAATAAATAAAAAATGCTATCGTTAACAGTCCCATTACAGAAAACGGCTGAAATCTGTATTAAATACAATTTACAAGCTTATTTATAGGCATAGACGTAATTCATGACTCAAGCTAAGCCTAGCAAGTACCATGGGTTCTAAAACACGGAAAAATATACTTAAATACATATATATATACATAGGAGAGTCATGCACGTATGGGCCGGCTCGACCGGAGCAGGTGCCCATGGGCGGCGGTAGTCATTTACCATCAGGTGACCCGTCTGCTAGTTTGCCCCCTAAACTATAAAAAAAAATGAATTACTATTACATACATATACCCACGCCTGTATCCCCGAAGGGGTAGGCAAAGGTATATCAAACACCCACATTCTGCCATCTATAATTTAGTCTTACTTATGTAGTAAGGGCAAGCCTTTTGTATGTTTATAATAACTAGAGATCGCGTGGTGGTCGAATTTCGACCATGGTTTATTTCATTGGCCAATATTACTTGACCTGTCATTGTATAGACTTTTGTACCATGACAGGTCAAAATAAATACTGGACACTCATAGCTGTATGTACCCGTTTTTGCATTTTTTTTAACTTTGTAGCAAATATTGTTCAAAAATTTTAGCATTCGTCACTTCTTCTCTGTGTAAACTATAAGTGTGCGAAATTTCATACTCCTCCGTCCGCCCAATTTTCGTAAAAGGGATCCAAAGTTTTCGCTTCACGTATTAATATATAGATAACACATCTCACACACAGCCGTCTGATCCCAAACTAGGCAGAACCTGTACCATAGTAACCAGACTGCTGTTAAACGTAGTTATATATTACTTACTTAAGATTTTGCTCCGTAGCTTTTTGTAAAATCATCTTTTTTTTTTATTTATTTTTTTTGTAAAATTACATTTTTACAGGAAATAAGTACAACTATGCAGTTGAACTTAAAATGCAAAACTGTATCTGTATAAAAAATTTCATCAAAATCGTTGGAGCCGTTTTCGGATAACCGAATACATATATAAATAAATACATGCATTGAAGTGAGAATTGCTCGTTTAAAGTAATAAGAAAATCGTTAGAGCCGTTTCCGAGATACCCGAAATATAAATACATACATAAATAAATACATACATACAAGAATTGCTCTTTTAAAGTATTAAGATATTATAGAACAAATGATTGTGCTCATCACACAAACATTTGTCCTGGATGGGAATCGAACCCACGACCTCTGGCTCAGCAGTCAGGATGACTAACCACTAGACCAATAGGCCAGTCAATATATAGGCTGTTGCCGAGAATTCCGAACCCTTCTCTTGAATATTACTACATTTCGTAACAACTCGTAAAGTACTGACAAGTTTTGAGATAAGCATCGCATTTCTCAGAAATATGCGTCACCTCACAGCTTATTTCATTTTTAGGGTTCCGTACCTAAAGGGTAAAAATGGGACCCTATTACTAAGACTCCACTGTCCGTTTGTCTGTCACCAGGCTGTATCTCATGAACCGTGATAGCTAGACAGTTGAAATTTTCACAGATGATGTATTTCTGTTGCTGCTATAACAACAAATACTAAAACAGAATAAAATAAATATTTAAGTGGGGCTCCCATACAACAAACGTGATTTAAACTAAAAAAAAAACTGTCAGTCGTTGGACTGCACTTCAGAAATGAAAACATAACTGACAAATCTGTCATCTGAGCGGGACGGTAACGCGAGTTCAGTGCATTTTCCCCATACCAAAAGTGTCCAACGTGCCTAAAAAAGTTTTCACTTCAAAAAAGGTTATAATATAGTGTCTAATGTTGTACAGATAATGGTACGGAACCCTTCATGCGCGAGTCCGACTCGCACTTGGCCGGTTTTTTTATGTAATCTAAACTTGTTTGGCGTAGGTCAGTAAGGTAGATGACTGTCGAGTTTAAACAGTAACTATTAACTTAACTTAGTGGCATAATTTTGCATGAAATAGCCAGGCATGACGTTAGGGCGGTGATCAGATTGTGATGAAACTTCGGCAGGGTCTTCTTGTTGGACGAGAACGCCCGCGAGGATTTGTGGTTTTAAAAATCTATATAAAAAAGGCGTTGCAACGCATGTCGGGTACGACTATTTAGTACTAGCAACTTGCACCGGCTTCGCACGGGTAGCAAAGCAAGTATTGATTTCGTCTTCAACAATCATCGTCATATTTCAGCCATTTTACACAAAACCTTAATGAATACACTTAAACCTTCCTCATAAATCACTCCGTCTATTGGTGAAAACTGTATGAAAATCCGTTCGGTATTTATTGAGTTTATCGCAAACAGACGGACAGACGCGGCGGGAAACTTTGTTTTATAATATGAAGTGATAAAAGCGGACGACAATTTTCAGAGTATTTCAAGATTTATTGCCTAATTTAGAAAAAAGAATTTGGGCATAGCTTTTGAGCACAACCACCCAACTCGGTTGTTTAACGAGACTTGGAAACACTATGGACGTACATACTATTTGTTTCATGACTCTTGCTTATTTCGGAAGGGGGTCCAGTTGTTGTTTTTTAAGTTTTAGAGTAACATTTGTATCCGTAATACTCATATCAGTAACTTGAAACCGAAACGAGTATAATTTTCGAGAATTTTAAATTCCAGGATACAGGAACAGTCTAACAATATACCATAGGGCTCCAGGAAGTTTAACTTATCTAAACCCTCTACCAGACCAACCAACTAAGGAGGATATATCCCGAGATTTTGTCTTCGGACTTGTATGAATAGCGACTACACAACTGTATTAGGTATATTGAGAATACTTCTATAATATCAGTCAGATAAACGACTAATACTAATTAAATATCTCATAAATATTACAATCGAACTATCAAATGTCCCATCGACACTACAACTTTGTTGACAACTGTAAACGCACGATGACGGCGTACAATGATGATGACTTCCTTAAATTGTTCAGGCATAATATACTTAATAAATTTCACTAATGAAATTTTATAATTATTTGTTTAAAGATATTTTTGCATGAAGGCTAAATTATGAATTTTTTTAGGATCTGATATTATTAGGCATAATTAGGCGCTCTGTTGGCGATTTTTCCTTTACATACTTAAGGGATTTGGGATCTCGGTTTCTACATCATTTGTAAACTACTCAATTAGAAACAAACAAAAATAAAACGTGA